>QPKB01000007.1:33499125-33943478 GCA_003546025.1 Camphora micrantha | reverse complement strand
GTGGATCCAAGACACAAACCAGTCATCCAGAAGGCGCGGCGGTCGGGTACCCAGCAAGCTGAAGCGGTGGTGGAAGAGGTCGACAAACTCCTGGAGGCAGGAGCAATAAGGGAAGTCCACTACCCCGAATGGCTCGCCAATACTGTGGTGGTCAAAAAGAAGAGCTGGAAGTGGAGAGTCTGTGTTGATTTCACCGATCTCAACAGATCTTGTCCCAAAGATAGTTTTCCACTCCCCAAGATCGACCAGCTGATCGATGCCACCGCAGGACATGATAGGATGAGCTTCCTTGATGCTTATCGGGGGTACCACCAGATCCCGATGTATGGGCCGGACGAGGAAAAAACAGCATTTATAACACCCAGAGGCATCTATTGCTACAAAGTGATGCCTTTCGGGTTAAAGAATGCATGGGCGACCTACCAGCGGCTGGTCACAAAAATGTTCCAAGCCCACCTCGGCAGATCCGTGGAAGTGTACGTTGACGACATGGTCGTCAAGTCCAAAAAGTCAGAAGACCACCTGGCCGACCTCAGACAAGTTTTCGAAATCCTGAAGGCATTCGGACTGAAGCTAAATGCGTCGAAATGCGCCTTCGGAGTCGGCTCTGGCAAATTCTTGGGGAGCTTGGTCACCAGACGAGGAATCGAGGCTGATCCAGAACAGATCTCGGCAATACAAGTAGTCCAGAGCCCGACCACAACAAAGCAGGTACAGAAGCTCACTGGGATGGCAGCCGCGCTCAACCGCTTCATCAGCCGCGCCTCGGACAAGTGTCTCCCTTTCTTCCGGCTCTTGAAAAAAAAGTTCAAGATTTCAGTGGACCCCGGAGTGCGACCAGGCTCTTCAGAGGCTCAAGGAATATTTGTCCTCAGCCCCCATATTGTCAACACCGCTGCAGGGCGAAGTACTCTATCTATACCTAGCAGTCTCGGACCATGCCGTGAGCTCGGTACTGATAAGAGAAGAAGACGGGCACCAGAAGCCGATCTATTATACGAGCAAAACCCTGCTTGACCCCGAAACCAGGTACCTGCCGCTGGAAAAGCTCGCGCTGGCCCTCATCAGCGCCTCTCGCAAGCTCTCCCATTACTTCCAGACGTATACCATAGTGGTTGTTACGGAGCATCCGCTTAAATCCCTCTTCAGGAAGGCATATTTCTCTGGGAGAATTTCAAAATGGGCCGTCGAACTGGGACAGTATGATATACGCTATCAGCCCAGGACGGCGATCAAGGCTCAAGTCTTGGCGGACTTTCTTATTGAATTCACTTCCCCGAGTTCGGCACCGACCACCTCGACTACCGAACTGGTGGGCAATATCGAGGATGATGTCGCAGAAGGAGATGAGACCACCGAAGACGAACATCAATCCTGGAAGCAATTCCTTGGCACAGCATGGAAAGTCTTCGTAGACGGATCATCAACAACGAGAAGGTCCGGCATCGGCATAGTGCTCCAATCCCCAGAGGGTCTCGTCATCGAACAGGCGTTGACGCTCGGCTTTAAAGCGTCCAATAACGAAGCTGAATATGAAGCGCTAATCACAGGATTAGACAGTGCCAAGGCCTTAGGGGCAAAACAGCTGGCGATTTTCAGCGATTCCCAGTTGGTGACGAGCCAACTCAGCGGGGACTACCGAGCTCGCGATGAAAGGATGGCCGCCTACGTATCCCGCGCAAAGCAATCACTCTCTCAGTTCCAAAAAGTTGAAGTCAGGCAGATTGGCAGGGAATCAAACTCTCATGCCGACGCCCTCGCCAGTCTGGCATCGGCTGTTGAAGCTGGCCGGAAGAGAACCATTGATGTGGGAACGCTGGAATCGCCCAGCATAGAGCTCGCTCCAGTTCGGCTTATCCTATATGCCGATCTCGGTCCCAGTTGGATGGACCCAATAATGGCGTATCTAAAAAATGACCAGCTTCCCGAAGACAAGAGCGAGGCCCACAAGATCAGGCTGAAAACGACTCGATTTTGGCTATCTCCAGAAGGCAGGCTGTATAGAAAATCCTTCACAGGGCCGTATCTCCTGTGCGTGCACCCAAGCAAGATTGAAGATTTTCTGTATGAAATACATGAAGGCATTTGTGGAAGCCACATCGGAGGTCGGTCGCTGGCTTACCGGGCCATCAGCCAAGGCTACTGGTGGCCTTATACGCAGAAGGATGCACAACTCTACGCCAGAAAGTGCGAGAAGTGTCAGAAGTTCTCACACCCTCTCCATCAACCGGCCCAGGACCTAAGCCCACTTTCAAGCCCGTGGCCCTTCGCTCAATGGGGGCTCGACATCGTCGGACCTCTACACCGAACTCCAGGAAATAAAAAGTGGCTAATAACAGCTACGGATTATTTCACAAAGTGGATAGAGGCAGAACCATTGTCCTCCATTACTGAGCAGGACACGAGAAATTTCGTCTGGAAGAACATTGTAACAAGATTTGGGATCCCCCGGATTCTGATCTCGGACAACGGGACTCAATTCGATTCAAAATTCTTCAGGAACTTCTGCCAGGAGCTCGGCATCAGAAACCGTTATTCATCCCCAGCATATCCACAAAGCAACGGCCAGGCTGAAATCTCAAACAAGGTAGTTCTCGACGGTCTCAAGAAGAGGCTTGACAGAGCTAAGGGAAGATGGGTCCAGGAGCTTCCAAGCGTTCTTTGGGCGTACAGAACGACGCCAAGACGATCCACCTCGGCTACCCCGTTTTCTTTGGCTTACGGGATGGAAGCTGTAATACCCCTCGAAGTTGGTCTTCCTACTCTAAGGTCGGAACTTTTTCACCAATATGAAAACAACGTGAATCTGGCCAGAGAACTCGACCTAGCAGAAGAAAGAAGAGAAACCGCAGCTATCCGCCTGGCCTCCTATCAACAGCAGCTGGCCAGGGGATACAACCAGAGAGTCAGAGAAAGGAGGTTCGCTGTTGGAGAGCTGGTCCTGAAAAAGGTGCTGACTGCAGATAAAAACCCAAGTGAAGGTAAGTTAGGGCCGAACTGGCAAGGACCGTTCAAAATTGTCTCTGTCGCCGGGCAGTCTGCTTACAGGCTCGAAGACATGAACGGCAAAGGATTACCACGACCCTGGAATGCTGCGCACCTCAAGAAGTATTACTTTTAAAATTGTACTCATCACAGCCAATAAAAATGATGAATTTTCCAACGGCTATGGTGTACTCTCTCTATCGCCTTCAACTTCCTCAGCTCGGTTAACGGAACCAGCTGTCCAGACTCGGTTGTGGAACCAGTCCTTCCTCAGCTCGGTTAACGGAACCAGCTGTCCAGACTCGGTTGTGGAACCAGTCCTTCCTCAGCTCGGTTAACGGAGCCAGCTGTCCAGACTCGGTTGTGGAACCAGTCCTTCCTCAGCTCGGTTAACGGAACCAGCTGTCCAGATTCGGTTGTGGAACCAGTCGTCCCTCAGCTCGGTTAACGGAACCAGCTGTCCAGACTCGGTTGTGGAACCAGTCGTCTCTCAGCTCGGTTAACGGAACCAGCTGTCCAGACTCGGTTGTGGAACCAGTCGTCCCTTAGCTCGGTTAACAGAACCAGCTGTCCAGACTCGGTTGTGGAACGGGTCCTCCCTCAGCTTGGTTGGTGGAACCGGCCACCCGGGCTCGGTTATGGAACTGGCCACCTCGGCAGGACCAGCCGTTAGGCTGGGTCACCAAACCAACCTGAATATTTCGCCGCCCGGGGTAAAACGGCGGGGCCAATCTTCACACAGGACCAATTCATCCCGGTCCCGGCCAGGCTCCATGTGTCGAAAAACGCATACAATCCACAGGGTATGAAAGTTTCACTACTTAAAGGGAGGACACAATGGACACACTCATGCAAAAATGAATCTTTTATTAATAAAAGAGGAAGTACAAACTTGTTCTTACAAAATAGAGAAGAAAAGTACAAAAAGAGAATCATTTCCCGGAGGGAATTTCGGGAGGAACTTCAGGAGCGGCCTCGGCAACCGGAGCCTCTGATGCTGGAGCTGCTGCTGGGGCTTGTGGGGGAACAGAACTCTCTTCCGAGGCCTGGGGTTCAAGTATGGGCAAATCCTGATATATGGGGTCGTCTTCAGAAACGCCCATCTTCTTTAACACAGCCTTACACCCAAGCTCAAACAAACGTGGACCCAGGGCCTCAAGTTGCGTCTCATAATCCTTGGTGGCTTCCCCCACCCCATCATTATAGGCAGCGTCGATTTCCGCCTGGGCCGTAGCTTCAATGTGGGCTTTCTCCTTACACGCGACCTCAAGCTCAGCTGCCTTTTTCTTCAGCTCAGCATCCTTCCTTCCCAGCTCGGCTCTCGCCTCCGCCAGCTCGGTTTCGAGCTGAATCGCCCTCTTCGCCTTGACCTCCGCCGCCGCTTTCAGAGCGACGCTCTCCTCCTTGGCTTTGCAGACCTCGTTCACGGCGGCCTCAAGGTCTTTGGCAAGGCTGAAGTTCTTTCCCTCCTCCTCCTTCAGATTATTGCGAGCGCCCTCGAGGGCCTCGGTCATCTTCTTCTTCTCGGCCTCCAGCTTCTCGATCCGGGTGTCCCGGTGCTGGACTCTATCCATGGCCACCTTCGCCCGCTGGATAATCTGCAAAAATCAGTGTTCGAATGTCAGAAGAACCCCATGGAAAACGATCAAGATGCCCTAAGAGGCTCACCGAGAAGGCAGACTGAATAACGCCGACCATCAAGGTCCCGTCCTCCATCCGCTGCAACCGCTCTATGTCCTGCGGAAGGGCGCAGGCGCCGGCGAACGTGGCTGCGACGGCGGGGTTTCCATGGAGGCGATCATCCACTGTCACCGGCCTCCCCGGACCAAGCAACAGGGACGGCCTCCATATGGCCGGCCCCTCTCGAGGGATTGCCGAACTGACCCCCGGGGCCTGTTCCGAGGCCTTTTCTGCCAGGCCTTCAGTACGTTGCCGCTTTTCCGGGACCCTCTCTCTCTCATCCCCTGCAGGGCGTTCTCGTCTGGATGAACTTGGCTTCTCTGGCCTGGGCCCCTTGTCCGCCCGGGGTTTCTCCTTCGGAACCTCAGCGGGGCGCTCCTGAACAGAGGGCCCGGCGGAAGGAGGGGCGCGGGCGGGGCCCTGGCTGACGGGGCCCGGCTGCTTGCTCGTAATAGTGGGGGTTCGGGGCGGCAGCTTCCTTCCCGAAAAACTTGCTGCCCAAGTCTTTCGTGGCCAGAGGAGGGCGTCGTGGCGGCATTCTTCCTCCCTCGGAGCTCGGGGAAGAGTAGGAGTCGACGATCGTTTCAAGATCGGGCTCCGGTTCTGCTCGGGACGTGGTGGCCTCGGCTCCTGAAGCTCTTCGGCGTTCAAGATCGGTCGATGCAGCGTCACCCACGGGTCTCCTCTTGATATATGTCTTATACCTCGGCTCGTAGCCAAGGAGCGACCAAGCGGCGCGCGTGTTGTGGCCCTTGTAACCCCGCACAGCCCTTTGCCAGTCGCTGTTCGGCCTCCAGCCGGAATTGACGGCCTCACTCTTCCTCTGGCTGACCTCTGCGCAGGCAAAAACACAAGGCTTAGTCCAACAAGGGAAAAACAGCTGGAGAACAAGGGCATGGAGGAGTTCGGTGCATTACTTGGAGGGATCCCGAAATGACGGGGTATCCTGTACCGCTTCTCGGCCGCGGTCTCTTCCTCCCCGAACTCCCAATTGCCTGATACGAACAGGCGGTCGTTCCCGGCGTGGCGGCCTGAGTCCTCCAGTTCGGTAACAAATTGTTCCCTTCCTGGCCTCCCCCGGAGGTAAAAACAGGTACTATCCCCCGCCGATTTGCATATGTCATATGCGTCCTCCATGTCATGGACGCCGAGGTTAATCCCTAAAATCCTATTGAGTTCCACGGCCCCCATTATTACCTTGTAGCCGTTAGGCATCAACTGGCAGGGGCTGAGGTGCCGTGTTGACAAGCATGCCCTCAACAGTGGGTGGACCGGGAACCTGACCCCTCCCTCGACTATGGCCACTAGGGGAAAAGGCATCCACCCATCGGCGAATACAAAGCCGTCGAACATGTCGTCGGGGTCGTCAATCCTGGTACTAACGTCTGCAGGGATGCGATACATCTCCCTGAAACTCTCCATAGCCTCGGGGGTATCCACCCAATGCCTATAGACTCCCATTCTCCCAAAAAGAAAAACCCTAGATTAAAAACCCTAAAGGGTCGGAATACAGAAAGAGGAAGAGGGAAGAGGAACTCACGAAGAACTCGCGATGGATGGGGAAGACCGGAAACTTGATTCACAGCGGGGGCTTCCTTCATATGATCTTCAAATCGCTGAGAGTCGAAAATGCAGAAGTAGAAGAAGAAGCAGAGAGGCACCCCTACCTATAAATAAAGAAAAATCGCCTTCTCCAATATCGAAGACAGGAATCGTCACCTCGAGCAGCGCGCACACTGCCCCAGAAACGATTGAAGGAACCATGAGACAATGACACGTGTCACCGCCAGCTGTCTTTCCTTGAAAAACGAAAAGTCGCTCCCATCAGTTCCCTCGGGAGATGAAACGAAAGGGTTTGTGCTAATCAATCGTCCCTGGCAGACAGGGTGGCAACGGCCTTAATTGCCCTATCAAAGTACTCAAGATAAGGAAAGACGCCTGTGAGGTCCCTCACAAAAACGAAGCTCTTGGTCCCGAGGTTGGATACCGAGACCCAGAGCTTGGGGGACAATTGTGTGTGGGTAATTTACCAGCTCGGGACCTGACGCAGCTCGGCTGATCCATCCCGAAATCGGTACCTGGGGGAGTTCCGCTTCGACTAAGGATTATCCACCTGAGACTTGGTGACGGATTCCCGTTGTGAAACGGGTGCCGAGGTCCACCTCTGCAGTGGTTAGCCGGGTTCGGCATCTTGTCAGTCAATTAATAAGGGCATGTCCTGGCTCAGACGAACGGGATGGGCGCCGAATGCGGAAGAAGCGTGGACTTCATTCCGCCATCACATCAGCAATCATGTGAAAGGTCAAGGTATGGTCTGACAGTACAGAACCTCTACCTACCTCCATTTATGGGAAAAGTATGGCCCGATGGGATCGTACGTCTACCTACCTCCACTCAGGAAAGGTCTGAGGATACCCAACATATATAAATGGGCACAGCACAGAACGAAAGGGGTAAGCAAAAGTAAGCCTCCATCCCTCTTCACTCCTGCTCCCTTTGTTTAGTAACGAGACTAACTTAGGCGTCGGAGTGCCTTCGGCTCTTCACGGCCAAGGCCTCTAACCTATTTCTTCTTCTCAGGTCAAGAGGACACTCCCTTCTATCAAAGGCTATTCAGCAGCTCCCGTCAAAGCAAGTCCGTATTATTTTAGGCACTTACAAAATCTGTGTGCTACCAAATTGGTTTGGATTTCTCTCTTTCATTTTCTAATTTAATTTTCAATTTATTTATTCTGTTGATTTATATTCCTAGCAATTCAAGCCAACAGTTGAGGAGAACTCTAGTGAAATGAGGAGAGTGGTCAATTTAAGAGACAATAAAAGAAGAAGGGTCAAATAAAAATATGCTAAATCATAAAATTATGACCTTTTGTCGATCATAAAGTCTTCATTTTCAAGGGATAATATTTTAAATTGAGGTGGTGTATATGGAAATATCTTCGTGAAGTTATGAAATAAACGAGCCCATCAGCCTGATGATCTCAAGTCTTAAAAGACACGCTTGATCAGTGGTTGAAATTGTCAAACCCATGTGACAGTATAGATCATGTGGAATCCATACTGAGCCTTTGTTCTATTAGCTGATCCACGTGCATTGAAACGGGCACCACTCACCAATGCCAAAACATGAAGCACATGTATATATATGAATGGTTAGAAAACTCTCTAGAGTCAAACTTATTTTAACAAAGGATCAAGTTAAATGACATAGGGGACACTCGACCGAGTCACCTTTTTTTAATAAGTTATTTATATTTTAAACCATTTTTAGGTAGATTTAGTTTTAAATCATTAAATTTTATTATAAGTAATTATACATAATGTTTGAAGTCAAGAAACCCGTTTCTAAACAACGATTTCGGATCCAATTCTATTCAAGAACTTATTTTGTTGGTTATAAACCCGCTTCCAATAGAAAAATCCAAATCTAGTTGTGGAATCAAGTCCACCTAGAGGACCACAATCATAGTTATTGATTTTGTCCTGAAACGAAATCAGGGTTAAAACTTGGAAAAGTCTACCATTTGAAGATATTCACAAAAATAGGTACATTTGAATTCCACTAGCCGTGAAACCCATGACTGTTTTCAAATATGGGTTCTTTTAGAATTTGGGTTGACTTGAAGTCAGCCAAAACTAATCAACCCACATAGTTTCAGCCAAAACTAATCAACCCACCCAGTTTTCCACACTGTTAATGGGTCAAGTTAAGGGTTGTAAATGAGTCGGTTTCGGTTCAAGTCCATGGTAGATCCGGAACCGGAACCATTAAGGAGAAGGTGGAACCGGATCTGAAACTGAAACCGTTTTGGAACCGATTTCTTGGCTCCGAAACCGGAACCAGAACTAGAACCATATTTGAGATGGGTCTGGATCCAGGTCCGAGTCTAGGCTGAGAATGATATTAAAAGATATATAGTTTTTAGGAGAGATTTTCATAAATTGAGGTAATATGTTAGGTCTCAGGTCCACGGATCCGAACCAAGGTGAAACTAGACCCGGACCCATTTACTTATCAGGACCTAAATAAGGATCCGACCCAATCAAGGATCCATTTACATCCCTAGTCAAGTTCCACTTGAAAAACTGGTATAATTGATTTCCACTAATCGTGAAATCCATGGTTCTTTTCAAATAATAGTTCTTTTAGAATTTGGGTTAAGTTGAAGTCAGCCACAACTAATCGACCCACCCAATTTTCCACTCTTAACGGGTCAAGTTCAACTTGAGAAATATGAAAGTCTTGTTAATAGACTAGACCAACGGTTTTTTTTTTTTTTTTTTTTTTGGTAAAACAGACTGAATGAATGAATTGAGTTCTTGCTTGGGGCCGGCCCTTGACCCATCAGCAAAAACAATATTTGCACCAAATTGACCTCCATATCATATTGTAATAAATATTGATGATATTTTGAAATATCATAATGATATCAGGATATGTACTTTAAACACTATTTCCTCAGCTTTATGATTTATTTTCCAAATGACGTAAAAAAAAAAAAAAAAAGGAATGCACAAGAAAATGGAGAAAGACAGGTATGAAAAATAGAAAATGGGAAAATTTTGTCAAATATATTTCACAGTATTTCACATATCTGTTAATTTAGGGTTTGAAATAATATTTACGAATGGCTAAGATTTTTAACCCCAAGGGATTGGTTGAGTGGTCAGAACCATGATTTCTCCTTCTTTTAGAACTATATATTTTGGTATCGACCTCCGATTTTTTCTTTTTGAGGAATCAAGTTTACTGATCTAGATCCGGAGGGATTAGTCCGGTCTAAAAAATTGAGAATTCTCGTGCAGCAAAGAGACATTCATGGCAGATTGGTAATTACCCGGAGGAGGTAGAGGTTATTTAGGAATGGCAAAAGATTGCAAAGCTTCTTGCTGGGATGGGATATTGCGGGTCGTACGAGTTTATTTTCTGGTTGGTACGGAATTGGTCAAAGCTTTCATTGATTTTCCCGATATTTAAATACGAAATGGTCCAAATTTACTTGGTCCGTGGTACGTGGCATGGACTCATTCTTCTTTTAAAGTTCAAAGTGTCTTCCTGCGTCATGCAATGGGAAAAAAAATAAAAAATAAATAAATTTAAAAGCTTGTTTTTGCCCATTTCCATTAGGGCCGTCAAAATCCCACACGATCGATCTAATATGATACAAAGACTTGGATGGCCTCTTAGCGGATTCATATTGATAATGAGTTGGATCCGTTAACACATTAAATTAGTGGACTGTTAACAAATAAGATCGAAAACTCATTAACAATCCGATGCAATCTGCCAAATGATAAATGATACAAGTTATAAAATAAGTAGAGATCTTTTTATAAATTTGAAAAGATCGAAGTAAAATGAATAAACACGTTAAATTAGTAAGCCATTAACAAATAAAACTGGTGAATTTGTCTAAAGTCTTATTGAGAAAAGGATGCTGGCTTCCAAGGAAATGTTTTTGGGATATGGGATAGGTGTTTATTTATTTATTTTATTTAAATCTTTCGTTTTTTTTTTTTAATGTGATATTGATGTTTAACATGTAATTGTGTTTCCAAACTGCAAGAAGTATATTTCTTATTTTAAGCACCTGGATTCTCATTGTTGCATTCCTAGCCTTTTGCTATGTGACCTGCATTTCCAAGAAAGCATGGCATACTATTCCTTGATTTGGAATGTAATTCCTATATTTATTTACTCAAATGGAATGAGAAGAAATGATCCCTATCCAGAAAGTATACTTCAAATTCTTTTTAGACGCTTTCCAGTATCATCATGCACTTCCATTTTACTTCTTGGATAATGAAATCTAAATTTCCAAAGGTTCTACTTGTAGACATGATTTCCTATAATTGTTGATGTCCGCTTTATATAATGTTTCTGTAGATGAATGAATGAACAGTGGCTGCCAGCGGCCTATGAATGGAAAAGAGGTTCGTGCCTGTGGGCTCAAGGAAAATGTGTTAAAAGAAACTCTACTTTGGCATTTTAAAGAAGGGGGACTCTACTTAGCATTTTAGGGGGAAGGGGGACTCTACTTAGCATTTTAGGGGGGGGGGGGGGATTCATAAAGCATCAAATCAAGAAAGAATAAAATATAATGTAGTTATGATGATATTTTGTTTTTAATTGTTTGGTAGGAAATCTTTTTGACTTTTTGTATTAAAATATTTTTTAGTGGAGATATAAGTTTGATTCTTTATTTAAAAAAAAAAAGATGGAGGGAATTTGGAACGAAAGTGCTATTGATGTAACATCTTGTATGAGAAATGGAGGTTTTATTTGATTTTTACTAATCTAATAAAGTGCCAAATAGGCCCTAAAGAGTCGGAGGAGACTGTTGTCGATGGCAAATGACCTATTTGAAAGAAAAATGAAAACTTTTACACTACTTTGAAATAAACCACTTATATTTAAGGGCTTGTTTGGATGTATAGTGAATTGCAGTATGGTGAGGTGAAGCATCAAATCAAGAAATAATAAAATATAAGGTGTTATGATGATGTTTTGTTTTTAGTTGTTTGATATTGAATCTTTTTGACTTTTTGTATAGAAAAGTGGAGTGGAGTTTTTTTGTCTTTTAATGAAGAAAGAATGTTGTTTTTTTGACTTTTTTTGAAAAATTCGAAAGGAATTTTGAAATTGTATACTTTTGCTATGACCCCTTGTCATTTGTTGTCTGTATTGACTTTACTTTACTTTAACTAGTTAAGTGCCAAACACGCTCTAAAGAAATTGGTAAAAGCTTTTGTACTTTTTTGAAATTTCCCGCCTGCAATTTACAAAAGATAACTGCACACAAAAGAAGGGAGGTTGACCATATATAGGGGCAACATGCGGTGGGTTAATTATCACCTTATCACATAATCTTATAACTAATTTTTTATCTGAGGCCTCAAGATTTACTCTATTATTTTTGTGATGGGCTCAACTGATGGTTAATGATCGAATCATTGTCAAATTGAAAAGAGGTAGGCCTGGGGAAAGAGTGAGTGGTAGAGGGCTTTTGATTGGTTAGTGTGAATGGCTTGGAATTATGGCAAGTGGTTGCCACTGTACAAAATAAGGAGAGCAATAAACAGGGACATGAATACATTTGAACGACTAGAATTTGGAATAGATGTTAAGTTTGAATTAGGCGTTGCCTATCTCATTCTCTCGGTATTATTGTTTGTGAATTGAACAGGGTGAATTTTGTGAAAAAATGTGGACTCCAGTACTCCTACTCTTATAGGCTCATGCAATTATCTCACCTCTTAGCCTTTCACTTTTCATTTATATATTTGAACAGAATCAGACACACTCTCATACGTGCATTCATCCAAGCTTTAAGCTCTCACCATTTTTATTAAGTCTTATGATATAATGCTTTCGGAAGAGATCACAACAGATCTAATCTCTAGTAGACTACGAACACCGGCAAATTCAAAAGAATGGGATGCAATACTGATAAAAGATTTTGGAAGATACAAGTCATTTATTTCAGAGATTAAGGGTTTTTATTATTTTTTCTATGTACCTAACCACACACCCTTTCTTGAAGTGCTATGCAGTTTGAACTAAAACTATGCATTTGAAGTATAAGCTCGAATTGAATTTTACATACGTTTTGAGTTATTGCTGTGAAAAATATATACTCTCAAAATTCTCCAAAACAACGTTATCTTATTCAAACAAGTGTATGGGAAATATCAAGACTGAACATGAGTTCTACAGTAGGGGCAATGTGAATGAACATTGAGCCATGGTAGGAGGCAACCTGAATGGTATCTGTGGGAACAAGGCAGGTTCATGACTGGTTGCTGTTCCTGAAACTCATCCAAGCAAACTGCGCATACGTCATCCCAACGACCTGTCTCCCCCCTCACCATCTTCCCACCGGTCTCCTTCACGATAGCAGCCGCTGCTATTTCGGACCCTCCGCCTTTGCTAGACTGGTTTTTACTCCATTTGCTGCTGGTAAATCAGTTAAAAATTAGAACACAAGTAGTCCAAGCCCAATACGGTAAGTAAAAGACATCTTCAAAACGATGATAGCATTCACACAGTTTTTTTCTGAATGATCACATAAATTTTTTTCAAAAAGGATTGAAGTATTGCGAAAATCATCTAATTAGTAGGATGAGTTGGAACTAATGATGATAGGACTAATGAAATATGCGTGATGGGTGCGGGAACATGCCATACATAAGGTGAAAGAGAACAATTTTATACCTTCTGACAGGGAAACTAAGCTAATTCTCTCTCCTGGGTTTCTCGTCGGTTCGAAGCAACGAGAAACCCAGGAGAGAGATCTTAATGAACATAAACCCAATGAAATATGTATATTAGATTATTAGATGAAGGACATGCCATATTTTAGATGTAAGAAATGCAAGTATAATCTTAAACCTTATGGAAGGGAGACTGATCTAATCCCCTATTGGTTTGAAGGGAGCAGTGGAGATGACAGGTTCAAATTCTGTATTGACTCTACACAACTGCACAGCTTTTGAGCACTGAAACAAACTAAAAGCCTCTGTTATGCATGAAATCTTCGATGAAAATCAAAGGAATAAGGAGTGGAATTCCAGCCAAGAATCTTTCTGCTATTAAATTTGTGGCACCCCACTGGTTTCCTGCTTTCTTAATGGATATGAATTAAAAAGTTCCTGGCTGTTCAATGGCTTAAGCTACTGCTAGTATGTTTCATTGCACAAACCCAACAATAAGCTTTGATGATGGGTTATAAAGGTAGTGAACATGAAATGTGACCCATGTTCAAAGCTTCATCCTCAGCTGTAACCCTCTAACTGAAGGGTTATAGGGGTAGTGAACGTGAAATGTGACCCATGTTCAAAGCTTCATCCGCAGCTGTAACCCTCTAATTGAAGGCTCCATTGACTGGTTTTTTGTTGGCTTAAAAGTCACTCATTCAGACTGGCATTTCAGAATTTTAGTGCGAAAATGTTGCTTGCTTCTCTAGAGATTTGTAGCCCAGACCATATAGAATATCAACACTTCAAACAAAGAGAAAATATTTAAGGCTTTTCGTAGCCTATTCTGCCTTTTGAATTTTGACAACCTTTTTTTTTTTTTTTTGGGTACAACCAGCCCTACCTGTGTGCTTATACTAATCTTATCTTCCAAACAAAAAAGAAGGCCTGGTACCAAATCGTAAAAAGTAAGAGCATAAAATCAAACGCTTTTCCACGCTACTGAGGACACCTCCATATCATAATACAAACTTTTCCTTCATATTTCCAATGTTTGTACAATCTTCTCAAATGTATATAAATACGATCAAGACCCATTGGTGCAAGGCAATATGAGTGATGAAAATTGTATTGAAGCTCTAATATCTTAGAGTTCTTTCTTTGTTTCGTGGTCTCTCCTTCCACAACAAATTTGGAGCAAGTTTGTCAATCACAAAAGCTCATCTACGGTGGCAACTGGCAAGACACAACAACATTCATGGCAGCAAATCAATATAGCATTCTCTGTAACAATTCACAAAGAATATGATGCCAATATTTTTAGAGGCCATAAAATGCCAAAGAAATGTGGAAAAGATGAGAAGAAAAATGAAGAAAAAGAAAGAAAGGAAGAAAAGAAGAAAACTATGAAGAAAAGTGCATAAAGCCCTGCCCATGGCATAGAGGCCCTGAGAAAGCACTTCATGCCATACCCTACCAATGGTGTGAGGCCTCAGCCCAAAAGCCAATTAGTCAGAGAAGCAAATTGCCCCCTGCTTACAAAATAGTAAAAGGGGTGGCATTCTCTGAAGCATCCAAAAATTTCCTAAGACTTGTGTCCTTCCCAATTAACAGTGTTTGGAAAACAGGAAGCTTTGTTAGCTTCCTTAAATCCAAATTTCATAACCATTTTCAGAACTGTGAAAAAAAAAAAAAGAAAGAATCATCGGATCAACCGCGAATTTAGTGAAGAGGTTGGTAAATAATAATTTTTTTTAGTTGTGGCCATGGAAGAGAAAGGCGGAGAGACCATCAAACAAAGAACTTGATATATTTGAGCTTTAGCATAATTTTCTTTACTTATCTTATTTGTCTAACACCAGACCCATGAGAAGATTCTACATACATTGGAGACAGAGAGAACATTAAAGACTCCAAGAAAAGCGACATAGAACAAAATACTAGATTCTTTGTCATGACAATTTAATGCGGAACGGAGGGAAGAGATACAACACGCAAGGTAGAAATGGAGAGATAGGGTTAGATCAGGTGAACCCGAAAAATTGGGCTTTCATCAAACTCCGATTCGGAGGCGTCACTAGCTTGAGCTCTTTCACCAAACTCCAAACCAGAAGGCGTTAGAGATCTCGAAGAGAAAACTTGAAGAAAACTCAGGGAAGGATCCCAAAAGCTTCACTTTTCATTATCAATTGTCTTAGTCGGCATAAGCAGCCAGGAGGGTTTACATCACTTATATAGGAAAATATAAAACCTAAAACTAATCTGGACCATCCCAACAGAATGATGGTCGGGGTTAAAATACCCAACATAAATCATAAAATAGCATAAAATAAAACTCTAAATAAGCTAAAACATGAAAGTAGACGAGTTGGGCCCAAATAACTTGGTCGAAATAGATGAGTTGGGCCCTTTGACAGGTTGACCCATGGGGGACCATGCCGTCCAGCATCACAATTGCTGACATGTTGTCACAAAAAATAGTTGTAGCAGATTCTTGGTTATATTGTAAATCACTTAAAATCTGTTTAGTCCATATTACTATACATGTCGCACTAGTTGCAGAAATATACTCTTCTTAGATTATCAAAACGCTACGGTTTTTTGTTACTTTGATGACCATGAGATAACCTTTAATCCCATGCAAAATACATAACCTGATGTAAATGTTCAGTCATCAATTGATCCTGCGCAATCCCAGTATGTGAAACCAAAGAGCTTACTATCTTCTTCTAATGAGTATTTGGTGCTATAACTTTAGGTCTCTTGGAAGCACCTTAAAATCCCCATTAGTGCTACAAAATGATTTTTGCTAGGATCACTCATGATCATTGAGACCAAACTAACTGCAGGTACAATGCCAAGCCATGCAGAAGGATTGAAAAAGATCAAACCAAGCTTTTGTAAAATGAGGCATCAACCTTTTGTGCTCCATCATTTGTTAATAACTTCTGATTCATAGACATAATAGTTGCAACTGCTTTTCACTTGGACTATTTTGATCACTTTAGGAGATCACTGTCATATTTTTCTTGTGAAATAAATATTTGACCATAATTTGCCTCTATCATTCTAAAAAATTAAAATCACTAAAAAAAATTCCTTACTAGGATAACACAAAAGTATCTTATGAGTCCCCAAATCTACCATTTCATAATCTTTTCATAATTTCTCTTTTGAATTCTTAAATCTCACTAGGGCAAGTATAAATCAAATCATCAAAAAGAAAGAAAGAAAAAAAAAAAAAAAGAGCAAACAATGAGAAAGTCAAGCTTACCTCCTTCCTTCACATATAGTGGTGGTTCACTGGGGCTTCTTTTCATTTTATCTTGACAAAAGTACATGTCAATCTTGCCATTCCATGCTCGCCGTGCTTGTTTTAATCCATATAAGGCTTTCTTGAGTTGATAGACATTTTCTTCTTTATCTTTTACTATGTACCCTTGTGCATGTTCTACATGGACTTCTTCAATTCCTCCATTTAGAAAGGCCGATCTGATATCGAATTAGAAAACTTGTAATTTCAATTGAACCACAAGAACCCCAAACAATTTCTTACAATTTCCGCGCTATACAATTCACTTGGCTCTCGCTCAAATTCTAGTCTCAACCTGGGAAACCAATTATCCTAATCTGATTGGGATAAATATCCTTCTTTCTTATACCATGTGACAAAGAGGACAACCCCTTAGCATGTGTTTGGATGGTTGAATAGAGTAAAGAGGAATCCACATCAGCAGACATGTTTACTCGTCTTGTCTCCTCAGGCCATCCAGACACATGAAGAAGTAGAATTTCATGCTGTTGGGACCAATTCAACTCCGCTTTCACTTCACTCTAGTGCAAACAACAAGCACGTGTCACTTATGAGGGGCATACAGGTGAATGCATACCACTCAAGTGGTGGATCCCAACACATTTTCCAAACAAAAAAGTAGACGAGGGAGCAATTAGCTGCAGCTATTGAAACCCAACTTTATCTAACTAGTCACAAAAGACTAAAAATGATGATGCTGATTTGTTATATAAAAAAAAAAATGGCAGTAAATGTCTTAGATTATTATTGGTTATCAAAGCCTAAGCAGCTGATCTTTTTTTTAGGGCTGTTTGTTTGCATAGAAATTTGGATGCACAAGAATACATGTCATAAGTGGTTAAAATGAAATCCAAGGTGAATATACAAAAATGACCATCAAATAACCTCCCTTCAATGGAAAGTGATTCAAGGGAAAATGGGAAATGACAACCCAGTCATCACCCGAGTAATTAAAATTCTAGGAAACTCAAGATCAATCTACATTGCTACCTTGTATCCTTCACACATCACATAATCTTTAATAGTCCTTTGGGTGGAGCTCATTTGACCATGAATTCCTTTGAAGTCTAATGCAGACAAACAGGCCCAAAGGATTAGTAAAGAGGTTAGGATGAAGGATCTAAGGTAGCCCCCATGCAGAAAAAACACACACACTTTCGTGGGATTTGGATTACGAGGGGGGTGTGGCTGTGTATTCATTTCCCACCTCTCCTTGATTAATCTCCATTACATAAGAGATAATTTGATGGTCAATTTTGAAAACTCAGATTTGTTCTTCAATTTTAACCACTTTTAGAAATATAAGTCTTCTACAATTCCTACGCATTCAATTACATGAAAGCCCTTAACCACAAGCTTCATTTGCCAAAAGAAGCTCTTCTAGAATTCAGAGTATCTGGCAGAATCAAAATGCAATATAGCAGTGCTATAAATACATCGGTTCAAATCAAGAGGAAGATTGTCTAGGCCCAGCCCAATTAGATGTCCACAAACTCAGGCCCAGGTCCAGCCCATTTGCAATACATTATGCAACCTGTTTTTTTTTTCCCTCCCTTCATGTTAAACTGAAAAAAAAACAAAGATGCAAGTTTGTGACTAAACCTATGGACTCTGTTTGGACAAAATAATTACTAAATTACAAAACAATCCTCATATGGGCCGGGCCAGAGTAACCTTTGAGCTTTCTATCAATTAATCAAAGTCTGACCCAAATATTAAATGGGTCGACATCACATATCAAGCCAAGCCCAAACCATGCTGGGCCCAGTCCATGATCACCCCTACTATAGTATACAAACAGAACACAGAAGCTATAGAAAATAAATAAAACTGCAGTTGGGCTTGGCTCGAGCCGATCCCAGGATGGCGCAGCCCTACTCGCTAGAATCAGCAAAAAGTCTACAGAGCCCGGGACAAAATCCGGGCTCTGTAGCACGGCTCATAGATTTTTTTTGAGTCTTGTCGAGGACTAGAAAGCGTGGTGCTTGTGACGACTGTCGCGGTAGGTGTGAGTGTGACCCAAGTCCTTAGCAATGATTATTATGGCCATGTGATTAGACAGCAGACAAAAACATGTTTATCAGGCCTAATTCTCAATCTGCTGCACAGTTCCTGATCAATGGCTGGGATCGTCCAATCAGCCAAGTAGTACACACAACATGTGATGTACTCCAATCAACCTATTTGGGCCGGATCATCTCTACGTGGGTCCCACTACGGAGATCCCGGCACGTGCAATGGTGGGTGTCACTTCCAGGCATCTGATAAAGGTGGGCCCCAGCTAATCACAACCCTACGAGAGGGAGAGGGAGAGGGAGAGGGAGAGGGTAGGAAGGAAGGAAGGAAGGTGTACCTGGAATCGAAGCCCCGGAGTTTCTGCTCGAGCCTCGCGCGGGCTCTGAGGGCGGTCTCGCCCAAGGCCGTGGTCGAGGGCTCGCGAAGCGGGCGAGGAAGCCATGGCTCGCGCGAGCCCTCGTGGTGAGGGTGGACCCTTCTTCTCCGAGCCAGCTCCACACCCGGAAGCATTCCCGCCATGGCGTTTGCGTATGCTATCTTCTCTCTATATTATCTGCTAACCTACGCCACGAACCAGAACCAGAATCAGGACCCTGTCTCTTGTAAGTGTAATTCCCTTTCCCTCTGAGTCAAATCAAATCTCAATGAGGCATCGGACAGAGAGAGAAAGCAGAGAGCATGTTGTCCTTTATAAGGAGTTCCACGGCATATACGCCCCTGTTGATGGGGTGAATTACGATGATGCCATTTTCAATCCTCCTTTACACTCTTGCCAAGATTATAAACATAAAAATAGGGGTTGGTAAGTACCACGTAAAACCACACTTCAAAAAAACAATTGGATCCTTCTATGGACCAATAAGGGGACACGACGCGCGGGGCGAAATAGAAGGCGATTAGGGAAATGGTTTTCCTGTTTCGTTCAAACTGGAGCTTTGTTTGGGCGAATCAGGGATCACCACACGCGAGAGCGGATAAAAGAAAAAAATTATTATTTTTTCTCTGTCCCCGTGCGTTGGCCCTAATTGGATGAATGAGGGGATCTGAATCCCAAAATAGGCCATTATACAGTTTTAATCACCCACCAAAGGAAGGGCTTAGAGGATTTTGGATGAGTGATGATTACAGTAATTAAGGTGCATCACAAAATTATGGACAACAATTCCAAATTTGGGAGTTTTTTTTTTTTTAATGAAATAAAAACTACTGAGAAATGCAGTGGAAAATAAATAAAATTAGATAAATGAAATTAATAAATATTAAATATTGTTAAAACATATTAATACAAAGACATTTGGGGAAATATCTCGATTTTGATCACCACATGCAAGGCTTGACAGCTAATCTTACGTGAAAATAGAATCAAACGAAGATTGAATATAAATAATAAGAGGGGTTTACATCTCTATTCCAATTGAATATAAATAGTAAGAGGGGTTTACATCCCTCTTCCAATTGAATATGGATCCTCCCAGACTTCTAAGAATGATAGAAGTTAAAACTCTATAGGAGGGTGGGTCCAATTTTTCTAAATAAACATTCATCTTGTAGATTCCGAGAAGGAACGGTCTAAAAGAAGAAGACGGGCAAAAAGGAAAGACGCGCATTTGTGGCAGATCCGTAATTATCAAAAGCCGGGATTTGTTATTAAATAATGGAAAAGGCGTAGGTTTGCTTGCGCATTACAATTTGACTGGTCGTGTTGGTGAAGCTGCCGTGCTCTTTCCTCTCCCTACCCACATCACTTGCCGCGAAGTTGCTCATCTTTCATTTCAGTTTTTTTAACCGGTCCCACTACTTAGTATACTGACATGTGGCAGTTAAGTTTGCCTAACGGTCACCACTTAGATCTGAAATAGACTCATAACGAAAGACAACTTTAATGAAAGATGATAGAGCATGGATTTCATTGAAAATGCAACACTGCAAGAGTCGTACACATATTTCTTCGAAGTTCACATTCTACCAAAGATTTTCTCTTATGACCAATACGGATGGAATGCACACAGCCACCCCTCCTAAATGTCATCAATCTCATGCGTTTTTACACCTATTTGAATGGGACCAAGCATTGGATTAAAATAAGAAAGGAAAATGATATATTATGAAACCACAAAACTTTGAGGGGTTACATATTAAGAAGTTAGGATGATTTAATAGACAGCTAACAATGTTCAATTGAGGCCACATCTTTTACACATGGTTAATCTATCTAACCATCTTTTTAATTTGAAACCACTATGCCAATTTTACATGTCACATGGCATCTACTTAATCATAGTGCGACTGATAAGCCCCACCTTTAATGCCACTTAATACAATTCCAATCTTTCTTCTAGCATTTTCATTTAAAAAGTAGTACACATAAATAAAAGATAGTATTTTTGCTCGAACTCGAAAGAGAGCTCGCGCAGGCGCATACACATAAGAAGACAGCTCACTCAAGTGGAAAAGGAATCTCCATATACGGAAAGAGGTGGCGTACCCAGAATTTAAACCCTGGACAGCCGGGTAAGAACCACTACTCCTTACTGCGTGGGTATGTTGAGAATTTTAGGAAAAAATAGACAATAAGAAAAAATAGAATATAATTAATCAAATTTTTTTATTAAATTATTATTATATAATATAATATTAATATAATTCTTATCAAACAGTATTTCGTACTTATTACTTATATAATAAAATATTTGAGCGAGGACCAAATGGAGCCTTACCTAGACCCCAATTATCAAAGTCCAAAAGTATACATTTGAATTTGTTTGTTTTTTAATGTTAGAAGCATCCAGTAATCGGCTAAACTGAGGTCAAGCTCAAGCCGAATCAAACTTAACCCAACTTTAGTTTGGCTTGCACTGAATCAAACTTGAGCTCAAGCTCTAGCTTGATAAGAAAAAAAACCTAGCCAAACTAAGCCACGCTTGAGCTTCGCTAGACACTGTTAAGGGGAGCTTCAGTGATGCCTAATTCAAACACGTTAATTAGAAGGAAACCATTGGAGGCTGGAAAATCATTTTGGGTTCACTTTGGACCATCAAGCCTAAGCCATCCCTCCGGGCCCAGAGGGAAGCCGGGTAAACTCTACTGTATCCCTAGTATGGTATCCCTAGTATGGTAGTGCAGTTTCGATCTTACAACTTCCAGGTGCAAACCGTAGTCCTGGGCCAACTAAACTACTCCTTGGGGTTTATCAAGCCTATGCATCGATGAGGGATTATCCAAAAAATAAACCCAAATGAACACCTAAATAACACCTCAAATATTAACAATGAAGCAGTACTAGAATATGCCCATTCATGTATATGAAAACAATACAGTTTCACTGTGAGAAAATGAATATCCCACTATGTTACTGGTAAAAGAAATTTGTAAATAAACTTTAGTGATCTATATCTTAAATATATTTAATACAATAGCCCAATTTAGTTTAAAATTTAAGAAATAAAAGGGATATTTACAATATATATATATATATATATATATATAAAGAACCCCTTAAACTAGAAATTAATGATAAAAAGTTATCCAAGATCTTTTGTTTTTATGCCTATCAAAGGATTTGCCCTAAGATAGACTGAATGACGAACATATAGCTGACCCAATATATTTAGGACAAGGCTTATGATTATATAGACTGTGATTCATACCATATCCAAGCAAGCCCTTAAGAAGGTGAGCTTGAGTTAAACCTCTTAATAAGTTGAGCTTCCCTAGGACAATGGGCCAATTGGAGGGAACCTAACTTGAGCTTGGCTCATTAGCAACATACGTTGAGCTGCCGATGATTTTTTAAAATTCTTTACTGCCTTGTGGATTATGAGTTTATGCTTAATTTTTTCATATAAGTTCCTATTTTAATAATTTCTTTGGTAATAAAAAGAGAAGGACCATTGCAGCTAGATCTGAACTGTTTTCCTATTAGGTCACACCATGTCAGATTTAAGACAATCAGCAACTCACTGTATGTAAGTTTCAGGTCTAGTCCGTGCGAGCCGCATGTACTGGAATTGTGGACTGCGGTCTCAAAGACTCAAACCAACCAAGCACATGGTATCAGCACTCTATAAATTTTCTCTTCACCCTTCACCACATAAGAATCAACTCATAGAGGGCTGCAAATCAAAAGTTTCAACTTTCAACAGCCTCAGTGGGTCTTGATCCATCTGTATGCAGGCCACCACTAGGATAATTTGAATAATCCAATCTTTATAAAATCGAAGTGGCCAACCATTAACTTTTCCCACCCAATATAAGGAGTTTCCAGGGGCAGTCAATGCTCGTATGCTATAGTATCCTGAATTTGAAGCTTACAGAACTATACTTGTTTCAGAAAGAGGTACAGTTGGCCATCTCATTCTTCTATGATTGATTGAGTTTTGTGTTTATTTCACTTTTGGATGCTAATAACGTGCATCGCACAATATAAAATACAAAAAAATATAAAAAATATAAGAGAGCTTTCAATACTGTTAGCTAGAAAAATCAGAATAAGTCAAGATAGCCCAATGTATCTGAATCGTTCATTCGTTGACATACCTCAATGTATGAGAGTCGTATGCTTGACAGGTCAGAAGATCATGCTGTGCTCTATTTCTACACGAGGCAATTTTTACCAATGTTAGAATGCAAAATAATTTGAATGGTAGAAAGAACTTAAAAATGTAAGTAACAGTCCCACGCAATGTGTAATTGGCAAATCACACATACAATGACATTTTTTCTTTCCTCTTTTTTTGGGTAAGCACACATACAAGGAGTTAGAAAAAAAAAACATAATGAGGCATGGCATCATGAAATAAAAAGAACTACAGGAGGCTTGCAGCCACTTTACCATAGTATCAAATCTACGCAACTACAGACTGCTCTTAATGTTTCTCATAAATTTAGTACATGATCATGACACAACCAGAGGGTGATAGAAATTGTGGACGCCAAGTGTATCTAACAGGCTTGGACCTGATCCTGACCAATCTACAATGCAAGGTCCAAGGTTCAACCCACCAACCAACTTACACATCCAATGCTATGGACAGGATAGAAAAAATAATTTTTTTTTTCAAACAACATAAAATCATAACAAATGACAAAACACTATCATCTTAAGGCGAAATAAACCACAGGCCTTTATCCTCAAACCCTGTTACAACAAATAATTCCTAAAGATCATAAGGTTCACTCAAGGAATAGAGAATAAGAGATCTAGAGCAGTTGAAGAAATAGGTGAGGTGAGAGAAATAAAACCAAATACATCATCATCAAAACTTTATCCCAACTATGTTGGGGTCGGTTGCATGAATTCTATTTTTCCATTCCAATCTATCCTGAGGCGAATCCTCAAATAAGTTGCACTTTTTCAAATCTATTTTTACTATCTCCATCCACGTCATTTTCGGCCTACCCCTCCCCTAAGCAGGCCATCAACCTGTATGACCAAACTTTTCCCTACAGGCGCCATTGCTGGTTTGCGTTGGATATGCTCATACCATCTCAAATGGGTTTCCCTAATTATCCCCTATTGGTGCTACCCCTCAATACTTTCAAAATTGATCATTTATAATTTTTTCCTTCCTATTTTTACCATACATCCACATCAGAATTTTCATATTTGCAAAATTGCTCATTTCTAATTTTATCCTTCCTATTTTTACCATGCATCCACATCAGAATTTTTATCTCTGCTATGTCTATTTTGTGGATATGTTGCTTCTTGATTGACCAACATTCTGCTTCATAGGTCATAGTTGGTCTAATCAGTCCTATAAAATCTTCCTTTCAAGCATTCGTCGGTCACAAAGCACTCCAGAAGCAAGTCTCCACTTCAACCATCCAGCTTTTATTGTATGTTTGACATCTTTATCAATCTCCCCATCCTTACATGAAAACAAATTAATATAAAAATAAACTTAATGGAGAAATGGAACTAGAAGAACAAATAGATTAGTGATTACTTACATGCATTCCACCACACAGGATTCCTGCTCATTCCGATCACTAGATATGATTTAAATACAACCATAAGAAAGAGATGGAAGATGATCCTTGCAATCATTAAATTTTACAAACACAACTGCTGAAGAACTTGACGCATATTATACAACGCTGGAACCTTTCTGTGGGAAATAACAGAAGGAACAGCAGCATATTTGAGCTATTCAAAAGATAGCATCATGAGAACTCATTGTTGTCCATATAATACTTAACAATTCAATATATTATGCCAAAGCACTGCCACACAAAAGCCTGTCTTGGATGACATCGGCAGATTTGAACGAAAATACGATTCCCTACCAACCAGGGCAATCTTCCAAAGCTTTGAACAACTTCTTTGGCATCTCATGGTCTGCACTAGTGATCCCAAAACCCACTGCTAGCTGTTTTGTCCTGTCAATCCTTTCTATGTACATTCAATATAAAGAATAATATTGTCACATCTTCACAAATACAATATGACTGGAGGATTCTAATTGCTTTTCCAGTGCATGTAACATCATATAAATTTCTTTACTTTGTGGGTGGGAAACATCCCCGGAGAAGAATTCATGAACCGCACCATTCACCTCAATTGAGCTACATCCAGGAACTTTTTGAACACCATTGTCTTTCATCATATTCCTAATCACTCCAACTCTATCCCATTTGGAAGCTTTAGCATATACATTTGATAGAAGTACATATGCACCTGAATTGTTGGGATCCATCTCAAGTAAGCGACTTGTGGCATACTCAGCCAGTTCAACATTTCCATGAATCCTACAAGCACCAAGGAAGGCTCCCCAAATAGACTCTCCATTTGACGTTGTAGCTATGTTCTCAATGAAGTGCTTTGCCTCACTTAGAAGACCAAGACGACCAAAGAGATCCACCATGCAACTATAATGCTCTGCCTCAGGAGGTATTCCATAGATTTGAGTCATCAAATGGAAAAAATGGCACCCCTCTTCTACTAAACCGCCATGACTACAAGCACTCAAAACACCAATGAATGTGATGCCATCAGGTTTCACACCCTCATCTAGCATTTTCCTAAAGAGATCTAAAGCAAGCTTGCCATGACCATGCATGGCAAGACCACGAATCATGGTACTCCATGTTAAAACATCTTTTTGTAGCAGCACATTATTGAACACTTCAAGGGATAGCTCTATGCATCCACACTTTGCATACATATCTATCAATGAAGAACCCAAGTGGGCGTCCATTTCTATATTATTCCTGTCTATAAAAGAATGGGCCCATTTTCCTAATTCAAGAGACCCTACCCTTGCACAAACAGATAATATGCTAACCAAAGTTATAGCATTTGAACTAAACTCAGTCTTCTGCATCTCTTGGAAAAGGCCCAGAGCTTCTTTGAAATAACTGCATTGAGAAAAGGAAGCAATCAAGGCATTCCATGAAATGGCATCCTTGCAAGGCATTTTGTTAAAGATTTCTAGTGCAACTTCCTTTTCTCCGCATTTCACATAACCCACCATCAACAAAGTCCAGGTGACCTCATTCCTAACTGCCATTGTTTCAAACAAACGCTCAGCAGAGTCCATGCTCCTGCACTTAGAATACATGCCCAGAAGAGAGTTACTCAAATCAAGGGTCGGATCAAAACGAACTTTCTCAATGTACCCATGAATTGTTCTACCAGTAAGTAGATCCCCTAATGCGGCACAAGCTGAAAGCAAACTAACTATTGTAGCCTTATCAGGTTTCACATCAAGAACCTGTGACAGTTGAAATGTGTTTAATTAAGATCAACAGGCAGTAGTACGCAAGTTCACTGAAAAAAAAAAGAGAGACAAGAAATCAAGAAACAAAAAAGCATTGTAAAATTAAGAGAGCAAACACTCGCACCAGCATCTCTTCAAAGAGCGAGACTGCTTCTTTGAAGCAAGCATTAAGAACATAACCAGAAATCATCGCATTCCAAGTGACAACATTTCTCTCGGGCATTGTATCAAAGATCTCACGGGAAGCCTTCAAACACCCAAGCCCCGCATACCCACTAACCAACGTGGTCCAAGAAACAACATCCCGATCAGGCATTCGAAAAAACAGTTGTCGAGCAACACCCATCTCCCCAAATTTCACATACATATTCATCAAAGCATTACCCAAATTCAATGACAACCCCACACCATTCTCCTCAATGTACCTGTGAACACGCCTTCCCGAATGATAATCTCCTGATCTCGTACACGCATTGAGCATCCTCACCAGTACAACAAAACTAGGAGCTACAGAAAACTGCTCAACCATCGACCAAAACAACACCTTCACATCTTCCCAACAACCCAATTCAGCATAACCTCCAACAATGCAGTTCCAAGACACGTCACTCCTTTCAGACATTTTATCAAACACTTTGCGTGCGTCACCTATCCTTCTACATTCACAATAAAACTTGATCAGCGAGTTCTGTACATAAGTATCTGCGATGAATTGAAGCTTAATTGCAGAAGCGTGGATCTGGGTTCCCTCAGAAGGCGCAGGAATCATTGCGCAAGCCTTGAGAAGAGTTGGAAAGAGATAGGAGTCCGGTACGAGAGACCCGTCTTGGAGCAACTTCAAGTAGAGGAGTAGGCCCTCCTGTGGCATGGACCTGAGGCAGAATTCGCGGATTGAAGAGAATTGAAAAGGGTAGGCGCAGGTTAAGATGGGGGTTTGGTTGGTTTTCCGTTGGAGCCGTTGGAAGTTTGAATGAGGAGGCAATGATGAGGAGATAACGGCCATCATCATCTCCACGGTCCTGTCATGAGTTCATTTGAATTAGTTTTTTCGGCCTGCCGCATCCCAAAACATCAAAGTACCAAGCATTATTAGATGCTAGGGCCTATTTGGTAATTTTATTGTAAAATAAAGATAAAGTAAAACATTAATTAGATGCGAGAGCCTACGTGGTATTTTTACCGTAAAATAAAGATAAAGTAAAGCATTAAGTCAAGATAGAATAAAATATAATTGGATTACGATGGCATTTTATTTTTAATTATTTGGTATTGAATTTTTTAGACTTTTCTATAAAAAAAATTAGAGGTTTTTTTTTATTTTTTAGTGGAGAAAAGAGATTTTTTTTTTTTTACTTTGAAAAGGGAAGAAGAAATTTTGAAAAAATATATTTTTGATGTGACCCTTTCTCTGAAGAATTGGGGCTTTAGTTGACTTTTACTAAACTAGTAAAGTGCCAAACTAGCTCGGAATTTTAGGACACTAAATAGGTTGGACTTTGTATAATCATTTGGCCTCAATTTTAAGCCTGCATTAAATTTAGAATGGATTCAGTTCTAGCTTCAATTGTATCTCTCGATCATCCTGACGCCCTTAATTGCCCACAAATCTCATCTTCTTTTTAAAAATTTCATAAAAGAAAAAAAAAAAGAAAAAAAAAAAGAGAGTGTACGGTCGGTCTAGCGACCCAATCAATTCTAATGGGTGCACACCTAGAGATCCGGTGTAATTCAAGTGGGAGAGGTGTGTTCGAATTTTGAATGAACGATCAGGTGGGCCCCACTATTAGGTGCGCATCAAATCCCCCAAGCAAAAGGTGAGCACCTGATAATTTCTACATGGTATAGATTATTACTATATAAATGAAGTAGATACATTTTCTAAATTTTTATATCCTAACTAACCAAATTGAATAGTAGAACCCGGCCCGACCTGAGTTAAGCAGTCTCAACCCATTTGCAGCCGGGTACACAGTTTATAAGTTGGATGTGCTCGGGTTTCATCCAGGTTGAGATTAGTTTTAACCGCATCTGATTTGGTTTTGTTCTTGAGTCGGGACGATATCCAGCCTGACCCGCCCCATTTGAGCCCTTCAAAATCTCAGTTTTATGAAGATATACTATCTAAAAAAATCAGTGCCAACAAAAATTAATTTTTTTATAATGTAAAAAATAAAAAAAATTATGTGTGTCTAAAGTGATAGAATTCATGGATGGGGCAAGCTCTTCTAAGCTGAAGCTTAACTTATCTTAAAATGAAACGGTGCTGATCACACAAATCAAAGTTAATTATCGTTGTTTTTAATATGATAATCGTCTCCAAAATCAAGATAAATCCAATTAAAACTGGATTTTCCAGTTCCATTATGCAAAAATTAGATATAATTAACTTTGATTGGTGGTACCGGCACTATTCCAACTGAAGATAACTAAGCTTCAGCTTAGGAGAGCCATGCTCTTTATGGATAGACCTATAGATAGTATAATATATGGATTGTCAAGTATGAATAGACCCCACACATAGGATATATGATACTTGGCCCTCATACCATGCATTGCATTTTCACTTTCCACCTCAAATTCAGGGAAGATCATAGCATACCCTACCACATTTCATCTCAAAGCCTGATCTCACTTTAGTTGGAGTTATGCCTATTGTTACATTGATCATGTGTTTCGAAAAGAGATTTGACTCTTTTCACTTTTCTTACTTGGATACTATGGGCCTGTTTCTTTGCTAGAATTCTATCAAAATACAAAAGGAAGTGAAATTCTTGAATTCCCAAAGGTTAAAAGAGACATTTCTTGTAGTTGGAATCCAGAATTGCTAATAAAGAAATATATAATTCAGAAATGCCAAGGGACAGCCTGTCACATTATGTCTAGAAATTTATGGTCATGGTGAATTCCTGGCAGCAATTTCACTAAAGAAACAGGACCTATGCTTCACACGTGATTAATCAAATGGTCAAGATAACTTCAATTGGAGTAAAATTTGGCCGTTGAATTTGACGTGATAATTTTTTTAGGCCTGCCTATCAATTGAACCGGAATCCTGGAATTTAGTAACCCTCATCCAAAACAACAGATGGAGATTAGGGGCTGCACTAATTACCCAGATATGGTGAAATCCAAAATGAATAACTTTTGTGGCCCGACCAGCTCCTCTGGAGGTGTACAAACCATCAATTAATAGTCCATGTCTTCATGCATTGAACAAAAAATGCTAGGGCCCAAGAAAACACAAGAGTATGGTATGAGTCAGACATGTTCCGAAGGCATTGCACTCATGCGAGGCCAATGTTTCCTCACAATTTTACTAGCAATGGTTTTTTTTTTTTTTTTTTTCTTTTTTAATTTTGTGCATGCGTTGTCGCATATGGTTTTCATAATTTCCTCTCTTTTTTTTATGTAAAAGAGTAAGAAATTATAGAGAAATGCTCCCGTGAGAGTTTACTCTCACCGTCTTACCGTGTGAGATAGCATGTGGGCCTTACCTATCATCTGAATTATATTGGACCCTGTCAAATTATATTGGAGCCCATGAGTTTACATGCATTTGTATGGTCTTGATTGTTGGATCAAGGGTCAAATTCCTTTTTTTAATATAAGTCGTTAAACGTGTGGGCCACATATTTAAAGGTTAAAGGCATGGGATTTACCCCAAACTTGATAGTTGGGTTCCATCATAGATGACTCTTTCTATCTCCTTGGTCCTTTGTTCAGTAGGGCCCAGGTAGGCCTTATCAAGTTGTCTCTCACTTAAGATGGTAAGAATTAACTCTCACACAAGCATTATATATATATATATATATATATATATATATATATATACCTAATATTTTATAATAATTTAATCGTTCTTAACTTAGCAACTGTGAAGAGCGTGTGCGTTTCATCTGGACCTCCGTGATCAATTGGGGTCCTTCAGACACTCTTAACTCCACCTGAAACTGTCCGAGGTTCAATCCCTAGATTCTCAACCATTGTGTGTCTCTGCGAGCCTAAAATTGATACTCGTCTAAATTTTTTGAACCCTAATAGGATAGTGTAAATTTGATTCATCTAACCAGCCCCTGCACTTTCATAATTGTCAAGCTTTGGAGTAGATCCCATAAGTCTGCTGTATTTCATTCCACAGGCATAAGCGGTCTGATATGGTATGGGTTAAGCCTAAACTGGTGCCCGTTCTGACTTGCACTTACCCTGTCTTGTACCAACCAATGATAGGGTTTACAATTCTCACTCTGCCACATAAGTTTTGTACATCATAATCAATATGTAAATTAGTCATAAACAAGTGAGGGCTTCTTAGACATTCATAACCTATATAAATCGTCTCTTATCCAACCATTGACATGTAAGTAGTCATGTATAAATCCAAAAACTTAAATTGATAGGTGGAAGGCCGAAACAGTCATATGAAGCTCTATCGAGCTTAAGACTTTGGCGATGTAGGATATGAGACTTCCCAACATAACAACGCCTGTAGGGACCTACAATGAGCCACATAACGGTCGGACTACATTTGATTTTTGTACTTGTGCGGTTGCACCAAATGGACTTGGATCCCTTCTCCTCAACAAATTTCTGATTTTCTGAAGCAAAAGACTATAAATCCTTCTATATAAGTAGTTCAAACACATTATCGACAAGCATCTGGTCATGTCCATTTTGATATGAGTGGCTCTCATCTTGATATGAGTGGCTCTCATTTTGGTGATCCAAACCACAGATCTGATAATCCCCTCTCATGTCTTATATTAGATCCTACTTCTATACCCTCCTCATCTGGACTTTCTTCAAGTTTTTTGACCGAACACTCTTATAAATTTTTTCTTTTGAGGCCATCAATAAGGGTTGAGAACTATCATTGAAACTGTGATGTTGTGGTCGTAGGGTTGTACTTGGATAAGGCTGGCCTGTTAGAATTTATAACTCAGCTCACTTTGCACTGAGTTTGGACAGGTTTTCTTTGAATTGAGTGATATAGTATTTAATTGATCAATGTGTTAAAATATAATTAAAAAACTCAAACATGTAGATCTATTCTTTATATTACTTAACTAAAAAAAAAGAAAGAACGAAAACAAAAACTTACTGAAATTTGTAGTAGTACTGTTTAAATAGGGAGTGTGATATATATATATATATATATAGGGAAAATATTCAAGTGCATCTATCCCTCACCATGTGTGGTGAGGGACACCCATTTTGGAGAAAGTTTCAAGGAGAAAAGGGCTTTTGTACTTTTTGGTGGTAGCTACCTACATTTAAGTCGACCATACATTGTACAAACTCACAGTGATGAAATCAATGACCACTAATGTGGGGCTTAGTGTTCATTTAGGATCAATTATTAATGCCGGTTTGAGAAGGGTGGGTGCGCGTGTGAAAGGATTGGATTTATCATAAGTAATGCTATAATGAGTCAACCTGAGCTCATACTCAGACCTATTAGCTAGCCAAAATTCAAGCTTGATCTTGGCCCAAGCTCACTCGATGAGGTGAACATTATTGATGACCCCAAGCCCAAACTTGAGCTAAGTTTGACTCACAGCTCTAAATTGACAGATGGGACCATATACAAACAGAAAAAGGAAAAACACATACAATTTGCCTAAAACCAAAGAAATACAATATGAGCTAGAGCTAGAGCTATAGCTAGAGCCTAGACCACCACTAAGTGCATTTTTGGGATGTCTAATTTTTCCCTCTATTTCTCTAAAATGGATAGAAGTTTGAAAAAATAGAGTATTTGATACTACCTTTTAGCTTCTGCATATTTTAGAGAAGTAGAGACAAGGACTCTACTTTCCACAGCCCCCCTATGAGGTAGTTGAGAAATAGAGGAAAAAAAGAAGAGGCAGAGCTACCGTGTTTATGCATAATCACGCCTAGTCCCTTTTTTCAATTTTTCCTCCAAATCTGAGAGGCCCAATTAAGATCCAAACTGTGGAAAATGTTCACAAGTTCAAACACGGCCATGTAACCACATTTCAGCTATTGAATCATCACCAATCTCTAGATATGTGCCCCAAATTGTGAGCCATTGGATATAATTTGTTATGATTTGATCACATAATACCTTGTGAATCTTGAGATATGTGCAAAACAATAATAACCATTGATGTATTATGCTCAATATTGTATTTGTCCATGAGCAGTAATTGTTTCAACTTTTTTATTATTATTTAGAGGCGTGTAAAATAAGATCTAAACCGTTAGTAATGTTCACAATATCAAACATGACCATGATATCAAATTTCATCCGTTGGATCATCACCAATCTCTAGATATGTGCAAAAAAGTGAGTCATTAGGTATAATTTTGTGAATTATGTGGGCCCCAAACACAAGATTCAAACCGTGAGATCTCTTTGGAAGGCTGAGCACGTCTTTATGGTAAATTTTCATGGCCTAATACCTTGTGAATCTCAAGAAAAATGTGAAAAAACTCTCAACCAATGATATAAAAATGTCTATTTAGCATAAACCCTTGCATTATCAAACACCTCCTTTTATTTTAGCCCCTTTTTTTATGGCTTTTTTTTTTTTTTTTTTTATGCTCGGTGGTCTAGTGGCCAGGATATGATAAGGAAAACTACCACTCAGGGTTCCGAAAGGAGCTATGGGAGGCCAATGTGCTATCCACAGTCACACTGTTTGATTCCCTTTTAGGACTCTTTTTTATAGAGTCTATATTGAATGGTTTTGAGAAATAAACCAGTGGTCCCAAACATGTCCTATGTCTTTCCAATTTGCATATTCCGTGTCGTGATTGTCACATGCAGTTCAGCTCAGCTTCTTAACAGCTGGATACCTTTCCATGCGATTGGATGCCACAATCTGTTCTGATAGCACCCATGTTCTTCTATTCTTGAAGTCCACATCTTATCACTTGAGAGTTGAGACATACCAGGGACGATGGGCTACTCAGCACAAACGAATAAAGAAGGGAAGATGTGAGTTGGGACCGCCCAAACAATGGAAAGGAACGCACATGTGCTGCGTCGAATAAAGTGAAGTAGTACAGAGAGAGACAGGTGAAAGAGATCTAATCTATCCACAAAAAAGCAAAATGCCAAATGCCAAATGCCAAAAGCCAAATGCCATGCATTATTCTTCCTTCTTCTCTCCGCTATTCCTCTAACCTCACGTGGACAAGGCAACGTTTTCCATTTTCTTGAATGTGGAATCTCATTTCAATGAAAAGGTTGAATTTGTGGGAAATCATGTATGTCTCTACCCTTCCCACACTCCTTTGATCACCAATATCTAAGACGATTGATTCGATGCAATTCAATAATGTATCACAGTTTTGTGCGAGCTCAACCCTTTTATGGGTCAGCAGTTGTTTGGAGTGATATTCTTTCTCTTTAAAGCTGAATGTTGGTTGTGAAAAAAAAAAAAAAAAAAAAAACCTCAATTCTAGCCTTAGGAGAAGCCACATCAGCGTATTGGGGCCCATTTGTGGATATGTCCTTTCAAAAATACATAATTAATATGTATCTTTTCAATAAAATGTGTCTCTTGGGCTAAATATGTGTCTTTTCAATAAAATGTCTCTTGGGCCCATTTGTATGGATGTAACCTAATTTAAATGGATGCCTTCCAACTCTATAAATTAAGATTATTTTTAAAGTTTTTATATAATATTTAAAATGAGCATAAATGCATATGAATCCTTTATTTTATGTATGCTGATGTGGATTAAGCGATGAAATGTTTGGTTTTCATAATTTTTTAGTTTATTTGAATCTTTTAATTAGTTTGTTATAAATAGATTTAGATGAATGGGATATTAGTGTTAATATATTATTCAGGACTTAACCTATGCACAGGGGCTTCATACTAGTTCTCCACTGAAGCAAAATTCTTTCCTACAGGTGGATGTCTCGATGCATGCATCAATACATTGGGACCTTTGAATTTCATGATGCTAAAAATATGATAGTATCACCCATATGTATGCTGGAACGTTTCATCATCATCATCATCATCAAAGCCTTATCCCAACTATAAGTAAGTGACAATTATCTTACATTATAAATTAAGAGATTTTCTAGTTAAATGGAAGACAGATGACATAGTGGTGTGGTCCAATGGAAACATAAAAAAAGGGTTGTTAATTGTCCTCAGAGGAATTAAAGTGAAGGCTAGACAGTAGACACAGAGGCAGTCAATATTTGGAAATTATTTGCCCATGGTTAATAACCATCAATATTTTAATTAGACTGATTTTTTTTTAATAAATAACAATTCACTAAATCATCTATTTATATAATGGGACCTCAGGTTACAAGCCAACTCTAGCAATTTCCATTATATAATTTAGGGTTCTTTTGATTTGGAAACGCTATTCAATTAAAGTGACAAAATTAGTCTGTGGGTCTTGCCACCAAACCACTCCCAATTTTTCTCCAATTTTATTGGAGATGTAAATTGTAGGGTCAGGTCAATCTTCTCATGTGCTATTCACCACCTTCTGTTTGAAGTTTATGTTAAAAATTTAATTAAAAAAAAAAAAAAAAAACCTTCATTTGAAATCCCAGAAGGGATATGGTTGAAAAGAGAATGGAATTTATATATATATGCTTCTTTGGATAACTCTATTGAGTTGGTATGGAAGGTTTTTGGCTTGAGTTTGGACTTGCATGACTTGAATTAATATTCAAGATTCATTGGGTCCTATATTTTTCTATTTACTGGACCTGCATGCCTTGGGTTGACCAAGTTTCTATTTGGCTTGGCCGTGTTGCTTCTGGACCAAGTAGGGATAATAAAGGCCAGGTAGTCATTTATGGGCTTGGAAGTTGGTATGATAGTTTACACCATATATAGCAGTTGCAGTTATGTCCAGATGTGTTCATATCTCCAATATACTTGTGTGTTCTGCGTTGGTGTTCAAAGTTGTTGGGGTCTTTTGGGCCTCCAAACCAAGTCCAAAACATAGAGATATAGGCTTGTTTTTATCTTGGAGGCAAAACTACTGGTAACCCATTTGCAGGCATCAATCTTGTGTTTGAGCAATTATTGTCTCGGAGGGAAACGCAACCCGCGACTCAGGCGATCCATCCAATCAAATCCCTCAATTCGATTTCCTTCTAAAAGTGTAAGGCCCACCAACCAAAAACTAAAACAAAGGCCTTACAACCTAAAACATAGATGTATTGAAGGATACTGGCTATTTAATCTAAAGCCATACATTGACAAGTCATATAACAAAGGACAAAGTTTGGATTTGGAATATGGGCTTTATCGCCTCATGATGAAATTCAAGTATTTTATTTTTTAAAGTGTTTGTAAAAGATTAATAAACTAAAATAGAGGTAAACCAAAAAGATATAATGTTCTGTGCCATCATCATAAATAATGGTTTGATTCTGGTAGTTACATTTCTGTCACAGTGTGTCAGTGTTGCTAACTATGAGTTCTTAATACAAATCTTTACAAGTTTCAGCTATATATGATGGATACAGAGATCCTGTGGGTTTAGCCTGAAACCTAGATAATATGATTTGAAACTCCATTTTCATCACCCTAGTATCTATTTTGTTGTTGTATTCCAACATGGAGACTCCAAAGCCTATTAGAGATGAGGATTTCATGTTAAATTTTTAAGATTTTCTTAGTGTTTTCCATATTTTTTCTCTATAAGAAAAATAATTGAAGCAACCCCAGAAATCCATTTAGGATATATTTGCCTATAAATCTGCATTTGCGCTTTGGTTAGTAATCCAAAACCATGCTCAAAGCACTGTTAAAAAGATCTCAAACATTAAAAAAAAAAACGCAATAACGTCGTGGTATATAGTTGAAAGTGTATTTTTCAGATAATACCGCTGTATTTTCAAATTATACAAAATATATATATATATATATAATGAGAAAACTGATAAATTCAAATGGAAAATGAAAAATGAAAAATGAAAAACTATAAAAAAAATATATAAATTTTAACAGAGTTTTTGTATTCCTCTTGTATTTTCATTTTTTAATTGTTTAAAGATAATTAACTTTCATGACATTTGTCCTATATATAATACACCAAGGAAACCCTCGAGTTTAAAAATATTCCCACATTTTCCCCAAGGCGATCATTTTTCAATAACTATATTTGTGGCACTCATGTGGCCCACAGAGGTACAGTCAGCAGTGCAGATTTTCTTATCTCTATCACTGCTTAGCTACCCAATTAATTAGAGTAGAGAGCAAAATAATGAATACACAACAGGCCCAACCATTCAGTGCCACCCTAATCCCAGCACTAGGTCAAATGAGGAAGCAATACAAACAAGCCATGTGATTGCCAACTAATCCTTTCTTCATTAAACAGCCCCACTTGAAGATTAAACTAAGCATGTAATCTTTTGGTGATAGATTAGATCCATGGAATCAAAGGTGAAAGGATCATTTAACCAATAAAGTAATGTCACTCAAGAGTACAAGGATCATCTCACCAATAAAATAATGTTACTCATGAAGACGATTCCTGCAACATGCATATAAGCCAAAGATCGTCTAATCCCTGTCCCAAATAATTTAGATTTGTTAGCCAACAGTATCTCTTAAAGACAGATTAGCCATGCATTGTTTCCACTTGCCCCATGTTGGACAGGAAATGAGTTGATTGCAAATTGACTCGTTTGGCTCATACCCTTTTGTGGGTTTTGAAAATTCTCTGCTGATGAAAATGACAAAACCCAATCTTGGGTGGTCCATATGTAGATGTGGACATCTGATCTGGTTCCCTCATCTGAAGGGCTCCTTGATGAATGTGCACTTTCAAGAAGATTACATTTGTTTAACCCAAGAAGATTACACTTTTTCTGACCCATCATATATATATATATATATATATATATATATATATACACACACACTGGATGGATGTGAGTCCTACTTAGCAAATTGTTCGATCAAAGCTTTTAAAAGAAATCGCGACGGATTTAATCTAGTCAGCGACAAGTAACAACAGATTCAATTGGAGCTAGTTAAAAAAGTGATGAATTATAGACGGATAAAGATATTATGATAAGAATTAATATGAATTTGAATTTGAATTATCTTGTATATAAATTGAGAGGATTTCCTCTCATGAAACTTTCAGTGATTTGATATCAATGAACTCATTTCTTCAAAAGTCTTTAAGTTCTGTCTCTTTAAAGCCATTTACATTTTCTTTTATTGCACTTCTCATATGCAGTCATTTATAACATTCATTATACAATGCCAGTACATGGTTTTTCAACTTTTAACAGTACATCTATTATCATATGATCTTCCATCAATGGCTGTGATTGTAAATTTTATCATTAATCAAATTGCATTGTCTTACCCCAAACAAAAAAAAAAAAAAAAAAGAAAAAGAAAAAATTGCATTGGATAGCAGTTAATGATCAATAAAACTGTGTGTTTGTAGCTAATATAATTTACAAATCCCTTCTTATTTTTATCTGGTGAAACTGGTGGGCCTAACCAACATCCATGTGTAATACTTAAAAAAAAAAAAAAAAAAAAAAAAAAAAAAAAAAAAAAAAAAAAAAAGAAGAAAGTATCATGCAAATAAATTGAAATGGTTCTTCCAAATTCTTTGCCTTTGATTTTCTTTGGAAAAAAAAAAAGGAACCTTACTTGTTCTTGTCATGAATCAGTTGGTTGCTTCTTATCACTTTACAGTCTACAGCTGTTGTTGTTTACTTGTTTGAACAAACACATTAATGGGTGATGCCAAGGGCCCATTAGTATCAGTGTAACAGCAACATCCAAACCGTACATGTGACCACATGTACATCGACTGCTGTTGTACAGGTTGGCCCAGATGCACTGGGATCATTATTATTAAAAAAGGACATGTTTTTTTCATATTAGAAAGGACATGTTTTGTATTTCATAATGAAAACAATTGCAGACTTATCCAGCAGGCCCCACCAGGGATGCGCAATCCCTCAAATGTAGATAGAATTATCGCAACGTTTTTATATAAAAAAATGATGGAGAGAGAAATCCCACATTTCAACCATTTTGGAGGAATCCACTTTGCAGAGAAAATTAGCACGGCCTTCCTTCTTCTTCTTCTTCTTCTTTTTTTTTTTTTTAAGAAAAAAGTGTTATGCCAAACAATTGGTTGGTAGGCTGAATAAAAATAATTTTTCTCTTTATCGTAGAATCCTCTTGTCATACAATTGCATTGTTAATTTCTTTTTCACCGTTCACTTGTTGGGATCAACCATTGATACAAATTTATTGTCGAGATTTTATTGTTTTGAAAAATATATAGATATTTGTAATTTCCTAAATATATTATCAGGAAAAATGGTATAGAAAGAAAAATATTTGAAAAAATAAAAAATATGAAAGGGACATAATTGAAAACTAATTTAAAAAAGTCAGAAAGTGGGAAAAAAAATTCCATTGTGTCTATGTATATATTATCAACTCTATGAAAAAACAGATAATAAATACTAAAAGTAGCTATAGTCCATAAATGATAGTAATTAGAAGGTTAAATCTCGTGCGACCTAAATAACATATTAAAACTGATATCCCTTTCAAATTAATACATTTTTAATAAAATAAATAAAAAATATAAATCAACCAAAAAGTTATGAAAAAAAACCTTTCTTCCCTTAATCCACGTCAGCATACATGTATCATCTTAAAAACAAAAAATTCGTATGCAATTCTCCTCATTTTGAGTACTATATAAAAACTTTAAAAATAATCTTAATTTATAAAGTTGGAAGGCATCCATTTGAATTGGGTCACATCCACACAAATGCGCCCAAGAGACATATTTTATTGAAAATGCACATATGTGTTTATAGAAAGACACATTCACTAATGGAACCCCTGAAGTTGACGTGGCTTCTGCTAAGACCAGAATTAAGTTTTTTCTCCAGCCGTTATACAACTTTAAAAAGACAGAATAAGAGGTTTTTTATTTATTTATGAAAAATAGCTTTAAATACTGATTAGATGAATTGCTTATGAAAAATACATAATTAACGAGTTAGGGTGCAGTACATATTTTAAACAAATCACCCTCGTGATTATATCATTACATATGTAACAATATCATTACTTGCATAATAATGTCATTATCCACCTGACACCCATTTTGCATATATCGCACCCACTAAAATCGATATTTTTGTTTTCTCATCACTGTTTTTGTTGAAGTTTCTTTGAATATCAAAGACTAAGAGAAAAAATACATGCGTGGAAGGGATGAACGCATCACATCTATTTAAATAATACGTGTTTATTTAAAAGGTTTATTCTCTTCTATTAATAAGGATGATCAATTATTATCACCACTACCAAAGATTCCAAGGAGCTTGAGGAAAAAAGGTTTTCAATTCATTGTAGGCAGAAAGCTAGAAGTCAGCAACATCTCCACATTGAGTTATTTAGAAGAAAAGAAGAGATTCAAAGAAACTTTATTGAAAACGGAGATGAGAGAACTAAAGTATGGTTTTTGTGGGTGGGATATATGCAAAATTGGTGTAAGGTGGATAAATATGGAGGTGATTCCATCTAAAAAAATATACTTCACTCTTTTCTATCAATTTTGTGTTTTCATAATCAATTCGTCGAATTAGTATTTAAAGATAATTTTATTATTATAAAAAACCCTAATAATTACTAAGAATAATAATAATAACTATGCCTCTTAAGAAAGACCTAGCCTGACAAAGCTGCCAAAACGAATAAATAGTAATGATCTATGACAACAAATGATTAATGAGTCTTCATATGCGTTCATAGTCTCTCCTCTAGGTCACTAATAAATAAATGATTAATGAGTCAAAGAATGCAGTGAAGAAGGCATGTTACTTCTGACAAAATAGTTGTTCGCCACCCGCCAAAAAGGGAAATCTTAAAGGCATGAAAAATGGAGCTTTTCCATTACAAATTAACAAAAAAAATTGCCATGTTAGCAATATCATCATGGTTCATTTGATTTTTTTTTTTTTTTTCTATACTTCTAAAATATCGTGATATTCTCTATTTAAATATCTCAGTTCTCCAAATATTATCAATGTTTGTGATAATGCTCCCAACGGAACCGCATGATGTCTCAAATGGTCCTTTTTTTTTTCTATGCTTATATTGGAGTCAATTGTAAACTATTTCATCCCTAAAACTAGTCTAATCTATTATATGCAGAGTCAATTTCCATCATCCTAATGCCCAAGTATGCATCCGCCTCATCATCTACCTAAGTACATTTGGGGCAGTACTCTTGCAAATCTGTGAGTGGAAAGCTAATCCTCTTACCACTGAGGCATCTCATGCTTGGCCTTTTACATTCTGTCTACCGTTATATCATGATTCTAGTTCTTTTAATACTCCCATTACACACTTCAGAAACTGTCAAGCATGGACAACAAGAAAGTGCTTTTTTTTTTTTTTTTTTTACCCTCTACAGATAGAGTGTTGATGATTTCAGAGCGGTTAAAATGGAGTTTCAAACTGCCCCCATTTGATGTAAGACTTTGGACCTCCAGATGAGCAGTTGAAGATGAATTTGCAGTGATAGAAATTAGAAAAAGGAACCACTCATCCACTCTTCATGCTTTCTCACTATCTAAAAGAAATAGTTGTCCAAATCAAATCAATTGCTCTGCCTCTACCAACCGCTCGTGTCAAGCTCCAATAACTACGCCCAGACAGCTTGCCAGCTGACAGACAGTATAAATGGTGTGGGTTACAGAAAGTGACAGATTTCACGGAAGATAGAATTTATTTGGGAAGACAAAGAGTGGATCAGATATCACTGGTGGGGACTACGTCGACCTCAGCTCCTCGACCTAAGTGCTAAGAGTGCGGAGCGTGAGCGCCCAAATGTTAAATTCTAAAATAATTATACATCCGTAGCGATTATATAACATGGTGTTTATGGGTTTATAAAGGATTAACTAATGGACACAAATATATCTTATCCATATATTCAAGTATAAAAAATAGAGAAAAAAAATTAATTTTTCAATTTGATCACATAAAACATACAATAATTAATAAGTCAAAAGAATTTTCTTCATTCAAAAGATAAATATCAAGGAGGACATGGCCCTAAATAGATTTGATTGGCGTCGTCAAATCCATATAGCCGACCCCACCTAGTAGGAAAATGCTTGGTTTGGTTTAGTTTGGTAAAAAATAAATATCAAGCTTACGGAAAAAGAAAATGTACAAAAACGGTTTGCTCCATATTCAGTGGAACTGCGTTCCGAGGATGGTCGAATCGCGCTCCGAAAATGGTCGAACCGCACTCTAAAGACGGATCCGCTCCGAATGTGCTGATTTGTGTTTTTGGAGCAAGATCGAGAGAGCGGAGAGGAGGTTCTGAGCAATAAGGTCTTGACCAAGCATACGTTCGTTGATCAAATAATATTATCAAAAGCCGAGTATGTTAACAGTAAATACTAAAGATGGAAACACTAGTCGTTTTTATATAAAAAATTCACCAAGCCATTTTACCTTTCTTGTATGATACATCCAGTGGGCACTACATATTGGGTGGGTTGCAGATGTGTATCAAATCTTCTCTTCCAAATAAAGTGGGCATGAAACCTGTGGAGAGATATAAATCCAAATTCATGCATACACAATTAGGGATATATTCAGATCTGGAACTGAATCCCTTTATGTTTGAACCTTTAAGGATCCAAATCGAAGACGATTGTGTAAACTAACTAAAAATATATAGATTTTAAGGGCGTATTTTTTTTTCCTAAGTTGATGCCAAATCCGAAAACAAGTTGAGAGATTTTTCGCGGAGATTCATATCCATAAATACAAGAGATAATTAGCGAAAGGTCCCTCATATAAGACTTGTAAGGCCTCCAGTCCACTAACTTTTCCTCTAAGGCCTGTAGTCCATACAACTAGACATATTTCGGTGAGAGGTCCCTAGATACAATTGGCATGACTGATTTACCCTTTCAACTGTTTTAGGCATAAAATTTTGAAATTTTAAATTTCAAATCTTGTATTATCCATCTTCTTCTTCAACCCATACTTCGTCTCATCGTCTCCCAGGCGTAGAATCCCCCTCTCCTCCATCTCCCAGGCGACCTCATCCCCCTCTCCCTCTCATCATATCCATCTCACGATCCCTCTCCATCCTGCGCAGAACCTCTCACCACTCCCTCTCTTGATCACCGTACATTGCTCCCTTTCCCACAATCTCTTCACCCTGATCCCATCTCTCGATGGGCCACTAACTGAAACTGACCAGAGAAGATCGCCATAGTCAGAGAAGGAAAGTCGCAGACTGCAGAGATCAAGAACGGAGAGATCAATTTCTTTGACCTCTGGTGGGCCATAACTACAAAATACTGATCAGCCTGAGGAAGAAGACAGAAGATCAGGGATTCTATTTTGCACACCCGATCACGGCTGGGCCTATTCATCGCCGAGGAAGACTGGAGTTGCCACATCACTGTTGGTTTCTCTTCACCGTCGTCGTCGCCTTGCCAGTCGTCCGGCCGTCTGCCTGCCCATCGTCGCCGTAGAAGACAACAACAAAATAAGGCACAACTCCTGTTGCAGGCGTTGGGAGGAAGAAGAATACAACCCAGTTGGGTCCGTTCCATGTCCCAGGTCTCGGGTCGATTCAGGTCAGGTTTGACCTGACTCACCTCACGAAAGCCCAAAACCCAGAAACAGTTGCTACAACAAGAGATGACGTGTTTTTATGAAATTTATCTGAGTTTTTGTGAAATTTATCTAAATTTTTGTCAAATTTATCTTAATTTTTAGCAAATTTATCCGAGTTTCTGACAAATTTATCTTCATTTTGAAAATTTTAACGGAGTTTTTGAATAAGCCTTTCTGTGTGTTAGGCAAATTTATCTAAGTTTTTGAAAAATCTATCTGCGTTTTTACAAATCTATTTGCGTTTTTTTATTTTATTTTGTCTTTCGAAATTTATTTGCTTCTTTTCAAATTTATTTGGATCTTTTGAAATTTATTTGCCTCTTTGAAAATTTGTTTACATTTTCTGAAATTTATTTGGATCTTTTGAAATTTATTTGCGTTTTTTTAAATTTATCCATGTTCTCTTGAAATTTATTGCGTTTTTTTAATCTTATTTCATTTTTTGAAATTTATTTGCGTTCTTTTGAAATTTATTTGTGTTTTTTAAATTCATTTCATTTTTTGAAATTTATTTGCATTCTTTTGAAATTTATTTGCGTTTTTTAAATTCATTTCATTTTTAAAATTTTATTTGAAATTTATTTGAAAATCTCATTAGTGAAATTTTATTAATCATGGTGAATTAAATGGTAGTTGACCATTATTAATGACTTATCCCACTAATCATGGAATATGATTTGAAGAAAGGGCAAATTAGACATTTTAGGTTTTCAAATTTGGAAAAAGGACCTATTACACTATAAAAAAAGATTGTAGATCTAAGGCAATAAAGTGGAATGTTCAGAAACCCGTCACCGAATGCCCCTAAATACAACTCTATTCCTGGTCCAAATTCATGGGTTTTGGAACTGCATGGAACCATACCTAACCAAGATTCACCGAATGCCCCTAAATACAACTCTATTCCTGGTCCAAATTCATGGGTTTTGGAACTACATGGAACCATACCTAACCAAGATGTCCAAGATGTTAGAAACAAATACAGACCCAAAGCCAAAGTGGGTCTACTTTTCTAGACAGGTAAGGGTCAAGTTCTAGAAAATGGAAACCGCAGTGGAGAGACGGCCAAAATACAAACCAAAGATAACCACGTGAGCTCCACCGCGGGTGGGGTCCACAACTGAGATTGGTGGAATCCTATTGGAGGGAAAGGTGGCTCCTTGACAGAAGTATTTTACACTGACTTTCCATGTTCCATGTTCCATGTTCCATGTTCGTACTCTTTTTCACATGATGCTTCCTCTAATAAAACCCATCAATTTCAACCCCATCATCCATGATCTACCTCTCCACCACCGACCAATCACCTAACTAGCCCCAGGCTCTTCCCACCTGCAGTTGACTTAGCTTGGGGCCCACCTTCTTGGGTCAAACCAGTCACAGTGAGTCAATGCCGGTCTTCTCATTTGTTCCCACATGGCCAAACTCCATTGGCCCCACATGGTGGAAATGGAAACTTGGACGGCTTAGATTTAAGAACATGGGCCCCTCTAGGCAACAGCTGAGAGTTCTATGCAGTACGTCCACAGAGAAATCTGGAGATTCTTTTCTGAAATGTAGAGGATTACGACTCAGTAAAAAGGAATCATTACATCAATCTTCCAGAGGCAGGCAAGTGGCTTACCTGGGAATTTCCTCTGTATTTCCTCCCTTGTCACTGCAGGCCTACAAGATAAAGAAACCAAAGATCTGATGATCATTCATCGGAGAGAGAGAGAGAGTAGGAAAAAAAAAAGGGTCATGTAATGTAATGACTTAAAAAAGAAACCGTGGTAGTAATAACAGAAAACGGAGACAATGGTATCAGAAATAAATAGATGTGTTGCTATCATCTTCATTTGATTGCTTCAGGGGTATTCTCCCACAATGTTGTCATAGAAGCTTAGATCCATGGGGAAGACAAGCAAATGGATTAGACACTTTAATTTCCTGACTGGAAGAAAGGACAAGGACAAAGAGAAGAAGGTGAAGGAGACGGATAGTGAACCTTCTGCAGAGAGCAGATCAACTCCTATTGCCATTCCTCCACCTAAAGAGAAGCGCAGATGGAGCTTTCGAAGATCAGCTGGTACCAAGGATGTGAATTCCCCAGACCCAGTCGCTGCCACCCCTGTTCAGATGATGGAGGAATCAGAAAATGAGCAGAAGAAGCATGCCAAGGCTGTAGCAGCAGCCACTGCTGCAGCTGCGCAGGCTGCGCAGGCCATGATCCGACTGACTGCGGCGGCCTCAGGGAGAACTAGTGCCATTGAAGAAGCAGCAGCCATCAAAATCCAATCTGTCTTCCGTTCTTACCTGGTCTCTCTATCTCTCTCTCTCTCTCTCTCTCTCTCTCTCTCACACACACACACACACACACTCTCACATCCAGATCCAATCCAGACCCAGAACAATATCTGATGTTAATTCTACCCTCACATGGATTTCTCAATGTAGATCAAAAAAGTAAAAACCCCACTGTCATGGCTTGAAAGATTGCCTCAACTCCAAATTCAGTTCTGTTAAGCAGGCCTGACGTGATCCAATCTCAATTCTGCCCCTCTTTCTACAATTTATTATAGGAAAAAAAATCAACAGAAGGAAAGATGGAAAAGGGGTTTTAATAATACATTCTCATGGTAACGGTAAAGTAAATCTACAACATAGATCTGGAATTACTCATGAATTTTTATTCTCTTTTTCATAGATTTCTTAATAACAGTTTTTCCTGTATTAGTGATAATTATTGAATATTGAGGATTTTTACTTACTAGGTGAACTAGAATTTTGGGTTTCTGAGCAAAGCCACCCCACACCGAATTGCCTACATGTTCACAATTCCATGAAGAATTAAAGCCTGTAACGTATCAATTAACAAGAATTGCAAAAATACAGAGAGACTTCACAGATATTGGATAAGAAATATCTGACCAGATTTTCATATCTGTTTGTCTCAGGCAAGGAAAGCACTATGCGCACTGAAAGGGTTAGTGAAGTTGCAGGCTTTGGTAAGGGGTCACCTGGTGAGGAAACAAGCCACTGCAACTCTCCGCTGCATGCAGGCATTGGTGACTGTCCAGGCCAGGGCTCGTGCTCAGAGGATCCGGATGACTGAGGAAGTACAAACCACCCCACAGAGGCAATCCGTTCACCAAAGATCGCCACAGGATAGTCAAAGAAAATCACCGCTAGACAGTCGTTCCAGACAATCATATGTAAGTTCGACTTCTATTTCTTCGGCACTTCTAATGTATGGATAAATATTTATTTTCTATGAGACCTAAAAGCTTGTCTCTGTTAATGGAATCAAATTAAAACAAATACTAAAGAAAATAGAACACTTCATGGTTAAGACTTGGGAGATGGATGGGCATTTGAAATTCTAAGCATGCTAGTGATTCGGTAACTAAATTCATCGATTGCTTCAGTTTTCTAGCGATATAATTCAGATTCTCCAAAAGAACAATGATCTTTTTGAACTACTAAACCATAATCAATCTTCATTGATGTAGGAGGTGGACAAAGGCATGGAGGAGAACATTAAGATTGTAGAGATGGATCTTGGTGAATTCAGAGGCAATTTAAAGAGCAGGAACAGCTGCTCTACTCTACATACTGAGAGATCAGATCATAGATTTTCAACACATTCTGTCGGACATCGAGGGCATACAAGGCTGGACAATCAACTCCAATTTTCGCCTGCACCATCAGCACTGACAGAAGTCAGCCCCAGGGCCTGCAGTGGGCATTTTGAAGAGTATTCATTCACCACGACACAGAGCAGCCCACAGTATCTTTCAGCTGTTTCCAGACCAGATTCAACTCGAGCACCTTTCACATTTCATCGACCAGAATATGCAGAGTCTGTGTCACACGACTATCCATTCTTCCCCAATTATATGGCTAATACGGAATCTTCTAAGGCCAAAGTCCGGTCACAAAGCGCACCAAAGCAACGGCCTGATTCATTTGAGAGGCAATCAAGCCGTCGGAGGCCATCAATCGAAGGAAGAAACATACCACGAGGTGTTCGGATGCAGAGATCGTCTTCGCATGTGGGTGCAACAGCTAATGGGTATCAATTCCCTTGGTCAATCAAGCTTGATAGATCAACAGTATCCCTCAAGGATAGTGAATGTGGTTCAACTAGTACTGTGCTCACAAACACCAACTACTGCAGATCTCTGGTTACATACGAGGTCTGTGGAAAAGAAACTTTGAATCCAATGTCTTTAACCTGTAACAAGGGCTAAGCACTTAAATGCAAATTTGAACCTTTTTTTTTTAACAGTGATTTTGGGACTAATTTGTTACACTAAATGTATCTATTTCCTTTTTAGCTGCAGGCCCATGGGAACAGGTAAAGACCATTTATCTCTCTCCACCACTGGGTCTGGAAGTGATTGTAACCCATGAAAGTACAAGAAATAACAACCGATCTTGACAGCAGCTAATCTTCAAATGGAGAAATGATCTATCAAGACATGTTCTGTAGTAGAAGCCAGCGAAGTTCACTGATAGTTTTTTATTTACGATTTAGTTTCAACAAAGAAGCCTTGAATTCAAGCTTCCTGTAAAGTGTTGCTTTCGAATTGAGTGTATTGCAATTTTTGGCTGCTCTGATTGGAGAGCAGATTATCTTTCTAGACAGAACAGTAATGTAACTGAACAGATGCAGATGTAGTTGCATTTGTGCAGATAAACCTAACTAAATTGCAATGTGATGAATGAGATCTTGTGGGGTGTACTTTTTCTTTTCTTTATTTATTTTTTCATATCCAATGTCTCCTCATTGGTGCATGCTCATAGAATGTGTCAAAAAACTAATTATCTCTTCGATTGCATACCATTGCCACCATAGTACTGCTTTGTAGTTTCACGTGAAAATTCTGCAAATGTCATCCCATCCTTCAAGCGAGAGTACAGTGGGGGAATCACCCTAAAAATCTCCTGACTTAATTTGGGGGATTTGTTATCAGAAAGATGAATGCAAGTAGCATCAGAATCCAATAAGATTTGCTCATTGTGATTCCCAGGAACATCGCTACTTAGCGTTGAGCTTTCCTGACCCCTCACGACGTCTATTGTAGGACACCCTGATAAAGAGAAGACTTTGTCCCAACCTGGCTGAAGGAAGACAACAAAAGTTTCTCTGCTTAGGTTAACATTTTCAACTGGTCTGCTAACAGAATGGAGAGTTGAGCGAAGCATCCCTTTCGACAAAATATCAGCTGATTCCCCGACCTGAACAATGAAACTCTCAGGAGTGGATTTTACCAAAAGAATCTTATTCTTTTTAGGGTCAAATATTTGCAAATGAGTATGGCCATCAGGTGCATAGCACTCTTGTGTGCTTGATTTGTGGAAACCATCTGCTGATACTATTGTCTGTGATTCACATGGAGACATAAACATAGGAGCCGTCAAAACAGTGAATATTCCATAATCATAATGCCATTGTTGCCACAGGTTGGAAAGAGAAGGTCTACAGGAACTAATTCTGTTTGCACATGTTTCTGGGTCTACAGCTTCCAATGACATTAGCTCACCTCCGGTAATTCCTGGACCTACTGGAATTTTCTTTCCTTGCTCTGGTGCCACATGAGGTGAAAAACAGTGCCTCACTGGTCCTTTGGCTGATTTTTTCATTCTCCCAAGTTCTTTTAAATAAAGATTTTCACCAACTGAATGATAGTGTATGAGGCGTCCTTTCGCTGTGCATGAATCCAATATACTTTGTTCTAGCTCATGACTGCCAATGGCCTTATCACAGATTCGTGCTAGCCTAACACCTAGTTCCATCATACAAATGCCTAGCTCTTTAAAAGTTTCACTGAGTTTCGTAAATTCAGAGTCCTGAGAATCATGCAAGCTATCCATATCTGAATGCTCTTTGTTAGCAATGTGAATGCAATCATCATTGTGGCTAGACCCACTCAAAGTCTCTTCCAAAACTGCATCTTGCACATACTTCAATTGCAATGCAAAGGATGAGACACTCCTATCAGGATTCTTCAAAGGAACATCACTCCCCAAGCTGTTGTCCTGTGAATTTTCATAAGCAATGAACATGAGAAATCAATACGAAATCAACTAAAACAGCACATCAGATGTCTGAAAATTTTATATGCCACGAAATGCCACCTTACATTTATTGAGTCACTTTCTTCCACGACGAATAATTATTCTCTGATCATAGGTATGTCATGCAAAAAATTTTCAAAACGGACAAAGTATGAATAAGTTATTCTTCCAAAAGCAGGAAAGTTCCGCAATCACAAAGCAGACTTGTAGCTAAGAAACAAAGTAAATAGTAATGATGCATTTCTGTAATAAGTTCAAAAGACTTCTGTTGATATTCTTATTCAATAGGCAACTGGCCAAAATGGGGATAGAAAATCTTGCAAGCTAAAGCAGAAGCAGAAGAGCTCCTTCTTGTAGCACAAGCTGCACAGAGTGTTTCTAGTTTTACAGTGCTGTCCCCATTTCCTACAACTTAGTGAACCACACAGATCTACAGAGTTGGAAGGTGCTCATTGGCAACCACGAGGTTGCGGGTTTTGAGTCATGTTCGCATTCAAATATATGTATGTGTTTACGTGTGTGTGTGTGTGTGTGAGAGAGAGAGAGAGAGGGATCTTCTTCCCTTTTGCATAAGGGAAATTAGAAATCCTGAAGGCCTTTCCAATGTTTGAAGCTCCTGATGTATCTCCAGTCGGATGGAATAAGAAATCTTTGATGGTGATGTGTCCTGCTTTTAGGGATCATACTGAAAAAAAGGAACAAACAGGACACTTTGGGCCAGTCGCTTAACAGGAATTTAATCTCCAGGATTTCAAAGCAGCCCTTCCTGTCAGAGGGGTTGAGATTGAATGATTAAAGGCAAGGATTCATGAGATGTTGGCAATAACTTCCCCCCACCCTCAATAGGAAAGATTTTCCCACTCGTCGCCCTAGTATGAAAGTGATGGTCTCACTCATCTAGATCTCCACCTTAGACCCTTCACCCCACACCTCTTTAATACACCTTTGATAAAAACTCATTTTGCTAAGAATTCCAAGGAATTTGATATATAGTAAGCAAACAGGCCCTTCATATTGTCTTCATAACATAAATTCCAATGCAGAGTCACCTTCATATGTAAGCACACAGCTAATGCATGTGTAACATACATATACTTCAATCTCCTCAATCTAGACTTCCCAAGGCTAGGCCCCAAATGACAGAGCAGATAATCCCAAAATCATGTAGAACAGATAATCACAATTGCTTCCATCAATGCTCAAGATGAATAAATGATCACATCCAGATCATCATCATCTAATTAGACAGGGCTTCATCTTGTTAGAGACGTTGGGATAAAGGTTAAAGAATCGGTAAGAGAGAATAAGCTAGTAAAAGCTTTAGGTCTTTTTAATTAAGATCTCAAATGAGCCATTCCTTATTTTATTCTCATTCTGATATAAATTGAGATGAGTTCTTGTAATAAAGCCACAATGAAAGTTTATCAAGATGTAGTCTTTAGAATTAGGATTAGTTTCTTAGATATATTAGGGTTAGAATTAAGTCTCTTTGTTACATTCCCACCATCCTTTTTATGAATTGACTGACCATCCAAGCTAATAAACTCCCAGTGAAGTTTCACTCATCACATAATCCAATACAAAACCACCTAACTAATATACCACTCAAACAAAACAAAAAAACCACCAATGTCCAACATCAGGAGCTTAGGACTGGTCAACCAATCTGATTTTGGAGCAGTTACACATTAGACACATCTACTGCATATATGATAGAAAAATCAAGACTATGTTTTACCCACAAACGCGATTTCAAAATCATACAAATCCACGTACTAGTGTTTCTTCAATCACAACATCCGAAATTATTCTGTAGAAGCTGACTTACATTTGTGTTGAAAGAGAGATTTCTTCGAAGAAGGAAAAAGGGTACCTTGAGAATTCTACGGCGGTCTTCGTTGCTGAGTAAGGCGAGCTTTCGAGCCAAAGGAAGGAGAGTTCGACGGAGATCGGAGGCCTTAGGGACTCCCGTAATGGCTAAAAGACCAGGTCCTGAAGGTCCTAGGGTTTCCATTACCGCTCTCGATATGGATTCCAGTCTTCCATTCTCGGAAGATGAAGATAATAGTAATAGTGATGGTGATGATGGTGACAAGAGAAGGAGATCTGAGAAATGAAGCTGGAAAGGTTCAAGGATCTCACTGTCATCAATCTCTTCCATGTATTCTGTTTTCTTGTCTTTGGGGGAGACTGGAGAGGGAATCCGAGGCTGAAGCTGAGATGATGTTATTATGGTCTTAGGGCAGTGGAGAATAAACAAGCACTTGAATCATTTATATCGCGCGGGTAAGTTGTAACGGAGTCCGGATTGGCCGTTGATACAAATTTAGTCCCCTCAAAAGTTAATGGCTAGCCTAATGTACTTCTTTGACTTCAGGGCTGTTGCGGGGAGGGCCTGATGTTGTCCAATCCCTACCCTCAACATATGTAGAATAGGCACAGATTGGGCTAAAGCCTTTGAAGGGCCCCGCAGTCTTTAAGCTTTTACTCGGCCCTCACAGGTCAGGCCAGGCCAGGCCCAGGAGTTTTTATTTATTATTATTATTTTATTTTTTTTTGTAAAAAGACCTAGGATTTAAAGAGAATAAAATCGAGGGGTTTTGACATATTAGTCATCTTTGAATTTGGCCCATGATCAAAATTCAGATAATGTGACTTTGGTCAACACTGTTTTTGTGTGTGTGTGTGTGTGTTATATCTCCTATAATATTATGGGATTTATCAATTTAGGTAGCATACATTTTATGCAACCAACAAGCAAATTCAGCTTTTACAAATTACGAAAGATGACGTTATTTAAAAAAGTAGATATATATGTGACCACCATTTCTCTGATTATATCATTCGGGAAAAAAATACTCTAAAATGCTACATTAAAAAAATGACATCGTGGGACAATCCCATGATGTCATGGGATTTATCAATTTCATTGACAGACAATGTTCCTATGATATCATGGGATCTGAGGCAAAAAAGTTTTAAAAAAATGTTGAGCAAAGTCAAGTAACTCTAGTGACATTATCTAAATTTAAGTCATGCAATTGTGAAATTGGGAAGCCCTGAGTTTAAAGAGGACTAATATGTCAAAACCCCTAAAATCAATGTTTAATTTTCTGTACATGCCACCAAATGACATTGAGTGTAAACGTGAAGCTAACTCTCCTCCTTTACGAGCTGAAGACCTAGATGAAAGTTATTAGAATGAGATGAGTAAGCTAGTCTCATAACCAGTGCACAGCGGGTGTAATCAACCAAACAAGATAGAACTAGCAATTATATCTACCAAGCAATCAACACAAAAAGGCAGACACTGATTTAACGTGGAAACACTTTCCGAGAAAAAAACCACGATCAGAAAAACTAATAACTATTGAACGGTTATAAGATATACTCACAGCTCCTTTATCATAGTCAGTACATCGACCTAAAAACTGTAGTTATTCTTGCACAACTACTCGCCGCTCACCACTCTCGTGCTTGATCCTCCTTCAACACCTTGAAACCAAGATGCACACACCTTCTGAAAAGAAGTATAATCACTTAACCTTCTAAAGCAAAAGGCTTCACCCCAATCTCTCAATTGATTGCTCTAGTCTAAGATATCTCTTGCTCAGAATAATGAGAAATAATGGTAATACATTTGGATTAAGAGAAACACCTAATTTATAGCTCGAAATTCATGCACGAGACTTCAAGTGAAAATCCACTAAGAACTTCAAGTCTTTACAAATTATACCATAGAGTAACCACCCCACTCTCGCTATAGCTAGCAGGAGGCTCACTTGTCTTAGGTTTATGGCCTGACAGATTCTGTCACTCGATTTTTGGCCCTGACAACCTAGAATGCAATGGAATCAGGCAACGTGATGATATAAGGAAATCTCACTTAACCATTATTTATTAAGTAGGATGATATCTAGGCTAAATCTACAATCCAGTAGAAAATTATTTGCAGATATAGATGAATTTATCTTTTAATTAATCAGGCTTTTGCATTAAAATGCCAACCAAACAAATGATTCATATTTAAAAAAAAAGGAAATAAATTGTCTCATAATTTCCTCTACCATAATGCTATTTAGATTTTTGTAGCACTTTATTTGTAAGGGTGTAACTAATTTAAGAGAAGCGATGTCATATGCTATTAATAATCTACACAATAATCATGTTTAAAATAAAATTTACTACAGGCGCTATATTTAGATGAGCCATTGTGAAAAAAAAAAAAAAAAAACCCTCATGAGAATCATGCGTGGCTTAGGCTTATTTACATAAAAATCAAGTAAGAACCAATATTGTAAGAATCATGCTCGAAAAAAACCGCATACATGCTTAAATAAACCCATACATGTATAAATAAGAAAAAAATAAACATAAAGGCTTGGTATTGTCCAAGCCCAGCCCTCAAGTTGGCAGTCCTACAAATACTTTGTTCAAACTCAATCCTTATATATTTTAAGGAAAACAAAAACAATGATTTTATGGCATGATGGTTACCCTTACATAGGAGAGCTCCATTGACAGTTATCCTTAGTTTTTTTCTTATGATGAGGAACCCACCAACCCTCTTTGCAGTTGATCATTGATAAAGCCCCGGATACACAACGCCACCCACTAGCACTTTGTATCGGAAAAGTCCCCAAACGGTTTGAAGGCAGGAAACCTTCGCTACAACTAATACTTATTTTTATTGCACTAAAATGCAAAGAAATTGAATGCATATAAATTCATAATGAAATGAACTCTAAGCAAAGAACTATTAAAAAGCTAGGGTGAGAGTTGAAGTATATAAGGTGCAAATGTAGACAAGGCCTTCATTTTCCTATGTATTGAATTACTAGGGTAATGTCTAGGTATTCATTTCTCTTCTTTTTTTATTCTATTTCATAGAGGAAAGATTATTTGATACTCATTATTTTATATACATCTTTGGTAATGATTCTTGTGTGGGCTTTTTCCCTGCTTGTGCGTGTTGACATGTAAAGTTATCAGGAGTAAATGTCAGAGTGGCCACTAAAACAAGAATCAAAGTTCACGGAAGTTCCAATGCTCAGTAGGGAAGATGTCCTCCAAAGTATTGAAATCACCGAGGTCCAAGCCAACAAAGAAAATTGAAATTCTGTCTTCCATGGGTGGTGAGGTCTGTATCTACATGGCCGGCCAGTCTCAAAGCTTCTAATTCAACAGGCAGTGTGTGCTAAAGACAAATGGCCAGCGTCATGCAATTCTCATGGCCGGTCGGCGCTCTTTGGCAAGACCATGGCCGGTGGACGCTCTTTGGTAGAACCATGGCCAGTGGGCGGTTTACAACCGTTAGCCCACGTTGCCCTCCCAAGATTATGTTCTATGACAAAGTCTCAGTGGCTGGTGGATGTTTAATTGACCAGCTATACACAACAGATCGAGCGCTTACATCACCTATTTCTCAACCTCCTGCAACTCTTCCCCACTCTCTCACGACCTCCAACAACTCCTGTCACTATGAAGCCTATAAAAGGAACTCCCCATGCATCATTCAACACCAAGCACACTTTGCAAAAGCCAAGAGACTGCAAAACTTTCTTCAAAGATCTCCCTTCACCTTTCTCACAAGATAGGGACTGGCCGGTACCTCAACAGAATGCCAATGTGAAGGTTTCACGCTGCTGTCTCACCGTGGATGGTCCCTAACGCTTTCTTTATTCTCTTTGTTGAGGAGAATGATGGAACTTTGCATAATTGTAGTGTTTTACACATTGACTTTCCAAGCCAGGGCCTCAAAGTGGCACCATCTTAGACAGTCTTCTATCAACTATTTTATGTTGATAAACTCCTCCGGGTCTTTGTATTTTACTCGAGAAAACCAGTAGTAGATTATAAAGAGTGGCTAAGAGACAAATGCTTGAAGAATGAAGTGCTAAAGACCTCCCCCTGGATGATCGGCCACCTTTTCTCCGGTCTAGCCAAGGACTAGCCGGCCATGCACAACCCTCTCTATTTCCTTTCCAACCTCGTATTTTTTTGTATTCTTTTGTATTTGATCTCCTAAGCCGATTGAGGGAGTCATATTAAAATTTTGTAAATGACTTGTACCCAAGATGTGAGAAATGTAGAACTCACATTAAAATAAAAAGCGAGAATGAAATTATAAAGCACTCTCAAATATTTGTGTGCTTTTCGTTCTCGTGTCTTCATGCTTCATGTTTTGTTGTGTTATCATGGAACACCACTTTCAAATCTTTTAGTGAAACAATGCGGCCTCTTTTCTTACTTATGTGGGCCTTTTTTCCACTTATACGGGGGCTTTCTTTCAGTGTGTGCGCGGGCTCTCTGTGAGATCTCAGCCCTCTTGCTGGGTTAAAAAAAAAAAAGAACAGAAAAAGAAGGCAGGTGAAATCATATGTTGTTTAACTCTTATGTATTATATTGGGAATAAACATGCCATAATCAGAGTGAATTCTTTTTAAAAAAATAATGATCTATGGCACGATATTCCTCGTCTTAAAAGCCGCCTGTTTGTGCGTCTATTCTTTGTTTGATACGACAAAGATAAGTAGCTTCCTTCTACCAAAAACAACATACATGTTTTAACAAGCCCAAACTTTAAATCCAATATTCAAATTTGAATGACTTTAGATTAGGGTCCAGCAGGAATTCTAGAGCTACTTCATTGTGCTCAGTTGTTAAAAATCTAATTCAATCAAAACAATTGCCTATTCTCATGTTGCATTGACTATTTTAATGTGTGAATGTGGTCGAGTCTTGATATTGCTAGAAAAAGTTAAGGGTAATTTAATTTAAAAAAAAATGAAATCTACGGTATAAAATGTTTTTGACAGTAAATGTATTTGAGTATGCCTTTGTAGGTTTATAGATATTTAAGGCCTTTTTTTTAAAAATCCATTGTAAATAATATTATAATGTGAGTTTGCATCATTGTGCCTAACTCATGCTTGAATTAAGGGGTATAAAACTCAATAGTATGGCTTGCTGGTTGAATATCCGAACTGTTCAAAATAAATTGTCTAACTTATAATGAAATTTTCATAAATTTCTCTCCAATAAGAGTTAGTCTAATCTTATGATTGAGCATGTAACTAAATATATCATATGCTCAATCCTGCAGTGGAACTAATTCCTATTAGAGTAAAATTTTGAGATATATCCATTGAATTGGAGGGTCCTCATTTCGAGTGGTTTGATTTTTCAATAGATTGGCCGACCATTGAGTTCCACTCTCTCATTTTTGCTTGAGCCATATACTTAACTATAGTTATTAATTTCGTACCGTTTCGACCGAAATGGCCGAAATATTTATTTCGATCAAGCGGCCGAAATGAAATTTAAGTTAAAACTTTCCATTTTGAATTTTGGGATTTCGGCCAAAATGTATTTTTACATAATTTTTTTTTTTCGTTTTTATACATATATATATATATATACTTTATATTTTTTTCAAAATGTAATTTCAAGAAAATTTATTAGAATGGACTAAATCTATATTTTTATTTATTTTTCTATATATATATTATTTTATATTTTGTTCAAAATGGAATTCCAAATTTTTTTATCGAAATTCGAAATCAACCAAAACTTTCCATTTTGAAGGGCAGATGGAAATGGGTCCGAATCGATATTCACAACTACGCGCTCAAGAGTATAAAATAATATATATATAGAAAAGAAAAGAAATAAAATGAAAAAAAAAAAAAAAACAACGCACTCTAGAGTGTATCGGAATGGGAGTGAAAATTTTTGCAAGGACATGCGAGAAAAGGGCAATCAAATACTTAGGCACCGTTTGGGAAGGGGGTAAAATGGGGGGAAGGAAAAAAAAGGGGAAAATGGAGGGAAAGTGGGAATTGAGAGTGTTCGGGAAGGGGGGAGGGAAAATGGTGGGGAAAATGAGTGTGGGCCCCACTCCAGAATTTTTCCCTAAAAAATGGGGGGAAACCGAGGGAAAAAGAGGGAAAAATGCATGAAATTATTAAATTGTCCTTTAATCTAATAGAAACTTTTGCAAAAACAAGGATAAAATGGTCTTTGTACTAGCTCACAAACAAACAAAATCATACTTTTTAACTATCCAAATTTTCTCACCCCTCCCATTCCTTTCCCTTCCCACCCAAACATAGCATTAGCGTTCAGAATTCTACAACTCAGCCTGCCGATGAAGCTGACATAAATCTAAAAAGTCTACATGAACAAACTTTTTATCCAGAATCGTAGACAAACTCCTAAGTTTTCCTTGAATATCATAGTGACATTCAAGGAAAACTTATGAGTTTGTTCATAATTCTGGACAAAAAATTTATCCATGTAGCATAACTCGTATAAATCTCTCTCGAGTCTCGAGTCATGTTCTGAGAGATTGCTTACCCCGAGCCTTTCGCCACGTCATGCACAAGGACGTCGAATCCCCCCATACGTGTTGTCGAAACATTCCATGCTTTAGCCCCCGCCGCACTCGACGAACTTCAAAAATGCTCTTTTGGCGCTCTTTCCAGTTTTCCGGAACCTTGCTTTTCATTGCCGCCTTTAAATTACTTAGCAAGCAGAAAGCAACCCATTTCTTTCATCCTCCCATCTCTGCTCCTCTGCAAATCCTAGAAATTCAATCAAAACACTTGCACATAAAAATCTCTTTCATAGAACAACAACACATTATTACTCTTCTCCAAGAAAACTAATAATACAACAACTCGATCTTGTTCAGTTCAGCCCATGGAAGAAGATTGCTGCTCCACTCAACTGATAAATCGCGATGGCATGTTCAACGCTGCTGGTCTCGAGAATTTCATCAAGACCGTGAACCTAATACCCCAATCCCGCTACGGATACTCATACGCCGTCGTCTCGATCATGGGTCCTCAAAGCAGTGGTATGTGAATCCGCTACGTACTCTTCATTCAATCGATTCTGATATATAGTTCTCTTTTATTTGCGTGGAAAACCTTGCGAGTTCTCGTTCGAAGCGATTTCGACGAACTGGCACAATAATTCTGTCAAAGGGAAACTAAAGAAATTCTCTGGGATTACTTGTTTAAGTTCTAACAACAGTTTTAGTTATATATATATATATATGAAGGAAAGTTGTAAGGTAAGGTTTCCAAGCTAGGTGAATTGAGAAATAATTGTGTGATTCAGTTAAGATCGTGAGAATTGGGGCACTAGGAAGTGGAACTCCGCATCAATATTGCACGTCTCAAATTCTCATTGCAGGAAAATCTCTCATAGTTATATCATGTATAATTAATAGAAGTATGTATGTAAGTAACAGATGAATGTTATGTTGCATTTTTTTTTAGCGTGCAAGGTTTCCCTCAAAGCTGTCAAATTTTCTTGAGCAGGGAAGAGCACACTATTGAACCAACTATTCCGTACCAATTTTAGGGAGATGGATGTTCTTAAGGGCAGGTAGACAACTTTTTTTTTTTTTTGAATATATATGACAATAATCATCATCAACATCAGCATATAATGCAATGAAAGGAACAGATGGGAGCCAACAGTGATTTAAATATATATATTTTTATTACAGGAGCCAAACTACCAAAGGCGTCTGGATAGCCAAGTGTATAGGTATCGAGCCTTTCACAATTGTCATGGATTTAGAAGGGACAGATGGGAGAGACAGAGGAGAGGTAATGCATATAAAGATACCTTTTTTTTTTTTTTTTTTTTTTTTTAATATATTAGAACACTTGTGCAAAATAGAAATTTCATAACTAATTTCTGAATGCTGTTGTTTGGTGGCTTTAATGATGTGGGTTTTGCTTGAGAATAAATACTGGTAGCTTGGCCTCTTCAACAATTAAATCAGGACAGAGCCAGAGCTTCATTTTCTGAGAGTTTTCTTGAGTTAATGAAATAGTAGTTTATGTATTCAACCCTCTATAACCAACTTCTTGGAGTATATGAAATTATTGTATCAATGGTGGTGGTATGCCGGCTGAGGAAGTGTTATTGAGTGATGCTTGTTTCTTTTAATAGGATGATACTGCTTTTGAGAAGCAGAGTGCTCTATTTGCTTTGCAACTCTCGGATGTTGTATTGATAAACATGTAAGTTTGGTAACATTTGGTTTTGTAATGGATTGAGAAGAATGTTCTCTGGAATTATTGATTAAAAGTAAATTATCTAGGTGGTGTCATGATATTGGTCGGGAGCAACAAACAAATAAGCCACTTCTAAAGACAGTTTTTCAGGTGATTCTGTTTTCAGTTCTCCTTTCAACTGAAAGTGCTGATGTGTGCAATGCTTATTTCATACAACCCATCTCTCTATTTATGGCAGGTCATGACGCGCCTATTCAGTCCTCGCAGAACAACTTTGTTATTTGTCATTCGTGATAAAACAAAGGTTTGCATTCTTTTGTAGTATTTTTTGTTCGAAAGAAGTGTTTTTCCATGATGGTTTTATCCCCAAGTGTGTCCTTTTCCAGTAAATTTATGAATTGTTGCATGATGAGTCTTCATCAAAAGAAAATAAAATTGCTGCTCAAGTTCATTCCTATTTAACGTTTTCCATGCAGACTCCACTTCAGCATTTAGAACCTATTCTACGGGAAGACATTCAAAAGGTGAATTCTACATTTTGAATTCTTTCGAATGATTCTACATTTGCAGTGCTATGTGGCCTTTCTTGTATCTGCTGAGTTGTCATTAATCATGATTACATTATTGCTGTAGATTTGGGATACAGTATCCAAACCCCAGACTCTCAAGGATACTCTACTTAGTGATTTTTTTAGGGTGAGTTGTCGGTTATACATAATTGAGCCTGGTTATAAATAGTTGATCGCTCTGTTTTTTTTTCCTTCTCTGAAGTATGTGGTGTTTGATCTTGAAGGTGGAGGTGACAGCTTTGTCCAGTTATGAAGAAAAGGAAGAACAGTTCAAGCAGGAGGTATGGGACCAAATGCAACAGCAAAAGTTGTTTGAATATTCAAGACTTGGCTTGAGCACTAACATGTGTTAGTTTACCTTTGAGTGAAATATAATATGATGTCCTGTTTATGGTTGTGCATTTGATGCAAGCATGCAATCTGCCAAGTAGCTAGGGTACCATGATTAAAGTATTTTCTTTCTTTCTTTTTCATTTTTTTTCTTTTTTTTCATTTTTAGTACAAGTCATATTTCATGCATTAAATGATGTTCGATTGGCATGAAACTGGGTGAGTTCCAACGAGTTCAGTTTTGTGCAATTTTGAGAAGTATTGGCGAAGATACGGTCCGCTTTCTGTTATGTTATGAGTTACGATTCTAGGATATTTTATTTGTTTGGTATTTGAATGTTTGAGTTGAATGAAAACATCTCTAACGATATGGTAGGATGAGAGAAAAGGTAAGAGTTACATAAGAAGATCAATTTTACTCTAGTTTTTCTAGCAAAAGTTATTTGCTTTATTGTAAAAACAATTCTATGATTTATAGTGAAGAGAAAGTTTGAGAAGTTAACCCGCCCCAGTACATTGATCATTCTTCAGTTTTAACTACTCAATTCTTTCTAAAATTGTGTAATTAGAGTTTGTTGGATTAGATAAGTCAATATGCCGGGCAATGATATTGGTAATATGGAAGAGATGAGGTTCTGGAGTATATTGGGGATCACATTCAAGAAATTTGTGCTAATGGTAATAATATCATTTCTATTGATCTTAACTAAAAGATGTTAAAGAGTAAAAGAAGATGTGGCGATAGAAGGATACTGATGGTGGAGCACTTTGGAGTCTTTGTTTGCCTCAGAACTTGTCATAGGAGGTGCACCAAATTTGAGAACCTTGTTTAATGAGGCAGGAGACGTTATTGATGTTTTTGTTTTGGTAGATAGGAACAACATAAAACCTGTAGGGTTAACGTTGTAAGGTATGGGAGTTGGAACAAAAGATAAAGCTCTTTGGACAATTGAGAGGATTTTTGGCTGAGCTCTTAGTGGGTGTATTGAGGTCCAGGTTGCAAGGTCTGTACTTTCATCTTAGAAAACAGTACAAGGTACAACACAGTTGATTTGTTGGGAAACTGATTCTAATGGTGGAGGTGGAACTTAAGACTTCTGCTCATCCTACAATGGAGAAATCTGGAAAAGTGAGGTTGAGAAAGCAGTATGGATTGAGATTGGAGAATGAAGGAAATTTGGAAGCGGTGTAAGCATCAAAGATAGTATCAGACTCTAAAAGCTTCTCTTCAACAAACTTTTGATGCAAGTGGTTGTATTTCAGATGATAGTTATCACCATGATCGTGGTGCCCATGGATCAACTTCTATAAATCAGTTAAGACCACACCGAAACATTGAAGTAATTGGTGTTCTTCTCAGTCACGTCGTTGTGAATCAATCTATATACGTTCGATACGACCATTATGTTGGTTGATACACTCGCCCTGAACAACCTAAAACCCCTAGTTTTGGGTTGTTTCTCATAGGAAAGTTTGGGGAAAGGCTTTTTTGACATTTCTAGCACAAGAAATTTAAAGAAATATAGGAAATCAAAGAAATGAAGAATCAAAGTTGATATGCAAAGCATAAGCTTAAGGGTTATCTTTGAGGCAAGGAAAAAAAAATCAAGAATAAGTGAAATATGTAGGTGTTTTGGTTTGTTTTGGATATGAATGAGCTCCAAATCATAAGTGGAGCATGTTTTCAGCATCTGTCATGGTTTATGGTCTGTATCGTAGTTATACGAACTTGATTCAACTATAAAATGCTTGTGGGCATGTGCATGGTGGCATGCGGGTAATATGCAAGTATATATGTAAGTTTATTTCATAGGTATCCATTGATGAAAAGTTTGCAAATGGTAGTAAGAGCCATGAGTGTTGTCTTCTATAGGTTCGACAGCTGAGGCAGCGCTTTTACAATTCTATTGATACTGGAGGGCTTGCTGGTGACAGACGGGGATTAATTCCTGCCTCAGGATTTTCTTTGCGTGCACAACAGATATGGAAAGTTATAAAAGGGAACAAGGACCTTGACCTTCCTGCTCACAAGGTGTTCAGCTTTGAATTTCACCTTCTTAGTGGCAAGCAACCACGCTCTAGTGTTTGAGACATTCTCTTATCTCCTATGTTATTTATTTAGGTGTTGCTTGCTGCCGTTCGCTGTGAGGAGATTTCAAACGAAAAGTTCAGTCGTCTGACCTCTGATGAGGTAGCCATTTTCTCTGTCTGGCTAGCTGCAGTTTTTTTTTTTTTTTTTTTGGATCAATTGGAAAATTATTTACAGAATACACTAACCCTTGCATGTGCTTTAGCGTTGGTTGGAGTTGGAGGCAGCTGTTCAATCTAATCCAGTATCAGGCCTTGGAAAAAAGCTTAGCTCCATTTTAGATACTTATCTATCAGAGTAAGGCCACTTCTCCTTTTCTTCTTTGTATAGAATTATTTGTTTGCGCTAAGTAATGTGTAATATGAGAGTTGTCTCAAGATGTTCTAGGATGTTTGAAACAGGTTTTTACGGTGCAAAAAGTAATTATATGGGTGGAGGGAATAGAATTACATCAGACATCATTGTGCATCAGTTCGTGCACAAGCGGAATGGCATTCCATACTGTCTATATAGTGTAGCCTCAGCCATGTAAATGTGCTTTTGCTTCTGAAAAGTCCATAAAATCATATAACTGAATATGTTCTTTGTGGTTTACAGTTCAAGCACTTCTACCTGTTTTGAAATTTAGTTGTCGCCGTCTTGCTGACTATTGGGTTTATTGCTCAATTGCTCAATAACTAGATTGAATTCTTTTTTTGCCCAAGTTCGTATCTCCTTTGCTAGATTGTAAGTTCCTCCTAATACTTAAATACACCGATATCAAATATTCAATTGGAAATGAGTCATTGTTGCATTTTTGTTGTTCATACAAACGACTACAGAACCATCCAATTCTTCAGGGAACACTGAAGAACCCAGTTTCTGTTGACATATAACTCAAAGTTACATGCATGTTAATGTTTGTAAAACATTTCTTATCCAGTTAGGAAAAATTACTGTCATAATTACATAATGTAATGGCCACATATCTTAAGTTCGTCTGAAATGAAGATTTGGCCTCATCTGTTGAATTGATGGTATTGAGTTCAACACAAAAAAGCCCTTTTTTCAACTGCACATCATAGAGTCCTTTTTCTATATTAGCCATTGAGGTCTTACCTAGTCTGTCATCCTGTTCTTGTTTGATGCCTCCACTGACAAAAAAATGTGGCAATTGACATATCGGATACCAACAGCTTATTAGTATTGTGCTTGTTGGCCACCTCACATTAGCGGAGAAGGTTTTGAAATTCAGTTCATGGCATACTAATTGTTTGATTCTTGCCTGAACAAATCAGAAATATAATTATAGAAAAAACGAAGACTACATTATGTGCTATGAATTGAGTAGTTAAATACTTCAATGTGTTTACTTTTCTTGTTCCCTTGTTGACTGATTTTTACATAAATGTTCTGCTTCTATCCGTTGTTCTCTAACTACAGATATGATATGGAGGCTGTATACTTTGATGAGCGTGTTCGGACTGCGAAGCAGCAACAGCTGGAGTCTAAGGCATTGCAAGTGAGGCAAAATTACAATTTTTAATCTTCTGAAAGGGCCGTAAATTTTGAATTTTTAATGATCTCTTGATGATATGTATGTTTTAACATTGTCTGTTGATTGCGAAATTATTTTTAACTGTACCCTTAATCGGGCAGCGGAGATGGTTGCCCTCAGATCGGGTGTTTGATGGATAAGTTAGTGGTTCTGCTCTTCTGTTTTAAGTGGTCTAGTTAGATGACATTGAAGCAAACTCCAAGGTTCGCACAAACCAAGTCCAACTGGAAATATGAATTAAAAATAATAATAATAATTTCCCTTAATCTCCATTTAGCCCTATCTAATAACCCATGCAAAATAGGAACTCATCTAGGAGGGGAGCCTTGATGGCAGGACAGAATGCAAGTTGGAAGGGAACACTTGGCAGCAGGAAGGAGACCTATCTTATTAGTTTTCAGTGCTTTAATTAATCAAATGGGCATCAGAACTATGTTTACGAGCTAAAGAAAATAGCACTCTTAACAGCCTGGCAAGCATAACTGATGATACCACAGCAGCATCAAACTTCTGCTTCTTGTTGCCAATGTTGCATGCCTGCATCATAAACTCATCCAGCCTATGTTCATGGATGATGGAGCGGAGGTTTCAGTCCAGTTGCATAGAATCGACTCAGAAAGATCTAATAGATTGTAAAATCCGAAGAGCCCATATAGATGCATATAGGATTTGAGAATGAACCAGGATGGAGGATTCAAGGTTTCTAATCGATTGTAAAATCCAAAGAGCACATATAGATGCATAAAGCATTTGAGAATGAACCAGGATGGAGGATTCAAGGTTTCCAATATTTCTAGCGTGGTGCTTCTTTGGTACTAAAAAAGTCCTCATAGATATTATATGAGCAAAACCTAGTGAGTGCATACGGTCTTATATATATAAAGCCCTTGTATGCAATCCAGGTTGGGGGATTCAAGTCTTCCGATATTTGTATGGTGGTGCTTCTTTAATGGTCAGTTTATCAGCCATTGTTTTAAGTCTTATGATTCACATGATTCAATTTTCAGTGTCTGGATCCCTGTGGATGAACAGAGCAATGGGTTTAAATGGTAGAAGATCACTTAACTGTACTGCCTGCACTAACAAATGCACAAGTGGACTGTGCTAAATCAATCACCTTCATATTCATAATCACTTTACTTTAATGTACATTTTGAGAAAGTACATGCATGAGTTCTTGTGAGGCATCCCATCATCTTGAATTTTGATAGTATCCTCAAAACAGAGTATCTTTTCAAGCTCATATCAATAAATGGATAACTTCTGTAAAAATTGTGTAGGGGGATGCCTGGTTCCCAGTTGGAGTTAGATCGCGCACCAATGGTCTGTTTTCAGCCCCAATTTATGCATCGTAGTTATGGACATCTTGATAGTGGATATCCATGATGTACTTATTTGTTGTATGTTGTTTGTAAATGAGGTAATTTTTTATTAGTGAGACATGAAAGGAATGTGAATAAATTAGAATTGGAGAAAGTATTTAGAGTCAAATAGAAAATTAGCACATCAAGGATGGAGAATATGGAGTCCAAGCTTTGCAGATTTGAGAGTAGGGAAGGTGTTTGGTAAACATCTAAAAACATTTAGTGCCATAGTATGATATATTTAGGCACCTAGAAGCAATTGAGTAGAAGGAAGAGTTCTGGTTGGATGTGACAAATAGGATCAGCTGTTGGATAGGCAAAGTGGAGACAAAGCCATTTCAAAAAGACTACACTTAGACCTGCTATGTTATATAGAGCTGAGTGTTGAGCAATGAAGAAACGAGAAGCAGCAAAGGGTAATTGTCACATAAGAGGAAACTTATGGATGGCTCCAAGCCTCCAACAAGGGAAATGTCATTTGAAATGGTATGGGCATATATGTAGAAGACCGAAAACAACCCCTATGTGGCGTAATGAATGGGAAAGGAGGGAGACTTCTGAAGACCTTAATGAAGTAGTAAGAAAATACATGATTGTGAAGTTGAGGGAAGCATGGTTGAAAACATGGTTGAGTCATGGAAGTAGAACTCAAAAAAACCGACCATAAATAGATGAGACAAGTCTTCAATGATGGTGATGATGATGATTAGATGGCTAACAATGAGTGATCGGGGTTGGTGCTTGTACAAACTGTAGGGGGTGGACTACTTTTGTGTTTCTAACATATGACAATTGTGATCAACCAATGTGGGGCAAAAGAAACACACACAAAATTGAAATAGTGGGCCCAACCATGGAAGTACATACACGAAATTTACCAGATTTCATGATCTTGGCATTTATCTAATATTTGGCCTTTCATTTTGAAGGTACAGAAGGACAAAGTCTTTTATTTTTTTTGTCCGAAGTATAAAATGCCTGTTTTCATCCTCGGCTGTTTATTTTCTGTTATGAACTCAACCGCTATCATTCTCACAATGCATTGATAGAGTTCTATTTTCTATGCAAAGGACCTTGCATAGAAAATCATAGTCCCTTGCATTGATGGTCAACTTAACCATGTGATCTGCTGCATAGTGCACCCTTCGATTGTAGGTTCCAGATGCTTGGAAGGGATATATTGCATTGGATGTTAGATGTGAGTGGGTAGTATAGCTGATCTGCAACTCTGCATACATAGAGTGAATGAAAATAGAACATCAAATGCAGCCCATTGAACATGAGGTTTGACAAAGTTTGTAGCCATCTGTTTGATATCCACAAACTAGCCATGGTATGTCATAGTTCCATCAAGCCCTCTTAAAGGAGGTGTGTAATACATGATTTCTAATTGCCTCTGTTTCATCACATGTGCACTTGGAAGGTTAAGTCTGAAAACCATGATGTAACCGATATCTTGTTTGTATGGTTATGAGAAACAACGGGACTGAACGAGATTCGGATTCCTTAATTTTATGTTTATTTGGGTAGGGTTTGAAAATGTTGGGGTTTGTGTAATCTGTCATTTAGTCTGACCACTAAAACTGTTGAGCAAGACTGCCCACATATATTCATTAATCAGCCTTATCTGACATAACCTTGCCTGCCTTAAAATTAGGGATCTTGTTAAAAATAATTTCAAAATCAAGGGACAATATTAAAAATACAGACTTCTCAGGGATTTTTTAAGAATGGAAGAAAGTTAAGGGATTTGTTGAAAAATTCCTTTTCCTTTTGTTGGTTACTATTACAAAAAATTCCACTTCATCAGCATTTGTTGAGTTTTTGTTTTACAGTTGAAACCTCTGAAGATACATTTTTCACTATCAAGTATTAATTTTGAATATACCATTTGAATATATCAAGTTGCCCGCATATTGCGATGTAGTAGTAGTATTTTGATACATTCTGATAACATATCAAAATGAAAACAGGTGAAATAGACTATCCTTTATTTAATACATTCAATGGTTAGGAATAAGTTACGAGGAATGGTCATATACAGAAGATTATCATTAATTGTGATTGGTCCAGCAAAGTCCACATGGTGGGGCTAACTTTTCTTAGAGTAACACTTGGGTCTACTTCTAAAAAAAAGTACCATCTGCTGGGTTTTACTATTGATTGTGTAATATTCATAATTAAGAGTGATTGAAAAGATGTGGTGAAATCCCATTCTCAGGTTCACTCCTACTCAATTAAAGTGATAATTCAACCATTTTCTCACTGTGGTGTGTGTGTGTGACATGTGTACCTCTGTAAGGGTTTTATTTATTTATTTTTCGTTTGGGGGTTAGGGGTGTGGGGGTGGGGGTGTGTGAGAAGGTCTGATTTCCCTTAATATTTGTTCCCTAGTGTTGGGTTCCACAGTATTTCAAGGGAAGTTACAAATAACAGGACAGTCAAATAAGAAAAGAAAATATTCCTCATAGCTGTATAAACCAACAAGTTTATCACAATATGGTGCCAATTGAATATGAATCACACGATAAACGTCTGTCTTCTGGACATGTGAGGGGTGTCTTGTAAATGATCTTATTGCTTATTTGGTTCTATTGGTCAATAATGTCTGATTATTTCTTTCTCTGAGGAGTTACGGAACATGTATGCACTGAGAAAAATACTTTGGACTTTATGGAACTGCTGGAAATGTGTGTAATTAATAAAAACCTATAGCGGCTGGATCAAATACAATTAAGAAATTTCAAATTTATTTCTCTTGGCTCCAAAGTGATAATTGAACTCTGAAGTCTTTCTCAATAAAAGTCTGGAGTGAAAAAGTAGAACTCAACAAGGTGAGAACCTTATAGCTGATGATGATGATGATCTCATATAAGTTTTCATTGACAATATTAAAATATCAAACTTCATTTCTCGCTGACTTGGCTATGTCTGATCATCTTCACTCAGAACTCAATAATTCACTCGCCGATTAGAACAATAACCGGAGAGTTTTATGGCAATGAGGTATCGAGCTTCATCTCATATTCTTCTTGTTCATGCATTCTGCAGCTCGTGCAACCTACTTATCGTGCCATGTTGCGGCATCTTCGTTCTAGAACTCTCTTCAATTTCAAGAATCAATTAGTAAGATCACTAAAGAGAGGAGAGCTGTTTGCTGCATCTGTCCGTGACTGTACTCATTCTTGTATGCTCGAGTTTGATCAAGGATGTGCAGGTGTGTTGAAAATATCTCTTGATTTGACATTTTGCAATTCTCATCCAGCTATTCGCCTCGCTGCTTCTTTATGAGGCTTTTGTTCCAGGACATGATATATTTTCCTAGGCTTGGTTTGTTTCGTTAGAAGATAATGCTATTTGTCTCTTCTTCCCTTACTAAAACAAGTTTTAGTACGGTCATATTTATCATATTTCTGCAAGGTAATTATTTTTGCGAGGTAATTATTTTTTGCAAGGTATTTTTTTTTTTTGCAAGGTATATATTAGTTGCTATTAGTTAATTTTTTGGCTGCTTCTCACTCTAGTTGCTAGTGGAGTCATAAGTAGACTAGAGATTGAACCTTGTACCTCCTCTATGGAGGAGGATGTGCCTCAACAAGAAGCCCATGCGTTGTTGTCTCCTAGCCTATTAATCTGTGTTTTTTAAACATTTAATGCCTGTAAGTTTTATCAGATCTGGTAATCATGGTTCAAAATATGTTGTACAGCAGCCGTATTAATGGTCATAGTGGTTGAGGCAGTTACACTATTTTGAAAATGGCAGCACTATGGTCTAAAACTTCGTAGAGCCAAGTAAATTTTCCTATTTTTTCTCCTCAATAGCCTTTCCTATAGTTGTCTTTAGCATTATATGGTTCCAAATCACTAAGAAAGACAAGATTAGCTTCTACACAAGATTCAGATTTTGTGACCACTTAAACAAATTCACACCGTTGCGCCGCCATGTATTGCCGCAACCTCTACGTATTATTTTGGCCACGCCCACCGTAATCGTTATTTTGATCCTTGCTAGTAATAAGTAACTTTAAAAGATTCAATTGGTCATGAAAATTGTTGCTAATGATGAGGATCGTGTTAATAACACATAACACCATAAACTCGAGCTATTAGTGAATGACATAACAATTTATATCAACACCCCCTTCGAATGGGAAGCCGTTCGAATTCAAAACCAAACAGACAGTCCGAACAGATAGATGAAGCCAACATGCCTCTCAGGGATTTCGAACGCATGACCTCTAGCTCTGATACCGTGTTAATAACCAGTAACATGTTAATAACCAATAACCACCTGAAACGAGGCCCCCTAATGATTTTGTACTACAAGGAATGTCTGGTGACATTCATTTGCATTTTTATCCCATTATTTTTTATTAGATGGCCTTCATTACATGAGTTCTTTTCTTACAGATGTGGCCATAAAACAGGCTGACTGGGACACTTCAAAAGTATGTGAAAAGCTTCGTCGCGATATCGAAGCACATGCATCATCTGTCCGTAATACTAAATTATCTGAAATGATAGCAGATTATGAGGTGTTGCACTTGGACTTCATTTCCTCAAACAGTTCCATTTCATAAAATTGTTATTGTTACTGTATTTAGTTTTCATCATTATGACAATTGCACTGCAATATATCCCATTGGCAGTCGGAATTATTGCATATGTACTTCACCAACATGATCAATAATTTTCGAATTAATATCAGACTTTTTATTAACGGACAGAAACAACTCACTAAAGCACTTGTCGAACCTGTGGAGTCTCTATTTGATGCTGCTGGACAAGATACATGGTCATCTATACGAAAGCTTCTTAGGCATGAAACTGAGGTTGCTGTGTCGGGGTTTTCTGCTGCCCTCTCTGGTTTTGAGTTGGACCAAGAAACTTATGATAAAATGGTTGGGAATCTTGTTTCTTTTGCAAGGAGTGTGGTAGAGAAGAAAGCCAGAGAAGAAGCTGGGAAAGTCTTAATTCATATGAAGGATAGGTAGCAAGTTTCCATCTATACCATTCCTTTTACCTAGTGTTTATTTTTGTTGGTTGTCACCTTTAAATTATTCAGGTTCTTGATGGTGTTTACCCATGACAATGATTCAATGCCAAGGGCTTGGACTGGAAAAGAAAACATTCAGGCAATAACAAAAGATGCTCAAGCCGCGGTATTTTACATTTCTAGTTTTTCTTTCCCTTAGTGAAAATCTGGAATGTCTCATGCCTATTGGAAGTTTGATGACATAGACCATCATAATTGTGTCGTTATGAGTTTTGGGACATGATGTAACCAAGATAATACCAACCATATTGTAGGCACTGAAGCTTCTATCTGTATTGGCTGCAATACGATTGGCCGAGAAATCAGATAACATTGAAATTGTATTATTCCGTTCACTTTTAGATGGAACATCTGGTGTTTCTAGTGCCCGAGATAGGAGTGTCATGAGTGCTTCCACTGATCTGCTTGCTGCAAGCACATGGGAAGAGGTACAATTGTATGATGGTTTCCTTCTATGTTATGCAAGATAGTAGATCAAACATTGACTTTCATGTGGACCAGGTTCCTCCAGGGGATACGTTGATTACATCTGGTGTTTCTAGTGCCCGATATAGGAGTGTCATGAATGCTTCCACTGATCTTCCTGCTGCAAGCATATGGAAGGAGGTACAATTGTATGATGGTTTCCTTCTATGTTATGCAAGATAGTAGATCGAACATTGACTTTCATGTGGACCAGGTTCCTCCAAAGGATACGTTGATTACAACTGCTGTTTCTAGTGCCCGATATAGGAGTGTCATGAGTGCTTCCACTGATCTGCTTGCTGCAAGCACATGGGAAGAGGTACAATTGTATGATGGTTTCCTTCTTTGTTATGCAAGATATTAGATCAAACATTGACTTTCATGTGGACCTGGTTCCTCCAAAGGATACGTTGATTACACCGTTTCAATGCAAATCTTTGTGGGCGCGGTTCAAAGCCGAAACTCAATATATCGTCAATCAAGCTATTTATGTCAAGGCATGTTTCCTTCCTTTCATTAGGGTATAAATATGCATTTATGTGTGTAAATATGTACTTCCAAGTACGGCACCAAGCTCTTTTGAAGATGCCTATTGATTCTCTTGTTCTGCTTACTTTTCTATTGGTGGTTCCTTAACTAAGCATTCTCATATACAATTCCATTAACACCAAGATAAATATGCACATGTAATTCAATATTCTAAGTTCTCATCTTGCTCCACTTGAAATGCTTATACTGACTTGGTCTAATGTTTCAATTTCTTTTTTGCTGAGCACGTGGCTTTTTATCTCATATGTCAATGAAGAATACAGTGAAAACCATTATGATGTGAAACTGCCATGTTTTGCACTAACTTTACTGATTTGAGGTTGGAGCATTAGCACTAAATAAGATTCCAATAAACTTTATTCAAGTTGTCTACAACAATTGAAAAATAAACTGATTGTAATATTTCGGTGTTTTTGCTCTCGCTGCTTATACATGCTATGCAACTTTTTGTCTTCTCAATTAATAGTTCTGTAAATTTCGTTACACCTTTGCCCTTTACAATAAAAGCAGCTAACCATTTTTTGATTGCCTGGTGCCCAGTGGACCTGTGTACCCCTAGGCCCTTCCCCTAGTAGGTAAGGTGGGTAACAGGAATGTAAACTATCATTACCTATAGAAAGCTCAAATTGCCAATATCTCCTTGTACTAACCAGGGCACTCCCACCTCGCTTTTGAAGGACTTGGTATCTGTAACCAACTGCAATAGATAGGTGGGCAATGACTTAATTTTAACTGCAATAGATAGGTGGGTCAATGACTAAAAAAATTAGTATCTTGTTACTCCAATTCTGTTCGTCCAAATATCGAACAAGCCATTTTTAACATGGATTCAGAAAGATGACGAAGAAATGATCCATATTCCACAGTGACAGACTTGTGGAGCATATACACATTTTAGCAACACAATCTGGACCTTGCTGGTATAATTATGGAGTACAAGGACAACTTAGTGAGTTCTCAATATGGTTGTGGAACTTTTGACTCTTTTCTCTGGTAGGTTGCCAGGTGGGGCTCGAAAATCTTAATGACTCTAGAATGAACATGATTGTTTTTCTGTTATGAGAAAGTAAATGTTGTATCCATTTCTGACTCATTCCAATTGAAGAATTGTCATCAAGGGCAAAGTATTTAGTTTTATCACTATGATGGCTTTGAATGGGAATAACTCATGGCATAGTAGTGATATCAGTATTGCCATTTTGAGGCAGACATCAACAATCTTCACCATAAGGAATGATCACATTCACATCTTCTATTTGTTTTTATTTTGCATGGTCGACACAAATGAGAACAGCTAGCATGACCCTGCCATTGACCAGATCTGGAATGAGAGTGAAGGGAAATAAAATGTACTAAATTCTTAGAGAAAGTATGGCACAATGTTGAAGACCTATCTATGAAATAGGATACCTGTTATAATTGGTTGTTATAATATATTTGGTCGTCTTCAGGTTCCACAACCACATGAAGCTGTTCATTACCGCCATTTCTGCAATAGGTTATAATAAAAGGCACAAAGAGTCCTTTTCTCACCCCTACTATTTTGCCATTTTATTGTGGGAAACGTTAGTCTCCATGCATTCTCTCTGATCTCATGTTGATGTGTGCCACCACATGGTTATATGCACTCTCTTGGAGCATCAGTGAAAGTTTACCATTTACACCTCTCTGTTAGTTTGTCATCACTTAATTATTGATTTCCTGTTTTGTCAAAAGCCTTATCCCAATCAGGGGTCATCTTCCTATTTCAGATATCAGTTGATCAAAATTGTCTAATGTTTTCATAACAGAACGAGCTGAAAAGCTCAGCGGTGACTTCTGGTTATTTACTGAGAAATATTTCTCTCGGTGTTTCTCATGTCATCTCTCTTTTTGGATGTTCTTTTTCATTCTCTGGAGCGTTGCCCTCTGTAGCATCCATCATGTTATCGGCTCTTTTTTTTTTTTTTTTTTACATTTTTTTTTAAATTTTCTATATCCAGTTGTTCCATCATCACAGGGCTTTAACTTGCCCCTTGTATTACCGTGTTTTATTTTATTTATTTCAGAAATTCGTGTAGCCGACCACATCATAGTTTGGGACAAGGCTTTGATGATGATGATGATTTTATTTTATTCAGGAAGCTCTTAGGCGTAGTAACAGCTGGACTCCTCCTCCATGGGCGATTGTTGTAATGATTGTGCTTGGGTTTAATGAATTTATGTTTCTTTTGAGGTAATCAATCACCCAGCAATTGGATTGCTATAATTTTCTTTCTCCATTTAGATCCGTCTTTTGCATACAAGATGGTTGTTTGCTTACTACTACCTCAGGTTGGTTCTAATAGCTGACGTCTGTGTATTCTGAAAAAACAGGAATCCTTTATACCTCCTTGCAATTTTCATTATTTTCTTGCTGTTGAAAGTGCTTTGGGTTCATCTTGACTTCACAGGGGAACTCGAAATGGTGATGTGAGTAGAGCAATGATTTTAGTTATACAATGCTTACCGCCTTCAAATATTCTCTCTCTCTCTCTCTCTTTTTTTTTTTGTTAAATTTTAATATTACAGATGCCTCGAAAAAATGAAAGATAAAAAAGAGGGAATAATAGTCATAGTATTCTCGAGCATGACTTGTTGTGTGAGAGTTTGGCTTGTGTCACGCCCCCAAAAGTGAAACCGGGGTTATACGTGAGATTAGGGCCAATTAAAACTTTTTCCAACATTACTAAACAAATGCAACCTGGCCCCAATCATGTCCCATAGGATCGAAGTCCGCGGTGAGGTATAAATATTTCCTCGATAACCACAAAACACAGCGGAGCATCATAATTAAACAAATGGTATAATATAACTTTTCAGAGTATGCACATCTTTCTTTTCTATAGTTTAAGTTTAGCAAAAGATAACAAAAGTATATTAATTAATGGCTTCTAACAAAACCTACGCCAAAGGAGAATAAATACGAACTAACCAAAGTATGAAGGCACTCGTATGTTGGTCATGACGACAATACCGTCGACACACAACTCGTACTCAACATCAGGCTAAACTGCCTGAAGCAACGCCTCCACTTTCCCAAAGGTAGATGTACCCGGTACCTATGCACCAAGTGCAGCATCAGACACGACGGTCGGCAGGTAGATATAAATATAAAACATCAACATATATGCAGAACGAATCAGAGTAAACAAATAGACAAAATCATAGGAAATGCATAGCATTTGAATCAATATCAAACTATCAAAGTAGGCGATCCACATTTGTTTCCAACGCACCCACGTCCATGAGTGAGCGTCAAAACCCGATGTACAATAACAATCATCTCTTGGCTCATGTGGCTCGGGCCCCGTGGGCTTTGGCCCAATCTTGCCTCAAGGCTATAAGTTCAAAATCCTCACACATAGTCAAATGAGTCCAAAAAGGGTAGCCGAGGTTCCACCTAAGTCCGTACAAGATAGGGTCTAAAAGGCCCTTTCCAAAAGGTGCCACAGTTCATTTGGTCAACCTAGCCCTTAGCCGGTCGACATCCCACACAGAGTACCCGGTCGACCCGACCCAGTCCGGTCGACCGAAAGTTGTAAACAAATGATATGCATAGCGTGCTTCATCAGGCTCCAGAGAGCCTGACTGTGTGTGGCCGGTCGACCCCGTCCCCTTGACCGGTCGACCGTATACACTACAGTTACAAAACCTCAGTTCTGTAACTGAAGTGAAATGGGTGGGAACTCCTTTCCAAAATCCCTGAACAAGTAATCAGTCAATATGAAGGGCCTAGCCCTTCCATTCTAATCCTGCAAACAAAGAAAATAGGGCCTTGCCCTCTCCACATACATCCATACCCCCTCTCATCAAGTCCATCATCTAATATCCATCCAACCAATCTAACCATCCAAGTAAGAATCCATTTCATTAAATAATTAAACATAATTATCATGTTTTCCAAAATCAAGGACATCAATGAGCATGTGGTCATCTAAATCATCATTAAATCATCGGATCAAAGGAGATACAAACATATCTAAGCATATATATAAATATCTACTTGCCTTTCGTCGAAATTGCACAAATCCACAAATCCTAGCTCCAAAGCCCAACAAATCAAACCTAAGGGATAATTAGCAAAATAAAACTAATTAAAATATAAACCAAAAGAAAAGGAAGCTCTAAGCTATCTAACACACTACTACCCCCAAAATGCATTAACCCAAACCTAAGGGAAGAAGAGCTTACCAAATAAATGGGTGGATGGAGCGGTAGCTTGCAAATTGAGGATGAGATGCTTGCGGGGTCCACGCGGAGATAATGGTGACCAACGGAGGTTGTGGGGCCCACTAGATTGGTGGCCCACTATATTAGTGGTGATGGGGAGTCATGGTGGTCCATTGATAGAAAAATGAAGAAGACACAATGAAAGAAAGAAAGACAGAATGAGAGAAAGAATGAGAGGGAAGAGAGAGAGAGATGATGACATAGTGAGAAAGGTGGGGGAGAAAAAGTCAACTGATGTTGACAATGAGTGGAGTGAGGTGAGGGAAAATGAAATGGATGTGGGTGGTATTACCCACGTGGATAATGAGTGGAGTGAGTGAGAGAAAGAAAGAAAGAAAGAGATAGAATGAGATGGGTGAGTTAGAGAGGGACAGAGAATGAAGAGAAAGAAATGGTGAGATGGGTGGGGGAGCTCAATCACGTGGCAGCAAGGAGGGTGGAGGGAGAGATGAGTGAAGAAGGAAGAAAACAGAGAAGGAAAAGGAAAACAGAGAAGGGGGAAAAGAAATAGAGAGAGAGAGAAATGAAGAGAGAGTGGAAATGGAAATGGGGAAATAAAGAGAGATGTGTAGGTGGGTTCGCCGGTGGCTGGGGAAGCTCGGCGACGGCGCAGGTGGGTCCGGCGGCGACGGTGATGGCGCCGGGATGGTGGGGCAGCAAGATGGGTGAAGGAGATGAATGAGAGATGAGAGATATAAATGGGAGAGTGAAGAAAAGAGATATGGCCGGCGGCGGCGAGGTCCGGCGACGTGAGGCAGTAAGCCGTGAGTGAGGGAGAGAGAACGAGAGATGAAAGAATGAGAGAGAGGGGCTGCTGTTGTGCTGGGTGTTGTGTTGGAGTGAACGAAGAAGAGAGGGAGAGGGGTTTGACCTAATAAAGGAAAAAGGGGGAAAGTGAGATGGGTATGGGGCTGCACGTGGGATAAAGAGTGGGGGTGGAGTGTGATGGGAGTGAGGTGATGAGGTGGGGTCCACAAGGGATGAGATGGGAATTAATAAAATAAGTTTAGGTGGGTTCGGGTCAGGTCGGGTTTTGGGTCGGGTTCAAGGGTCCAGATCAAGATGCAACAAAAGGATAAAGTTCGGGAAATTAGGTAATCTACCCGATGATGCCAAAATCTCGAAAAGCAGAAAATACTAAAAAGCCCTCGGAACTTTCCGGAAATAGCGACACACACCCCTACTGTACCCAAACGGGCTCGGATCTCAACCCAACTCGCACGCGCAATCCTAATAATTAATCGGATCTGTTTGGCTTATAAACGAGCTTAATTATCTAAAAGCACAATTAACTAAGCTAATTACAACCTTGGAATTTCGGGATGTTACAGCTTGAATGCTTGATCTTGGCGAATGCCATTGCTGCATTCCTACAATGTTTCATAAACCTCATACAAATAAACCTCTCTATAGCACATGATATGGGCTCCTTAATAAGTTGCTTTCGATGAACAAACAAATCCTTAAAAAAAAACTCATTTTCTGTCCTTCAAATTCAGCTAACAGGGATGTTCTCGTTATCATCACGGTTCCATCCTGCTGTTGTGAACCTTCTGAAGCGAATTGCAGGCGTGGGCCAAATGCGTCAGGACCCTGAACCTCCCAGAAGGCAATCTTCTCTAATTAGTTCAGAGAGTTCCAAGAGCCAAACACAAATACCTGTGCCCATGACAGAGAGCGGGATTGAGTATTCAGGGGTCGCCCCCAGGTGCGCGTTCCCGCACGTCGTCGACCCGTGTGTAGGAAACTGGGAATCTAGGCAACTGGGTGATATGGCAGCCCGTCCGTCCCTTTGAAAAGCCATGATAACTTGCAATATTTGTATATATTGTTGGTGGTGATTGTCATGGCGAAGATTCGGAGGGGTAATTCCATGGAGTAACTGTCTTTTTACTCCATCCTTATGTATGTTTATTTTTCCTCAAAACTTATTTGTACAGCTCCTCCTCTTTTTTACTTTCTTTCGCGTGTGGTGTAGGGAATAAGATACAAGGGTTGATGAAGTTAATTATATTTTCAGATCCATCATGTGAATGCAGGTTTTTTTTTTTTTTTTTTTTTAATTTAATTTATAGTAGGTCCTAAGTTTTTCAATTTTAAGTTGATATGAGGGCTCATTTTCTGATTGTAACCAGTTTGCAACATGGATTTTGGATTATGACAATTTGGGTCCAAACAAATGATCGAGAGTCTTTTACCTTGAATTGAATCCATGGCATATTTGTTTGCATTAGATTAATTCAGAATTCATGTTTAAATGAGTTCCAATGGAGGATTATGAAAGGTGAAAGGTGAAGAATATAAGATGAGCCAAAGGAGGAAAGGAAATAAAGTGGCTTTTTAGGTGGGGCATTGATTTTTTATTTGAATGACTTTGGTGATGACTGCGTATTCATCTCCCATCTCATCTAATTTCGAGGGGAAATTATTTGGTGGTCGTTTTTCATATTCAACGTTGGTCTTTGTGTTTCAACCACCCATGTGGCATTGAAAATCATGTATATTGTCTATCATTGTGAGAGCCAGCTGGTCGTGGATTACCCGCAACCAAGAATATGATTGTGGGGGCGGTAATGGCGATGCAGAAGAACTGCTACAAAACTAATTATTTGTATATTATCTTTCCACACAGTAAATATATTTTTTTTTTTTACTCTACTGGACCATGTGCAATGAATATAATGATTTTATTTATAATTTTGCATTGTTTCCACAGTTGTGCTTCTTGTAGACTGTTCGCCTGATGCAGATGCACGTTGTCGTGCAGGCCCATGATTAAGATAAATTAGCGAATGGTCCCTTAACTTTGTTATTTGAAGGCTTTGGTCCATAAGAATTTCGTTTAAGGCCTATTATCTACATAGCTAGATATATTTTAGTCAGAGGTTCCTAAAAACGTCAGATCATACATTGGCTTGACTGATTTGCATTTGTAACCGCCTTAACACGTCCTACATAACCATCTGAACATGTCACGCATTTGTAGCCTTCATTTAATGCGCATAAGCACGATCCTTTTTGACTGACTTGCCTCTGTAATTTCTTGTAGATCAAGTTTTGAATTTCAAATGGTAAAGATAATCGATAGTGATATGTGTAAAAAATCTCCTTTATAAAATAAATTCATATGCACTCGTTCTAGGCGTGGGACAGATTATGCGACCTTTGACTTTTCAAAACTAGACTTTTGTGAGGGATAGATTCTGCGACCTTTATATCTAAAACTCAATATACTGATTTTGCTTGATGCATTTGCCATTGTATTTTCTTCAGGTTCATATATTAATTTTTAGTGATTCAGTCTCATTAAATGTGCAAGTGAATGATTAACTCAAGGGCTTGCTTTCTTTATATGATGAATAATATATGTTATTTATTGTTTCTTTTAATTTTTATCGGTTCATGTTACACATTACTTTGGTTTATTAAGAAAATATTTTCTCTTTTCATTTCTCCATTGCTTTTTTTCCTAAATAGGTACTGTTGGGACGGTTCGAGCCGTTTTTCTAAATAATATATTAATTTATCTATTTATTTATTTTATCAATAATATTTAATGAATAAGTTAAAATTAAATATATTTTTATTTGTTTGGCCCAGGCTTAGCACCGACTTGCGTTACTAGTTATACCAAGAAGCATAAATAAATGAGATCATATTTTCAATCATATCCGATGGGGGACTCTAGTAATGAAATCTAAAAGGTTCTATACTATTTTGAAAATCTCCAACATTCCCGCACAATTGTCAAAATTTTTGACGGTCTCCCACAATTTTGGAAAAAAAAAAAATTGAAAGAAAATGCTAAGTGTTTTGGGTATTGGAAATAAATGCATACATAAGAGTGTCTTTTGACTTGAACCCCACTTAATCTGAGTAAATCAAAGCTTACCGAAGTACTCAGTGAACTTCGTCTTGAATTGAGTGCCCCATTTAACAAGCATAATACACCGAACACAAGTCTTTTCCTGGAAGTTATTAGTGTTCTTAAAACCCTGCATGTTAATGGCCATCTGCGCTTTGCTTGATTTAGTAAGTGTTCTGGGGGACCAACCCTAAAGTCGTGTACAAGCGGCCTCATTCCCACATTTACATGGGTGGGTTTAACTAAATTTTATCCGTATGACCTGCACCCCTCTATATAGACATAAACCTATTAAGAGTAGTAACTTAGCCTCTCTTTCTATATTATAAACATGCACTAACAATCTTGGGATGAAAATAGAGATTTTCATCTCTCCATATCTTAGTCCACAACCTATCATAACTATGACTTGTTCTTTCCATTGAACCCAATAATCTGATACTATCTCTTAATCGGGTTAGGTTTCCATCACTAGTGATGGTTGTCTTAGGACTTCAACCCTATCCTTTGGACACTATCGAGATCATTTCCCAAGTAAGAACCTTAACAAAAGGGATCCGCCAACATGTCCCTTTGATCGAATATACTCAATAGAGATAACTCCATCACTAAGGAGTTCTGTTCTGCACTTATCTATGCTGTATGACAATGTGCTCGGACTTACTGTTACACATGCCATCATATTCCTCTAACATCACCAATGTGCTGTTGCAATACAGGAAAAAAATAAAAAAATAGCCATACTGGTTTAAGCTTGAGAAAGTCTCCATTAACTGATTGTAATGACCCATCAACTTGTGGATTTAGAGGGATGCAACCTTTAATCCAACTATCGTCAGTGTACCTTCCAAGTACAGCTAGATCCTTCTGATAATGCAACACACAATTACTAAATACACAACGAGTATCATCCTAATGCATGTGACCAGAGTTACTAAAAAAATATTCAATTCCCTCACTATATAAGCAATGTCAAAAAATAAGTGCGTATCATATATGTATTAATTACCAACTGCAAGACCCTCCCTATGCATGTTTTAGGTTCATAAACACTATAGCCATCCCTTGATCTATATTGATCTTTTTCCAAAAAAAAAAAAAAACAAATAAGTAAATTATCACTTAAATACAACCTTTTGGGCCACACATGTTAGTCTCAATCCATAGATTGGCTACCAACATGCTATGAACTGCTATGGAAACTAATAATTGGTTTCGATCATGCATTAGGATCCACAAGAATGCAACCAAAAAAAAAAAAAAAGACATGATGAGCAAATTTATATTTTTTCTTAAAAATCTCGACATCCACGGGGATTTAAGATCTTAAACTTAACATCTAAAAGTTTTAGAGTGATTTACGTAGTATGAAAAACACACATATAACAAATTTAAAAAACTATATCTTAAGCAAGTTTTTGGGTTACCGAGACCGTTTACCATTTTAGACTGATAGGAGTGATGCAACCATAAATTTCATCATCATCTTGATCAAACTAAACCACCAATAGGATTCCATCGATCAAGATTCCTTCTATCATCACTAATTAGGCCAAGAAAAATCCTTACCTTTTCACTCATATTTTTTAAGCCATCCAAAATTTGAATCATCAAGTACATTAGGGATTGACCAAGGAAAGAAAAGACCCATCTTGTATAAAGAATATAACATTTATTGTCTTTAAGATTGTTAGATAAAATAATAATATTAAAATATATAGTTGAGATGGATTACTTGAGTCTTTACCCTGTACTAGCTACCATCTATAAGCTAAACCATATTCAAGCTAGAATAGATGATTGCTCATATCCAAGTTCCAAGCCTACACAGGAAAATTTCTCATTTTTTTATTTCAATCAAAAATTGAAAGCAATTATTTTAACTTCTTATACAGGCCTTAAACGTCCTTCTTCCCACTCCCCTCCAAACCCCACCCACCCTTTTGTTACGAAACCACTCTCCTCCTCCCCACCCCACCTATACACACCTCTTATGTCGCACGACCCAACCAATTTTTTTATATATTTTTTTAAATATACTATTATTTGATTAGTTGGGTATTAATTTTGTGATGGTGTTGATGACATATTCAGTGGGTATAAGCATCCTACAGAAATGGATGAGTATGGGGCATTGTGATTGATAAGAATGGATTCAATCCAACCCTAAATGTCATCACACTGACCGAAAAAAGGTTCAACATGAATCTAGACTTATCATGTTGGATAGGTAGGTTGGGTTAAGAAATGTTACTCCTCCTTGGCACTAAGGTCTTTGGCAATCAAGATGGGTCCAATTTCTATATATATATATATATATATTTTTTTTGTTTTTGTTTTTGAGGAAAATTGTTGCACTAAATAGTAGTTTTCAATAAGAAATCTGCAGCCGCACCAAACAACAGTAGCACCAATTCATGAAGAAAAAACTTTTTTCACCAAACATGAATTTTTAATTTCCTCAGAAAACTTTTTTTTTGAGGTATTTAAAAACTATAGAATTTGCTGATATGGTAATTTCGTCTTTCCATGAAAGTTGCTTTTACACAAACGTGCACATAGGCATTTCTGATATTGAATTAGGGTTGGTGAGAATTTCTCACATGACATGTTGTGACAACCTTATCTCCTGGGCGTTTTAAATATTCTACTTAATGTAAGAATTTAGAATTTCAAAATACAATGCAATGGCACTTAGCATTACGAATTCCAGCATTCCAAATGAGGGGGTGGTTTTGGATCCTTTAGAATTCTACTTTGAAAGACAACACTTGGAATTCTCATAATTCACTCGGAAGACAATTCTCACAATTCTTTCAAGACTCGTATGAGAAGGGTAGGGGTGTAAAAAAAAACCGAGAAACCGTCTAACCGATAATATTACGGTTCGGACGGTTACGGTTAATGAAATCCAATGGTCGGTTCGGTCGGTTTTCCACACTGTGGTTAACCAAACCGACTAAAATGCGGTTTGGTTAACGTTAACCGTACCGTTATAAAATAAAGGCTGAATGAAAATTTTCGTAATCATAATACTTTTCACAGCGACTAGACTTAAGAAGTTATTGTATATTAAACCAACAAAGAAGATGCAAATTGAGAAATTAATATTTCAATCCGGTTATTAGCCGTAACCAAACCGTCTTATACGATGAAGCGGTGATATATATGCATTCGGTCGATTTTCAAATACAGAAAACCGTCGGTTCGATTAACGGTCTCGAGTCTCGAGAAGTCATTCAAATATTAGCGCGAGAGATCAGCCCGCCGATGAAGCTGATATAAATCTCTCTCCAGTCTCGAGTCATATTTCGCCACGTCATGTACAAGGACGTCGAATCCCCCCATACGTGTCGTCGAAACATTCCATGCTTTAGCCCCCGCCGCACTCGACGAACTTCAAAAATGCTCTATTGGCGCTCTTTCCAGTTTTCCGGAACCTTGCTTTGCATTGCCGCCTTTAAATTACTTAGCAAGCAGAAAGCAACCCATTTCTTTCATCCTTCTATCTCTGCTCCTCTGCAAATCCTAGAAATTCAATCAAAAACACTTGCTCATAAAAAATCTCTTTCATAGAACAACAACACATTATTACTCTTCTCCAAGAAAACTAATAATACAACAACTCGATCTTGTTCAGTTCAGCCCATGGAAGAAGATTGCTGCTCCACTCAACTGATAAATCGCGATGGCATGTTCAACGCTGCTGGTCTCGAGAATTTCATCAAGACCGTGAACCTAATACCCCAATCCCGCTACGGATACTCATACGCCGTCGTCTCGATCATGGGTCCTCCAAGCAGTGGTATGTGAATCCGCTACTCTTCATTCAATCGATTCTGATATATAGTTCTCTTTTATTAGCGTGGAAAACCTCGCGAGTTCTCGTTCGAAGCGATTTCGACGAACTGGCACAATAATTCTGTCAAAGGGAAACTAAAGAAATTCTGGGATTACTTGTTTAAGTTCTAACAACAGTTTTATATATATATTATGAAGGAAAGTTGTAAGGTAAGGTTTCCAAGCTAGGTGAATTGAGAAATAATTGTGTGATTCAGTTAAGATCGTGAGAATTGGGGCACTAGGAAGTGGAACTCCGCATCAATTGCACGTCTCAAATTCTCAATGCAGGAAAATTTCTCGTAGTTATATCATGTATAATTAATGGAAGTATGTAAGTAACAGATGAATGTTATGTTGCATTTTTTTTTAGCATGCAAGGTTTCCCTCAAAGTTGTCAAATTTTCTTGAGCAGGGAAGAGCACACTATTGAACCACCTATTCCGCACCAATTTTTGGGAGATGGATGTTCTTAAGGGCAGGTAGACAACTTTTTTTTTTTTTTTGAATACATGACAATAATCATCATCAACATCAGCATATAATGCAATGAAAGGAACAGACGGGAGCCAACAGATATTTAAATGTATATATATTTTTATTACAGGAGCCAAACTACCAAAGGTGTCTGGATAGCCAAGTGTATAGGTATTGAGCCTTTCACAATTGTCATGGATTTAGAAGGGACAGATGGGAGAGACAGAGGAGAGGTAATGCATATGAAGATACTTTTTTTTTAATATATTAGAACACTTGTGCAAAATAGAAATTTCATAACTAATTTATGAATGCTGTTGTTTGATTGCCATGTTGTGGCTTTAATGATGTGGGTTTTGCTTGGGAATAAATACTGGTAGCTTGGCCTCTTCAACAATTAAATCAGGACAAAGAGCCAGAGCTTCATTTTCTGAGAGTTTTCTTGAGTTAATGAAATAGTAGTTTATGTATTCAACCCTCTATAACCAACTTCTTGGAGTATATGAAATTATTGTATCAATGGTGGTGGTATGCCGGCTGAGGAAGTGTTATTGAGTGATGCTTGTTTCTTTTAATAGGATGATACTGCTTTTGAGAAGCAGAGTGCTCTATTTGCTTTGCAACTCTCGGATGTTGTATTGATAAACATGTAAGTTTGGTAACATGTGGATTTGTTATGGATTGAGAAGAATGTTCTCTGGAATTATTGATTAAAAGTAAATTATCTAGGTGGTGTCATGATATTGGTCGGGAGCAACAAGCAAATAAGCCACTTTTAAAGACAGTTTTTCAGGTGATTCTGTTTTCAGTTCTCCTTTCAACTGAAAGTGCTGATGTGTGCAACGCTTATTTTATACAACTCATCTCTCTATTTATGGCAGGTCATGACGCGCCTATTCAGTCCTCGCAGAACAACTTTGTTATTTGTCATTCGTGATAAAACAAAGGTTTGCATTCTTTTGTAGTATTTTTTGTTCGAAAGAAGTGTTTTTCCATGATGGTTTTATCCCCAAGTGTGTCCTTTTCCAGTAAATTTATGAATTGTTGCATGATGAGTCTTCATCAAAAGAAAATAAAATTGCTGCTCAAGTTCATTCCTATTTAACGTTTTCCATGCAGACTCCACTTCAGCATTTAGAACCTATTCTAAGGGAAGACATTCAAAAGGTGAATTCTACATTTTGAATTCTTTCGAATGATTCTACATTTGCAGTGCTATGTGGCCTTTCTTGTATCTGCTGAGTTGTCATTAATCATGATTACATTATTGCTGTAGATTTGGGATACAGTATCCAAACCCCAGACTCTCAAGGATACTCTACTTAGTGATTTTTTTAGAGTGAGTTGTCGGTCATACATAATTGAGCCTGGTTATAAATAGTTGATCGCTCTGTTTTTTTTCCTTCTCTGAAGTATGTGGTGTTTGATTTTGAAGGTGGAGGTGACAGCTTTGTCCAGTTATGAAGAAAAGGAAGAACAGTTCAAGCAGGAGGTATGGGACGAAATGCAACAGCAAAAGTTTCGAATATTCAAGACTTGGCTTGAGCACTAACATGTGTTAGTTTACCTTTGAGTGAAATATAATATGATGTCCTGTTTATAGTTGTGCATTTGATGCAAGCATGCAATCTGCCAAGTAGCTAGGGTACCATGATTAAAGTATTTTCTTTCTTTCTTTTTCTTTTTCTTTTTTTCATTTTTAGTACAAGTCATATTTCATGCATTAAATGATGTCCGATTGGCATGAAACTGGGTGAGTTCCAACGAGTTCAAGTTTGTGCAATTATGAGAAGTATTGGCGAAGATACGGTCCGCTTTTTGTTATGTTATGAGTTACGATTTTAGGATATTTTATTTGTTTGGTATTTGAATGTTTGAGTTGAATGAAAACATCTCTAACGATATGGTAAGATGAGAGAAAAGGTAAGAGTTACATAAGAAGATCAATTTTACTCTAGTTTTTCTAGCAAAAGTTATTTGCTTTATTGTAAAAACGATTCTATGACTTATAGTGAAGAGAAAGTTTGAGAAGTTAACCCGCCCCAGTACACTGATCATTCTTCAGTTTTAACTACTCAATTCTTTCTAAAATTGTGTAATTAGAGTTTGTTGGATTAGATGAGTCAATATGGCAATGATATTGGTAATATGGAAGAGATGAGGTTCTGGAGTATATTGGGGATTACATTCAAGAAATTTGTGCTAATGGTAATAATATCATTTCTATTGATCTTAACAAAAAGATGTTAAAGAGTAAAAGAAGATGTGGCGATAGAAGGATACCGATGGTAGAGCACTTTGGAGTCTTTGTTTGCCTCAGAACTTGTCATAGGAGGTGCACCAAATTTGAGAACCTTGTTTAATGAGGCAGGAGACATTATTGATGTTTTTGTTTTGGTAGATAGGAACGACATAAAACCTGTAGGGTTAACGTTGTAAGGTATGGGAGTTGGAACAAAAGATAAAGCTCTTTGGACAATTGAGAGGATTTTTGGCTGAGCTCTTAGTGGGTGTATTGAGGTCCAGGTTGCAAGGTCTGTACTTTCATCTTAGAAAACAGTACTGTAGGGAAGCCCAACTCTAACTATGAATGACCCAAGACTCAAGACAACACACTTATACAAAATATACCCTTGACTATTTATTAATACAAATTATACAAATGGGTACATGTATAAGCACGTTTTATACTTTACTGTACTACTCTAACAAACACAAGCACAATTCTCAAGCACAACAAACACAAACACAATTCTAACAAACACAAGCACAATACACTACCACCAAAACACTTACTATTTGCACTCAATGGACCTAAGTACTCACCAGACTTCTCTTGCACTCTTCTCTTGTTGTACTCAAGGCATGTATCACTCACTACTCTTGTTGTGTCTGCTTATGAGGCAGCACCATCTATTTATAGGCATGAGTGGAGAGGTTGAATGGAAGGAAGGTGTTCCACTTGGCACTTTGTACACCATACAAAGAGGAGGTGAGAAACTTCTAGTAACCAAGCTTCTAGAATAATGTGGATGAGGCTTCTGGATCCTTTCCATGAGTTGCTTGGGATGGGTTTTTCTAGAAGCATGTAGAGAAATGAAGAGGAAAGTAGAGAAGGGTGAAAGAACCAAGAAACATCATGATGCTTCTAGAAAGTAATGGAGACTAGGGAACTAGGAGATAGATTGTGGGGCCCAGTGTTACTTTACATTTCTCCCCCTCAACTCTGGCCTTCTTTGATTGTTAATCTTCTAACCATACCAAGCGCTTTTCGATGTTTTGTAATTGCGGTAGGATTTAGTCCTTTAGTAAATATATCAGCGACTTGGTCCTTTGTTCCAATTGGTGCCAGTGCTATCTCTTCTTGTAAAACCTTTTCTCGGATGAAATGATAGTGTACTTCTATGTGCTTGGTCCTAGCGTGGAAGACTAGATTTTCGGCTAACTTGATAGCCGATAAGTTGTCACAGTGAAGTGACATTGGTTCTTCAATTGGTTGATGTAGATTTTCTAATAAGACTTTCAACCATGCAAATTCTTGAGCGGCCATAGCTGCGGATCTGTATTTCGCTTCGGTCGTCGATAAAGAGACTGTTGGTTGTCTCTTGCTACACCAGGAGACTGTTGTAGATCCAAGGTTAAAGGAATATCCCGTTGTCGATTGGCGAGTGGTTTGGTCTCCAGCAAAATCAGCATCGGAGTAACCAGTTAGCTCACACTTGCCTTTTCTATAGAGAAGTCCATAGTCAGCACTTCCTTTGATGTACCGCATAATTCTACGGACTGCTTCCAAATGAGATTTCCTTGGTTCTTGCATAAATCGACTGACCACTTCTACTGCATATGATATGTTAGGTCGGGTTAGTGTTAAATAGATCAAGCTCCCGACAAGTTGCCTATACATAGTCGAATCTTTTAGGATATCCCCTTCATATGCACTTAGCCTTATGTTTACGTCCATCGGTGTTGATATTGGCTTGCAGTCAACCATCCCGAATTTCTGCAAGAGGTCTCTTGCATACTTTTGTTGACATAAGAAGAGACCTTCATTGACTTGATAAATCTCGAGTCCTAAAAAATGTCTGAGCTCCCCGAGTTCTTTCATCTGGAATCGGATCGACAAGTTTTGCTTTACTTGGGTGATTTCCTCAAGGTCATCTCCAGTAATGATTAGATCATCAACATAGATAAGGATAATGCATAAATGCCTACTTCTAGCCGTATAAACAAGCTTGAGTCTGCAGCTGATGTTGAATATCCGCTTTGGGTTAGGAATTCATAAATCTTACCATACCATGCTCTTGGAGCTTGCTTTAGACCATAGAGAGCTTTCCGAAGTTTGCAGACATAATCTGGTCGATCTTTGCTTTCAAATCCTTTTGGCTGCTCCATATATATATCTCGGTCAACTTCTCCATGGAGAAATGCATTCTTCACATCCATCTGCCATAAACTCCATGATTTGTTTGCAGCCAATGCTATTAGTATACGCACTGTGGTCATTTTTGCTACTGGACTAAAAGTCTCATCATAGTCAATCCCATATTGTTATGAGAAACCACGTGCGACTAACCTTGCTTTGTATCTTTCAATTGATCCATCAGCCCGAGTCTTTAGCTTATATACCCATCTACATGAGATGGGTTTTACTTCATTTGGTTTAGGAACCAGATCCCATGTCTGGTTTTCTTTCAATGCTGAAATTTCTTCGTTCATGGCCATTTGCCACTCTCTATTTTGGCATGCTTCTTCATACGAAGATGGCTCATGAACATCATCCATCTCGGCGAGGGAAGCATCTACATATCTTGAATTTGGCTTCCTTGCTCTGGTGGATCTTCGTAGTTGCTGTGGTGGTTTGTCAACCTCAAGTTGACTTGGCCTAGCTTCCTCTGGTGTCACATGCACTCCACTTTTTCATGGGTTGGCGGGCTTGTCTTGTGGAGTCTGAGATTCTTCACTAGGCATTTCTACTTTAATCTCTTCTTCATCATCTTTAGTGCTTAATTTTGGCTGATGGTTATCATCCAAGTCTTCCTGACTTGGCAATACTACGGCTGCTGGTAGCCACCATGAAGACGCTTTATCAAACACCACATCTCGTGATGTGTAGCATCGGTGGGTGGTAGGATCACAACACCTCCACCCTTTACGTTCGGTGTCATATCTGACAAATATGCACCGAATAGTCTTCTTTTCAAATTTGCTGCGAAGTTTTTCTAGAACAAGTACATACCACACGCAACCAAAAACTCTATAGTGACTTACCGTTGGCTTGATCCTCCATAGCTTTTGATATGGTGAGACAAATACCAGCTTTGCCTGCGGTAGTTGGTTGGTTATATGTGCTGCTGTCTTCAAACATTCTGCCTAGAACTCGCTTGGCACATTCTTCGCATGCATCATGCTCCTCGCGGTTTCTACCAGATGTCGATTTTTCCTCTCCGCCACTTCATTTTGTTGTGGAGTGTATGGACAGGTCAACTGTCGTCGGATGCCAGCCTTCTTCAAATATGCTGAGAAGTCTTCTGATGTATATCCTCCTCCACTGTCGGTGCGTAGGCACCGAATCTTTTGACTAATTTCACATTCTACTTTAGTTCGAAACTATTTAAACTTCTGAAATACTTCGGACTTCACTTTGATTAGGTACACCCACACGTACCTTGAGTAATCATCAATGAAGGTGACCATATATCTTAAACCGCTGATTGATTGTGGTTTCACCGGGCCAAATACATCTGAGTGGATTATCTCCAAAGGCTTTTTAGCTCAATACTTGGATTCAGTGTATGGCTGTCGGTGAGCTTTTCCGTACTGACAACCTACACACACTCTGTCTTTATGAACTTCTAATTGTGGAAGTCCCTTTACCATGGACTTATCCATCATAGCCTTCAGCCTATTATATCCCACATGCCCATTCGGGCATGCCATAGATCAGCTGTATCATTTTGACGGGTCTTCTTTACATATTCCGATTCGGCCGACATGACATAGACGGAGTCTAGTCTTTGCTCCGTCATGATCGGCTTTTCACATGGCTTTACATTGTGGTATATATTTACATTATTTGGCCCAAACACTACAAAATTACCAGATGAGGTCAATTGTGATACAGACAACAAATTCTTCTTCATACCTGGAACATGGAAGACCTGCTGCAAATGGGCCTCATCTTTGTTGAATCTGGGCACACAAATGGCTTCTCCAACATTAGTGATTGGTAGCCGCGCATTATTTGCCGTAACCACCACTTTGCCGCCTTTGTACTCAGCTAGGCTTGAGAACTTCGACTTGTCGCCCGTCATATGATTCGAACATCCCGAGTCCACGATCCAGTCTCGATCGTAATTGATGACTTCAAGATTGGAATTTGCAATAAGCGTTGTCTCCTCACGATCATCTTTGGAGCTTATTGGGGTACTGCCACTTGCTATATCAAAATTTGGCAGTTTGATATTTTCAATGATTGCCATAGACGCTTGGCAATCCCATTCTTCTTTACGTTCACTTTGGTGACTTGCTGTGGTCACCACATTCCCTTTGCGGGTCTTCTTCTTCGGTAGTCTGCAGTCACGTGCAAAGTGGCCATTCTTGCCACAGTTATAACACTCAAGGCTTCGGCAAGAGCTTGTCTGTCGTCGATCATCAGTGTTACCTTTTAGAGCTCCCCCTGGTTGGGAACTCTCCCTCAACTGATTAGCTTCAGCGGTCTTCTTCCTTTTTGGCTTCATCGCCGATTTGACTTTCCGAGTGAAGAGTGCTTGTTCCTTGTCTTTCACCGTTACTCCAACCATTTGTTTGGCTAGAGCTTCCTAATTTGCTAAAAGACTCTCTAACTCTACAACGGACGGTTGAGTCGGCCATCCCCTAATGGCCGTTATGAACCCGCTATATTCAGGCTTCAATCCCCGTGTGATTATCCGTCTCATCCTAGCTTCACTGACCCGTGATTCCGAATCAAGCTGAGAGATCTCTTGACAAAGTGTCTTAACTTTCATAAAATATTGATTAATAGTCAGCGTACCTTGAGTGATAGATGCAAGCTCATTCTCCAAAAACTGAAGCCGCGCATCATTTGTCTTGGAGAACAGTGTAGCCAACGTATCCCATGCCTTTTTCGGAGTGTCGGCATTTCGTATATGCTCTAACAACTCCTTCTGCACTATGGTCCTTAAGACCAACATAGCCTCCCCAGCTTTGATTCGCCATTTGCACAGTGCTTCCGTGTTGTCATTCGTTGTGCTATGTTGTCAGTGTCGCCAATGACCTCCCATAATTCTTGGTCTTGGAGATATGCCTCCACACACATACACCAATAATCATAGTTGTGGTTGTTCAGCTTTTCAATCCCTCCAGTTGCATTCGCGAGATCCGCCATTGTGATTAGTGGGATCCTCGTCGATCTCTACCACCAAGAAGCTCAGTCCCTGACTGATCTGCTTCACAGCGTCGCCTCGCCTTTAGCTGCTGCTCTCAATGGATGGACAGACCCTGACCTAACTTGCTTTGATACCACTTATAGGGAAGCCCAACTCTAACTATGATGGACCCAAGACTCAAGACAACACACTTATACAAAATATACCCTTGACTATTTATTAATACAAATTATACAAATGGGTACATGTATAAGCACGTTTTATACTTTACTGCACTACTCTAACAAACACAAGCACAATTCTAACAAACACAAGCACAATACACTACCACCAAATCACTTACTATTTGCACTCAATGGACCCAAGTACTCACCAGACTTCTCTTGCATTCTTCTCTTGTTGTACTCAAGACATGTATCACTCACTACTCTTGTTGTGTGTGCTTATGAGGCAGCACCATCTATTTATAGGCATGAGTGGTGAGGTTGAATTGAAGGAAGGTGTTCCACTTCTAGAAGCATGTAGAGAAATGATGAGGAAAGTAGCGAAGGTGAAAGAACCAAGAAACATCACCTTCTAGAAAGTTATGAAGATTAGGGAACTAGGAGATAGACTGTGGGGCCCAGTGTTACTTTACAAGTACAAGGTGCAGCACAGTTGATTTGTTGGGAAACTGTTTCTAATGGTGGAGGTGGAACTTAAGACTTCTGCTCATCCTACACTGGAGAAATCAGAAAGTATCAGACTCTAAAAGCTTCTCTTCAACAAACTTTTGATGCAAGTGGTTGTATTTCAGATGATAGTTATCACCATGATCGCGGTGCCCATGGATCGACATCTATAAATCAGTTAAGACCACACCGAAACATTGATGTAATTAGTGTTCTTCTCAGTCACGTCGTTGTGAATCAATCTATACACGTTCGATACGACCAGTATGTTGGTTGATACACACGCCCTGAACAACCTTTCTCATAGGAAAGTTTGGGGAAAGGCTTTTTTGACATTTCTAGCACAAGAAATTTAAAGAAATATAGGAAATCAAAGAAATGAAGAATCAAAGTCGATATGCAAAGCATTAGCTTGGGGGTTTTCTTTGAGGCAAGGAAAAAAAAATCAAGAATAAGTGAAATATGTAGGTGTTTAGGTTTGTTTTGGATATGAACGAGTTCCAAATCATAAGTGGAGCATGTTTCCAGCATCTGTCATGGTTTGTGGTTTGTATCGTAGTTATACAAACTTGATTCAACTATAAAATGCATGTGGGCATGTGCGTGGTGGCTTGCGGGTAATATGCAAGTATATACGTAAGTTTATTTCATAGGTATCCATTGATGAAAAGTTTGAAAATGGTAGTAAGAACCATGAGTGTTGTCTTTTACAGGTTCGACAGCTGAGGCAGCGTTTTTTCAATTCTATTGCTCCTGGAGGGCTTGCTGGTGACAGACGGGGATTAATTCCTGCCTCAGGATTTTCTTTGCGTGCGCAACAGATATGGAAAGTTCTAAAAGAGAATAAGGACCTTGACTTCCCTGCTCACAAGGTGTTCAGCTTTGAATTTCACCTGCTTAGTGGCAAGCAACCACGTTCTAGTGTTTGAGACATTCTCTTATTTCCTTTGTTATTTATTTAGGTGATGGTTGCTGCTGTTCGCTGTGAGGAGATTTCAAATGAAAAGTTCAGTCGTCTGACCTCTGATGAGGTAGCCATTTTCTCTGTCTGCCTAGCTGCAGTTTTTTTTTTTTCTTTTTTATTGGATCCATTGGAAAATTGTTTACAGAATACACTAACCCTTGCATGTGCTTTAGCGTTGGTTGGAGTTGGAGGCAGCTGTACAATCTAATCCAGTATCAGGCTTTGGAAAAAAGCTTAGCTCCATTTTAGATACTTATCTATCAGAGTAAGGCCCCTTCTCCTTTTCTTCTTTGTATAGAATTATTTGTTTGCGCCAAGTGATGTGTAATATGAGAGATGTCTCAAGATGTTCTAGGATGTTTGAAACAGATTTTTACGGTGCAAAAAGTAATTATATGGGTGGAGAGAATAGAATTACATCAAACATCCTTGTGTATCAGTTCGTGCACAAGCAGAATGGCAATTGGCAATCCGTACTGTCTATATAATATAGCCTCAGCCATGAAAATGTGCTTTTGCTTCTGAAAAGTCCATAGAAACATATAACTGAGTATGTTCCTTTTGGTTTACAGTTCAAGCACTTCTACCTGTTTTGAAATTTGGTTGTCGTCATCTTGCTAACTATTGGGTTTATTGCTCAATTGCTCATTAACTAGATTGAATTCTTTTTCTCGCCCAAGTTCGTATCTCCTTTGCTAGATTGTAAGTTCCTCCAAATACTTAAATACACTGATATCAAATATTCAATTGGAAATGAATCATTGTTGCATTTTTGTTGTTCATACAAACGACTACAGAACCATCATTCTTCAGGGAACACTGAAGAACCCAGTTTCCGTTGACATATAACTCAAAATTACATGCATGTTAATGTTTGTAAAACATTTCTTATCCAGTTAGGAAAAATTACTGTCATAATTACATAATGTAATGGCCACATATCTTATACGTTCGTCTGAAATGAAGATTTGGCCCCATCTGTTGAATTGATGGTATTGAGTTCAACACAAAAAGGCCCTTTTTCTATATTAGCCATTCAGGTCATACGTAGTCTGTCATCCTGTTCCTGTTTAATGCCTCCACTGATAAAAAAATGTGGCAATTGACATATCAGATACCAACAGCATATTAGTATTGTGCTGGTTGGGCACCTCACATTAGCGGAGCTGGTATTGGAATTCAGTTCATGACATACTAATTGTTTGAATCTTGCCTGAACAGATCAGAAATATAATGATAGAAAAAACGAAGACTACATTATGTGCTATGAATTGAGTAGTTAAATACTTCAATGTGTTTACTTTTCTTGTTCCCTTGTTCACTGATTTTTACATAAATGTTCTGCTTCTATCCTTTGTTCTCTAACTATAGATATGATATGGAGGCTGTATACTTTGATGAGCGTGTTCGGACTGCGAAGCGGCAACAGCTGGAGTCTAAGGCATTGCAAGTGAGGCAAAATTACAATTTTTAATCTTCTGAAAGAGCCCTAAATTTTGAATTTTTAATGATCTCTTGATGATATGTATGTTTAATATTGTCTGTTGATTGCAAAATTATTTTTAACCGTACCCTTAATCGGGCAGTGGAGTTGGTTGCCCTCAGATCGGGTGTTTGATGGATAAGTTTGTGGTTCTGCTCTTCTGTTTTAAGTGGTCTAGTTAGATGACATTGAAGCAAACTCCAAGGTTCACACAAACCGAGTCCAACTGAAAATATGAATTAAAAAAAATAATAATAATTTCCCTTAATCTCCATTTAGCCTTATCTAATAACCCATGCAAAATAGGAACTCATCTAGGAGGGGAGCCTTGATGGCAGGAAGGAAATGCATGGTGGCAGGACAGAATGCAAGTTGGAAGGAAACACTTGGCAGCAGGAAGGAGACCTATCTTATTAGTTTTCAGTGCTTTAATTAATCAAGTGGGCATTGCAACTATATTTACGAACTAAAGAAAATAACACTCTAACTGCCTGTCTGGCAGAACTGATGATACCACAGTAGCATCAAATTTCTGCTTCTTGTTGCCAATGTTGCATGCCTGCATCATAAACTCATCCAGCCTATGTTCATGGATGATGGAGCGGAGGTTTCAGTCCAGTGGCATAGAATTCAGCGACTCAGAAAGCTCTAATAGATTGTAAAATCTGAAGAGCACATATAGATGCATAATAAGCATTTGAGAGTGAACCAGGATGGAGGATTCAAGGTTTCCAATATTTATAGCGTGGTGCTTCTTTGGTACTAAAAAAGACCTCATAGATATTATATGAACAAAACCTAAAGAGTGCATACGGATATATATATATATATATATATATATGGGGAGTGTTCATGTGCATCTATCCCTCATAGAGGGACACTTCCATAAATGGGATTTTCATACTCTACACACTCATTTGTCTTCATATGCTGTCCCTCACCCTATGGTGATGAGATGATACATGAACATTTCCCTATATATATATATATGTAGATGCTCCTATGAGAGCATCTCTCACCTTACTATGAGAGACAAGGTGGGGGCCCTCACATCCATATCCAATGCCAACAACTTAAATGTGAGGGCCCCCACATTATCTCTCATAGTAAGGTGAGAGATGCTCTCATAGGAGCATCTCCCACATATATATATATATATATATATATTTATATAAAGCCCTTGTATGTAATCCAGGTTGGAGGATTTAAGTCTTCCAATATTTGTATGGTGGTGGTGCTTCTTTAATGGTCAATTTATCTGCCATTGTTTTAAGTCTTATGATTCACATAATTCAGATTTCAGTGTCTGGATCCCTGTGGATGAACAGAGCAATGGATTTAAATGGTAGAAGATCACTTAACTGTACTGCCTGCACTAACAAATGCACAAGAGGATTGTGCTAAATCAATCACAAATGGACAGAAAGATTGTGCTGAACCAATCACCTTCATATTCATAATCACTTTACTTTAATGTAACATTTTGAGAACGTACATGCATGAGTTCTTGTGAGGCATCCCATCATCTTGAATTTTGATAGTATCCGCAAAACTGAGTATCTTTTCAAGCTCATATCAATAAATGGATAACTTCTGTAAAAATCGTGTAGGGGGATGCGTGGTTCCCGGTTGGAGTTAGATTGTGCACCAATGGTCTGTTTTCAGCCCCAATTTATGCATCGTAGTTATGGACATCTTGATAGCAGATATCGAATATGTACTTCCTTGTTGTATGTTGTTTGTAAACGAGGTAATTTTTTATTAGTGGGACACGAAAGGAATGTGAATAAATTAGAACTTTGGAGAAAGTATTTAGAGTCAAATAGAAAATTAGCACATCAAGGATGGAGAATATGGAAGTGCAAGCTTTGCAGATTTGAGAGTAGGGAAGGTGTTTGGTAAACATCTAAAAACATTTAGTGCCATAGTATGATATATTTAGGCACCTAGAAGCAATTGAGTAGAAGGAAGAGTTCTGGTTGGATGTGACAAATAGGATCAGCTGTTGGATAGGCAAAGTGGAGGCAAAGCCATTTCAAACAGACTAGACTTAGACCTGCTATGTAATATAGAGCTGGGTGTTGAGCAATGAAGAAATGAGACGCAGCAAAGGGAAATTGTCACATACGAGGAAACTTATGGATGGCTCCAAGCCTCAAACAAGGGAAATGTCATTTGAAATGGTATGGGCATATATGTAGAAGACCGAAAACAACCCCTATGTGGTGTAATGAATGGGAAAGGAGGGAGACTTCTGAAGACCTTAATGAAGTAGTAAGAAAATACATGATTGTGAAGTTGAGGGAAGCATGGTTGAAAACATGGTTGAATCATGGAAGTAGAACTCAAAAAAACCGACCATAAATAGATGAGACAAGTCTTCAATGATGGTGATGATGATGATTAGATGGCTAACAATGAGTGATCGGGGTTGGAGCTTGTACAAACTGTAGGGGGTAGACTACTTTTGTGTTTCTAACATATGACAATTGTGATCAACCAATGTGGGGCAAAAGAAACATACACAAAATTGAAATAGTGGGCCCAACCATGGAAGTACATTCACGAAATTTACCAGATTTCAAGATCTTGGCATGTGTCAAATATTTGGCCTTTCATTTTGAAGGTACAGAAGGACAATTTTTTTTTTTTTTTTTTTTTTTTTTGTCCGAAGTATAAAATGCCTGTTTTCATCCTTGGCTGTTTATTTTCTGTTATGAACTCAACAGCTGTCATTCTCATAATGCATTGATAGATTTTTATTTTCTACGCAAAGGACCTTGCATAGCGCTTCATAGTCCCTTGCATTGATGGTCAACTTAACCATGTGATCTGCTGCATAGTTCACCCTTCGATTGTAGGTTCCAGATGCTTGGAAGGGATATATTGCATTGGATGTTAGATGTGAGTGGGTAGTATAGCTGGTCTGCATGCATAGAGTGAATTGAACATGAGGTTTGACAAAGTTTGTAGCCAACTACTTGATATCCACAAACTAGCCATGGTATGTCGTAGTTCCAACAAGCCCTCTTAAAAGAGGTGTGTAATACATGATTTCTAATTGCCTCTGTTTCATCACATGTGCAGTTAGAAGGTTAAGTCTGAGAGCCATGATGTAACCGATATCTTGTTTGTATGATTATGAGAAACAACGGGACTGAACGAGATTCAGATTCCTTAATTTTATGTTTATTTGGGTAGGGTTTGAAAATGTTGGGGTTTGTGTGATCTGTCATTTAGTCTGACCACTAAAAATGAAGAGCAAGACTGCCCACGTATATGCATTAATCAGCCTGATCTGACATAACCTTGCCTGCCTTAAAATTTGGGATCTTTTTAAAAATAATTTCAAAATCAAGGGACAATATTAAAAATACGGACTTCTCAGGGATTTTTTAAGAATGGAAGAAAGTTAAGGGATTTGTTGAAAAATTCCTTTTACTTTTGTTGGTTACTATTACAAAAAATTCCACTTCATCAGCATTTGTTGAGTTTTTGTTTTACTGTTGAAACCTCTGAAGATACATTTGTCACTATCAAGTCTACATAGTGGGGCTAACTTTTCTTAGAGTAACACTTCGATCTCCTTCATAAAAAAAAGTTATCATCTGTTGAGTATTACTATTGATTTGTGTAATATTCATAGTTAAGAGTGATTGAAAAAATGTGGTGAAATCCCATTCTCAGGTTCACTCCTACTCAATTGAAGTGATAATTCAACCATTTTCTCACTATGGTGTGTGTGTGGCATGTGTACCTCTGTAAGGGTTTTTTATTTATTTTTTGTTTGGGGGTTAGGGTTGTGGGGGTGTTGGTGTGTGTGAAGGTCTGATTTCCCTTAATATTTGTTCCCTAGTGTTGGGTTCCACTGTATTTTAAGGGAAGTTACAAATAACAGTGCAGTCAAAAAAGAAAAGAAAATATTCCTCATAGCTGTATAAACCAACAAGTTTATCACAATATGGTGCCAATTGAATATGAATCACACAATAAACGTCTGTCTTCTGGACATGCGAGGGGTGTCATGTAAATGATCTTATTGCTTATTTGGTTCTATTGGTCAATAATGTCAGATTATTTCTTTCTCTGAGGAGTTACGGAACATGCATGCACTGAGAAAAATACTTTGGACTTTATGGAACTGCTGGAAATGTGTGTAATTAATAAAAACCTATGCGGCTGGATCAAATACAATTAAGAAATTTCAAATTTATTTCTCTAGGCTCCAAAGTGATAATTAAACTCTGAAGTCTTTCTCGCTAAGAGTCTAGAGTGTAAAGGTAGAACTCAACAAAGTGAGAACCTTATAGTAGATGATGATGATGATCTCATATAAGTTTTCATTGACAATATTAGAATATCAAAATTCATTTCTTGCTGACTTGGCTATGTCTGATCATCTCCATTCAGAACTCAACAATTCACTAGCCGATTAGAACAATAACTGGAGAGTTTTATGGCAATAAGATATTGAGCTTCATCTCATGTTCCTCTTGTTCATGCATTCTGCAGTTCGTGCAACCTACTTATCATGCCATGTTGCGGCATCTTCGTTCTAGAACTCTCTTCAATTTCAAGAATCAATTAGTAAGATCACTAAACAGAGGAAAGCTGTTTGCTGCATCTGTCCGTGACTGTTCTCGTTCTTGTATGCTCGAGTTTGATCAAGGATGTGCAGGTGTGTTGAAAATATCTCTTGATTTGACATTTTGCAATTCTCATCCAGCTATTCACCTCGCTGCTTCTTTATGAGGCTTTTGTTCCAAGACATGATATATTTTCCTAGGCTTGGTTTGTTTCGTTAGAAGATAATGCTATTTGTCTCTCTTCCCTTACTAAAACAAGTTTATTTTTGGGAGGTAATTATTTTTGCGAGGTAATTATTGTTTGCAAGGTATTTTTTTTTTTTTTTGCAAGGTATGTATTAGTTGCTATTAGTTAATTTTTTGGCTGCTTCTCACTCTAGTTGCTAGTGGAGTCATAAGTAGACTAGAGATTGAACCTTGTACCTCCTCTACGGAGGAGGATATGCCTCAACAACATGCCCATGCATTGTTGTCTCCTAGCCTATTAATCTGTGTTTTTTAAACATTTAATGCCTGTAAGTTTTATCAGATCTGGTAATCATGGTTCAAAATATGTTGTACAGCAGCCGTATTAATGGTCATAGTGGTTGAGGAAGTTACACTATTTTGAAAATGGCAGCACTATGGTCTAAAACTTCATAGAGCCAAGTAAATTTTCCTTTTTTTTCTCCTCAATAGCCTTTCCTACTGTTGTCTTTAGCATTATATGGTTCCAAATCACTAAGAAAGAGAAGATTAGCTTTTACACAACATTCAGATTTTGTGACCACTTAAACAAATTCACACCGTTGCGCCACCATGTATTGCCGCAACCTCAACATATTATTTTGGCCACGCCCACCGTAATCGTTATTTTGATCCTTGCCAGTAATAAGTAACTTTAAAAGATTCAATTGGTCATGAAAATTGTTACTAATGATGAGGGTCGTGTTAATAACACCTAACACCATAAGCTCGAGCTATTAGTGAACGACATAACAATTTATATCAACACTCCCTTCAAACGGGAAGCCGTTTGAATTTAAAACAAACAGATAGTCCGGACATATAGATGAAGGCAATATGCCTCTTAGGGATTTCGAACTCATGACCTCTAGCTCTGATAGCGTGTTAATAACCAGTAACATGGTAATAACCATGTTAATAACTAATAACCAATAACCACCCGAAACAATGCCCCCTAATGATTTTGTACTACAAGGAATGTCTGGTGACATTCATTTGCATTTTTATCCCATTATTTTTTATTAGATGGCCTTCATTACATGAGTTCTTTTCTTACAGATGTGGCCATAAAACAGGCTGACTGGGACACTTCAAAAGTATGTGAAAAGCTTCGTCGCGATATCGAAGCACATGCAACATCTGTCCGTAATACTAAATTATCTGAAATGATAGCAGATTATGAGGTGTTGCACTTGGACTTCATTTCCTCAAACAGTTCCATTTCATAAATTTGTAATTGTTGCTGTATTTAGTTTTCATCGTGATGACAATTGCACTGCAATATATCCCGTTGGCAGTCGGAATTATTGCATATGTACTTCATCAACATGATCAATAATTTTCGAATTAATTTCAGACTTTTTATTAACGGACAGAAACAACTCACTAAAGCACTTGTTAAACCTGTGGAGTCTCTATTTTATGCTGCTGGACAAGATACATGGGCATCTATACGAAAGCTTCTTAGGCATGAAACTGAGGTTGCTTTGTCAGGGTTTTCTGCTGCCCTCTCTGGTTTTGAGTTGGACCAAGAAACTTATGATAAAATGGTTGGGAATCTTGTTTCTTTCGCAAGGAGTGTGGTAGAGAAGAAAGCCAGAGAAGAAGCTGGGAAGGTCCTAATTCATATGAAGGATAGGTATCGAGTTTCCATCTATACCATTCCTTTTACCTAGTGTTTTTTTTTTGTTGGTTGTCACCTTTAAATTATTCAGGTTCTTGATGGTGTTTACCCATGACAATGCTTCAATGCCAAGGGCTTGGACTGGAAAAGAAGACATTTGGGCACTAACAAAAGATGCTCGAGCCGCGGTATTTTACATTTCTAGTTTTTCTTTCCCTTAGTGAAAATCTGGAATGTCTCAGTTTGATGACATAGACCGTCATAATTGTGTCGTTATGAGTTTTGGGACATTATGTAACTAAGATAATACCAACCATGTTGTAGGCACTGAAGCTTCTATCTCTATTGGCTGCAATACGATTGGCCGAGAAATCAGATAACATTGAAATTGTATTATTTCGTTCACTTTTAGATGGAACATCTGGTGTTTCTAGTGCCAGAGATAGGAGTGTCATGAGTGCTTCCACTGATCTGCATGCTGCAAGCACATGGGAAGAGGTACAATTGTATGATGGTTTCCTTCTATGTTATGCAAGGTAGTAGATCAAACATTGACTTTCATGTGGACCAGGTTCCTCCAAAGGATACGTTGATTACATCTGGTGTTTCTTGTGCCCGAGATAGGAGTGTCATGAGTGCTTCCACTGATATGCTTGCTGCAAGCACATGGGAAGAGGTACAATTGTATGGTGGTTTCCTTCTATGTTATGCAAGATAGTAGATCAAACATTGACTTTCAGGTGGACCATGTTCCTCCAAAGGATACGTTGGTTACATCTGGTGTTTCTAGTGCCCGAGATAGGAGTGTCATGAGTGCTTCCACTGATCTGCTTGCTGCAAGCACATGGGAAGAGGTACAATTGTATGATGGTTTCCTTCTATGTTATGCAAGATAGTAGATCAAACATTGACTTTCATGTGGACCAGGTTCCTCCAAAGGATATGTTGATTACACCAGTTCAATGCACGTCTTTGTGGGCGCGATTCAAAGACGAAACTCAATATATTGTCACTCATGCTATTTATGTCAAGGCATGTTTCCTTCCTTTCATTAGGATATAAATATGCATATATGTGTGTAAATATGTACTTCCAAGTACGGCACCCAGCTCTTTTGAAGTTGCCTATTGATTCTCTTGTTCTGCTTGCTTCTCTATTCATTGTTCCTTAACTAAGCATTCTCACATACAATTCCATTACCACCAAGATAAATATGCACATGTAATTTAATATTCTAAGTTCTCATCTTGCTCCACATGAAATGCTTATACTGACTTGGTCTGATGTTTTAATATCTTTTTTTTGCTAAGCACGTGGCTTTTTATCTCATGTGTCAATTAAGAATACAGTGAAAACCATTATGATGTGAAACTGCCATATTTTGCACTAACTTTACTGATTTGAGGTTGGAGCATTAGCACTAAATCAGATTTCCAGTTATAATAAACTTTATTCAAGTCGTCTTCAACAATTGAAAAATAAACTGATTGTAATATTTCGGTGTTTTTGCTCTCGCTGCTTATAGATGCTATCCAACTTTGTGTCTTCTCAATTAATAGTTCTGTAAATTTCGTTACCCCTTTGCCCTTTACAGTAAAAGCAGCTAACCATTTTTTGATTGCCTGGTGCCCAGTAGACCAGTGTACCCCTAGGCCCTAGGCCCTTCCCCTAGTAGGTAAGGTGGGTAATAGGAATGTAAACTATCCTTACCTATAGAGAGCTCAAATTGCCAATATCTCCTTGTACCAACCAGGGTACTCCCACCTCGGTATTGAAGGACTTGATATCTGTTACCAACTGCAATAGATAGGTGGGCCAATGACTTAAAAAATTAGTATCTTGTTACTGCAATTCTGTTCGTCCAAATATCGAACAAGCCATTCCTAACATCAGGATTCAGAAAGACGACGAAGAAATGATCCATATTCCACAGTGACAGACTACATATACACATTTCGGCAACACGATCTGGACCTTGCTGGTATAATTATGGAGTACAAGGACAACTTATTGAGTTCTCAATATGGTTGTGAAACTTTTGACTCTTTTCTCTGGTAGGTTGCCAGGTGTGGCTCGAAAATCTTAATGACTCTAGAATGAACATGATTGTCTTTCTGTTATGAGAAAGTAAATGTTGTATCCATTTCTGACTCATTCCAATTGAAGAATTGGCATCAAGGGCTAAGTATTTAGTTTTGTCACTATGATGGGCTTTGAATGGGAATAACTCATGGCATAGTTGTGATATTAGTAATGCTATTGTGAGGCAGACATCGACAATCTTCACCATAAGGAATGATCAACAATCTTCACCGTAAGGAATGATCACATTCACATCTTCTATTTGTTTTTATTTTGCATGGTCGACACAAATGAGAACAGCTAGCATGACCCTGCCATTGACCAGATCTGGAATGAGAGTGAACTAGTGAAGGGAAATAAAATGTACTAAATTCTTAGAGAAAGTATGGCATAATGTTGCAGACCTATCTATGAAATAGGATACCTGTTATAATTGGTTGTTATAATATATTTGGTCATCTTCAGGTTCCACAACCACATGAAGCTGTTCATTACTGCCTTTTCTGCTAGAGGTTATGAATAATAGGCACGAAGAGTCCTTTTCTCACCCCTACTATTTGGCCATTTTATTGTGGGAAACATTAGTCTCCATCTATGATGCACAGATACGGCATGGGTAAGGCAAGGACACGACATAGACACGGCAGGACACTGATTTAACACATAAAAAGTGAAGTATCGGATACGATACGACATGATCCGTTGCCCATTTTGAAGTATCCGTGCATCATAGGTTTCCATGCATTCTCTCTGATCTCTTGTTGATGTGTGCCACCAAATGGTTATATGCACTCTCTTGGAGCATCAGTGAAAGTTTACCATTTACACCTCTCTGTTAGTTTGTCATCACTTAATTATTGATTTCCTGTTTTGTCAAAGCCTTATCCCAATCAGGGGTCATCTCCTATTTCAGATTTCAGTTGATCAAAACTGTCTAATGTTTTCATAACAGAACGAGCTTAGGTTATTTACTCAGAAATATTTCTCTCAGTGTTTCTCATGTCATCTCTCTTTTTGGATGATCTTTTTCATCCATCATAGTTATCGACTCTCTTTTTTTTTCCATCTTTTTAAAATTTTCTATTTTAACAATATCCAGTTGTTTCATCATCACAGGGCTTTAACTTGCCCCTTGTATTACCGTGTTTTATTTTATTTATTTTAGAAATTCATGTAGCCGATCTCAACATAGTTTGGGACAAGGGTTTGATGATGATGATGATTTTATTTTATTCAGGAAGCACTTAGGCGTAATGACAGCTGGATTCCTCCTCCATGGGCGATAGTTGCAATGATTGTGCTTGGGTTTAATGAATTTATGCTTCTTTTGAGGTAATCACCCAGCAATTGGATTGCTATAATTTTCATTCTCCATTTAGATCTGTCTTTTGCATACAAAGATGGTTGTTTGCTTGCTACTACCTCAGGTTGGTTCTAATAGCTGACGTCTGGGTATTCTGAAAAAACAGGAATCCTCTATACCTCCTCGTAATTTTCATTATTTTCTTGCTGTTGAAAGCGCTTTGGGTTGAGCTTGACTTCACAGGGGAATTCCAAAATGGCGCTGTGAGTAGCAATGATTTCAGTTATACCGCCTTCAAATATTCTCTCTCTCTTTTTTTTTTTTTTTGGTTAAATTTTAATATTACAGATGCCTCGAAAAAATGAAAGATAAAAAAGAGGGAATAATAGTCATAGTATTCTCGAGCATGACTTGTTGTGTGAGAGTTTGGCTTGAATGCTTGATCTTGGCGAATGCCATTGCTGCATTCCTACAATGTTTCATAAACCTCATACAAATAAACCCTCTCTAGCACATGATATGGGCTCCTTAATAAGTTGCTTTCGACGAACAAACAAATCCTTAAAAAAAACTCATTTTCTGTTCTTCAAATTCAGCTAACAGGGATGTTCTCGTTATCATCACGGTTCCATCCTGCTGTTGTTGTGAACCTTCTGAAGCGAATTGCAGGCGTGGGCCAAATGCATCAGGACCCTGAACCTCCCAGAAGGCAATCTTCTCTAATTAGTTCAGAGAGTTCCCAGAGCCAAACACAAATACCTGTGCCCATGACAGAGAGCGGGTTTGAGTATTCAGGGTCGGCCCACGTGCCCGTCCCCGCACGTCGTCGCCCCGTGTAGAGGAAACTGGGAAACTGGGCGATATGACAGCCCGTCCGTCCTTTTGAAAAGCCATGATAACTTGCAATATATGTATATATTGTCGGTGGTGATTGTCACTGTGCTTGACAAAGATTCGGAGGGGTAATTCCATAGAGTAATTGTCTTTTTACTCCATCCTTATATATGTTTATTTTTCCTCAAAACTTATTTGTACAGCTCCTTCTCTTTTTTACTTTCTTCCGCATGTGGTGTAGGAAATAAGATACATGGGTTGATGAAGTTAATTATATTTTCAGATCCATCATGTGAATGCAGTTTTTTTTATTTTTATATATAGTAGGTCCTAAGGTTTTCAATCTTAAGTTGATATGAGGGCTCATTTTCTGATTGTAACTAGTTTGCAACATGGATTTTGGATTATGACAATTTGGATCCAAACAGGGGATCAAGAGTCTTATCTTGAATTGAACCAATGGCCTATTTGTTTGTATTAGATTAATTAGGAATTCATGTTTAAATGAACTCCATTGAAGGATTATTAAAGAAGTGAGAGGTGAATAATACAAGGTGAGCCAACGAAGTGAAGGAAATAAAGTGGCTTCCCAGATGGGGCTTTGATTTTTTATTTGAATTACTGTGGTGACGGCTACGTATTCATCTCCCATCTTACTCAATTTTGAGTGGAGATTATTTGGAGGTCGTTTTTTATATCCACCGTTGGTCTTTATTTTTAACCACTCATGTGGCATTGAGAATCATGTATATTGTCTATCATTGTGAGAGCCAGGTCGTGGATTACCCGAAACCGAGATTATGATTGTGGGGGAGGTAATGGCGATGCAGAAAGCACTGCTACAAAACTTATTTGTATATTATCTTTCCACACAACAATTATTTTTGACTCTACTAGACCATGTGCAATAAATCTAATGAGTTATAATTTTACAGTGTTTCCACATTTGTGCTTCTTGTAGACTCTTCGCTTGATGCAGATGCATGTTGTCGTGCCTGCCAGGCAGGCCTAGGCATGTCAAACGGCCGTGCTGGCCCACCTAGATCACGGCCCGCACGGGCCACGGGCCGGCATGGCCAGTCAGGAATTTTTCCTTGCACGGCACTGGCCGTGACGTGTTGGGCATGCTCTGCGTGTCTCTTTAATTATTTTTTTTTTCATATTAATTTTTTTCGCCTTTTCGGTATTAAAAATAAAAATTAGAACACAAGCACGGAGAATGACAAAGATATTTAAGTGGTTCGGTCAAACTCGATCTACTCCACAAAGAGGAGAACCATTTGGATCTTAACTTATTCTTGAAGGTTTGTAAATAGAATTACCTTCAAAACCTTACAATCTTTTCAGAGAATAAAAATAACAAAGAATAAAAAACTTGTATATTTACAAATTACAATGAACGAAAAGTAAAAAATGAGATGTGTAATCCACTAATGTATTATACTGGATCATAATCTTTCATTGCTGTCAACTCTTGCTTCCTTTTATTTGCCAAATACCAATCTCGAAGGCAAATATAACATTCCATCGTTTCTTTAGTTAAATTTGTTCTTTTGTCATCCACCTTGCGTCCACCTGCACTAAAGCCTGTTCTGATGCTACAGAAGACATTGGAATAGTCAATAGATCACAAGCCATGTCGGCCAACACCAGATAAATGTTTTCTTATTGCTTCCACCAAGCTAAAATGTCAAAACTAGATGCATCCTTCACCTGTATTACACCGACGTTAAGATACAAAGATAACTTCGTCACTGTGTCACTTGAGCTTGAGCTGGATGCCATGCCCGTGGACAGGGAAGAATACCACACATTTCACACAGCTTCACTTGTTTGCTGGACTTCTAAAGGGTCATAGTAACCCCAGTTGACAATAAAATTGAAAAAGTGCTTGTAATTTTGCCCTTATATTTTTAAATCTTGATAATTCATATTTATATTTCTTTCATTAATAAAAAAAACTCTACACCACTTAATTTTAACGTAGGATCAAATACAGCAGCTAAAGTAAATGTCATTGGAGCCTTTTTCCAGTATTTATGAAAATTTGCTTCCATGCTTCTAATAGTGTAATTAAGTAAAAAATGATCTTTAAATCTATTGAGTTGTAAACTAATTTGAAAAAGCTTCATTAGATGTGGGATAATATACCCCGGAAAAAAAATAATGTTGAAGCATAAAAAGGTTCTAATAAATCTTTTATATGGGCACACAACTCCCAATGTTCATCACTCATCAACAAATGTTGTGCACGAAAAGCACAAAATTCATTCAAAACCGTTTTGCAGTCAATTGCCTTGTTTAATAAATCATACATAGAATTCCATCTATGTTTTACTTCTTTAGGTATTTTTATAAATGATATGCCTTGCCTCGCACATATTTGGGCTTACAATTGCCTTTTTCATGCGGAGCAGAAAATAAATTTAACAATGTCTTTAATAGCATTTGTGTAACTTACAATATGCTTTAAACCAACATTTGCAATGAGATTTAAGATGTGACATACACATTTATTTTGAAAAATAGTGCTATCTATTAAAGTTACAAGTGGCATCTGCAATCTCATTAGTTCAATAGCCACTGTATTATTACTGGCATTATCTAAAGATATGGATATAACTTTTTCCTTAATGTTGTATTTATCCAGTTTTTTTTTCAAAATAAAGGTACTTATTCTAGTGCCGCTATGTGGCCATTAAAGACAGCTAAAACTAATTATTCGTTTATTAATAATACATTTTGCATCTATGTTATGTGCAGTAATATAAAGATAACTATCATCCCCTTTAGAAGTCCATATATTTGTAGTTATGGCTATTCTACCAGTAATTTCTGCAAGGTAATTTTTAATATCTGTTATCTTTTCCTGCTAGAGTCTAATAGCATCGTTTCTAGCTGTATTTCTTGAAATACTGTCAAAATTATGGTTGACAGTATTTTTGGACCCATTCTTAAAAAAACTCATTTTCAACAAAAGAAAATGGTAATTCAGATAACACAATTATTTTAACAAGATGTTGTCTAGCATTTTGTGCATTAAAAGAAAAAAAGACTCAAACTACTACTTCTACCACCACCAGTAGTAGAAATTTAGTTATGTGAACCAGGCCCCCCTACCCCTGCATCCGTCGGCTTATGTAAGGCTAAATATTTTTGTCTATGTCTTAATAGATAGCCGGTACCTGCTTTTGATTTGGCACCATAAATCTTTCCACAAAATTTGCATTTTTCCTTTTGAACTTTCTTTCCGTTTTCAACAGCTTCAAACGTATTATATATATCCCAAACTATTGAAATTCTATTCCTCTTGGATGTTTTACGGGATTTACTAGTAAAGGGGGCGGGGGGTGGTAAATCACTTACTTTGTAACGCCCCGCCCTACACGCATGCATGATATTGTCCACTTTGGCCCATGAGCCTCACAGTTTTATTTTTGGTGGGCCTCAACTCACCAAAGGGCCTCATGGATGGTAAGGGTGTAAGCTTTGTAACGCCCCTGACACCTGAGTGTGATGTCGACCGGATACAAAGGAATTCCAGAGGATTAACTGGGAACTGGAAATGACTCTCAGACTTAGAAATCCAGTATACCTAGTTGACATCCAAGCCATGATGTCGGTCGGACAGACTACATGATTTCAGAGACAGGGTACTCCCTGCGAGGTGATTGTCCAGATTTTTATGTGTACCAGGTCGACATCCTGGCCATGATGTCGACCAGATACACTGTATTGGATGTCGACCTAGGAGTCAGAATCCTTTTATTTTCTAGTGTACCTCGTCGACATCCAGGCCATGATGTTGATCGAATACAATGCAAACAGTGATATTCAGTTTTACAGTTGTTGATTTTCTGATCTGTTGTGGGGCCCATTGACCATCCAAATAGACTTTTATTGATGTGCCAAGCATGAGTCAAGGGTATAGCTCAACCTTGACTCAATGGGACCATCAAAGCAGGGTCTAGTGCTTTGATTGGACTTCGATTCGACCCTTAAACGTTATCAAATTTGCCCATAACTTCAGGAGCACCAAAATACACTTCCTTGGCATCTAAAACTTCATTTAGGAATCGAATTGACTGACATAGACATGGACCTGAAACTGAGGTCATTATCTAGGTTGGACCTTTGCTATTTTCCTTTGATTGGCTTGGATTTGGGGATTTATTATATTTGATTCATTGCTGTCACTCTTGCATCATTTCTATTATTAATACATGTTAATTAAAAGGAAATCGGATAACCTGAACCTAGGATTTCCTAGTGCTGACCCGGTATTATGGATTGATGATCATTGACTCGTGTCTGTGGCTATGCAGGCCATCATATGGCCTAAGAATGGATGGGTGTGATACCATAGAACGAAGAGCACTGTTATTGTGGTTTTATGACCCATTTATGAATGAGAATGGACTGAACAATATTGAACTGAACATTGATGTTATACTTGGATTGTTTTGGACTAAGACTATGATAAGGTGGGTCATGGCAATGGAATTGATGGTGGACTTGGACTTGGATTGTATTTATGGATTGGATATATACCTTGGACCTCTTATGGACATGATAAGACCTTGCTCATGCAAGGCAAGCCTAGACAAACACAGACCTTTACTTGTTTCCTTGAGTCAGCACTAAACACTCACTCGGTTGTTATAAGCTTAGCCATTGAACCGATCATCCTTGGTGAGAGCAATATTTTTGGTGGATTGGAACTATCTTGACGAGTTATGTTTAGACGACCGGTGGGATTCCGGTTTCAGTCTATTGAGCATGAGAGTGCTAAGATTGTTATTATTATTGGTGGGGCTCATCATCCCTTGCATTGTTACTTTATTTTTCCGCTGCGACTGGTTTATGGTATGGGATGGCCACGGCATAATATCTTGTGGTGTCCAGTTCATGTGAATGTGCCACATTCATGGTTGGTTAGATTAAATGCTTAACTTTCATATTGATTATATCTGTTATATCGTGCTCAATCACCTAGCATTTGTACCTTGATATTCTTATGATATTATCTCCATTTCTATTCTTTTGATGCATACATCCTATGTTACTTGCATACCGTGCCTTGCCAGATCTTTGGATCTTACCAATTATTTGGTGCTTATGTATTATCCTCGACCTCGAGGGCGATGCGCCGTAGCGGATGAGTTCAGATCGAGACCGGCTGACCATGAGGTCGAGATGGAGACTGGAGTGCCTGCAATGGGGGAAGGAGTGCACATTTATTTTGGGTTTCAAGAGTCTTTTGCTGTGAGCAGGGAGTTAGTCTGATATATATATTATATTCATATCATGAGATTTAGGCTAGACTTCAGCCCTGCTACATATACATAATATGACTTGTGATACCTTTTATTGCTTTAGCTATTAAACTGATTTTGCTTCTGCTATTCTATATATTGCCGCACTTAACCATTGATTATTATATTGTCAAAAAGTTTTAAATTGGATCTCATTGCGAACTATGATCTTAGAAGTTCTCGAATTTTTAGGGAAGTAGCACGCCAAATTCGGGTACTTTGGCGAAAAACTCAGCATCTAGAATTGGGGCGTTATATTTTTATGGTATCAGAACAGACAAGTCTCTAAGAAACAAAACACACTAGAAACTTTAAGACGTGGTGAGGACTTCAGCATTGGGATACGTGTAAGGACGTTGGATCAGGTTGAATCAGTGTAGTCCTAGAGTTTGGACTCGAACTGACAAGTTACTTTCTCTTGACAGATGTCGAGAGGAAAGATACCACCTAGAGCACCAACAGTCGGCGAGCAGCTCGACCTAGACTAGCGCTTTTAGTAATTTCTCTAGGATTTCCTTATGTCACAGGAGGCCCAGGCTTCAGCTCATTAGCAGAAGGTCGAGAGCTTTGCACAGTTCCGGACTCAGGTCATGGAGGTATAGAGAGAGTTGCTAAGCTAGCTCAGGCAATTGTGCCTATTCGAGAAAGGGACCCAAACGAGATTTTCAAGAAGTTTCTCAAGAGAGGACCGCCAGAGTTCTTCGGTATGGAGGATCCACTAGTGGCAGATGACTGGATTGTGCGGATGGAGAAAATCTTTAGGGTATTCGAGTGCTCAAGATGACAGAGGGTGCAGCTAGCAGCCGACATGTTTCGCGGCGTTGCCGAGCATTGATGGGGGATTGTCCAGACTCCTTTCGATATGCTTGCAGATGAGATAGCATGGATTGCTTTCAGGGCTGATTTCCTAAAGAAGTTCATTCCAGTGCACATCCGAGACCAGAAGTTTAGAGAGTTCCAGACTTTTGTGTAGGGCAACATGACAGTTTACCAGTACAAGCTCCGCTTCGTGGAGGTCCTTATCACGCTGGAGTCTGAGAGGATTCGACAATTCGTGGAGGGGTTGAGAGCTGACATACATCTGCATATGACTAGCATTGAGCCTATTACTTATGAGGATGCCGTGAGGAGAGTGTTTTGGGCAGATGAGCGTCTTCAGCATGTTGAGGCTATGCATCAATAGAAGCGGGTTAGGACCGCTCCAGGCAAACAGCAGCCGATAGTCCAGTAGCAGCAGTTTCAGAGACAGAGGCCGGCATGATAGATGGTGCAGTATCAGAGCGACCAACCGCGACAGCCCGGCGCATGCTTTAACTGTGATGACCTAGGGCATATGGCTAGAAACTGCGCACTCCGCCGAGAGCAGCCTCCATTGCTTCAGCTTCTAACACCTTCGAGAGCTCCAATCGCCGCTCAGCCAGTTCGTCAAGTTGGACCAGCACCTCAATAGTAGCAGTATAGACATCCTCAGCAGTAGCAGCGTCGTGCTCCACAGCAACCACAATACCATCAACAGGCTCCGCAACAACCTAGAGGACAGCATCATCAGCGTGGTCGCCGCCAAGGCCCCACAGCAGCGTAAGCAGTAGAGACCCCAAGCAGTAGGACAGGCTTTTGCACTCACTCGTGAGGATGCTGAAGCCGCAGGGGATGTGGTCGAAAATACTCTTTTGATCAGCTTGTTAAAGTATTATATGACCCAGGAGCTACGCATTCATATGTATCTTCAGCATTTGCATTAGTCCTTGGTGGGGTAGAAGAGGAGATGCATTGAACGCTACTTGTGTCTATGCTTGTGGGCAAGAGGATAGTGTATCAGACTTATCACACCAGATGCCGAGTGCAGATTGGGGGAGTACATTTTGTTTGCAAATCTGATTGTGTTACCCATGCATGACTTCGACGTCATTTTGGGATGGATTGATTGGCCAGATACCGAGCAGTGATTAATTGCTTAGAGAAAATCGTCAGACTCTCCATTAATGGATCAAGCGACACGGTTGAGTTTGTGGGCGAGAGGAGACATCCCAATACCAAAGTGATATCAACACTAAAGGCTGAGAGGATGATGAGGTTAGGTTGTGAATGTTACATCGCGTTTATCATAGAGGATAAACGGTCTCAAGGAGTGGAGGACATTTCGGTGGTTTGTGAATTCCCAAACGTATTTCTCAACGAGATCCCAGGATTACCTTCTGTCAGAAAGAGTGACTTCACTATCGGTACAGCACCCGGCACAACACCGATTTCCAGATTTCCCTATCGCATGGCTCTAGCCGAGTTGCAAGAATTGAAGACCCAGTTGCTGGATAAGGGTTTTATTAGACTGAGTATGTCTCCTTGGGGTGCACCGATGCTATACGTGAAGAAGAAGGATGGTCCGATGACGATGTGTATCGACTTCCAATAGCCGAACAAGGTGACAGTGAATAACAAGTATCCTCTTCTACAGATCGATGAGTTTTTCGACCGGCTTCAGAGTGCTCAGCACTTTTCGAAGATAGATTTGAGAGCGGGACATCACCAGCTGCGAGTCAAAGAACAGGACATACAGAAGACAGCATCTCGTACGCACTATGGGCATTATGAGTTCTTAGTGATGCCTTTCGGATTGACGAATGCTCTAGCAGTGTTCATGGTTTTGATGAACAAGATCTTTGCTCCGCACCTCGACAGGTTCATAGTGGTGTTTATTGTTATTGACGTCCAAAGAAGAGCATGAGCAGCATTTGAGGACTTCTTTGCAGTTGTTGCGCGATCTTGTCTCTTGATGACCTGATCTTGTCTCAAATTTAAATGATATAAATATCTCCAAATTTTTAAGGCCTTTTTAATCTTGTTTCTTGATTACTTGATTTTTGGCCCACCAAAAACTTCTTAGAGAGAGTGAAAGAGTTGAATGCTTTGAGAGAGAGAGATCTAGAGAGTGTATAGAGAGTGAGAGAATTGTATAAACTGGTGAGAAATGAGAATGGGAGGGTTAGACTATTTATAGACTTTGTAAAATTCAAAAGGACACAAAATACCTCTTTTATGATTTTTTATGGCTGTTGGGGGATAAAATGGACAATTTACATGAAACTAGCCCTTTTTTTGCCATTGGACGGGTCAAGTGGGCCGTGCATGGCGGGCCGACCGTTATGGATAAGTCAGCCCATAGCGTGCCGTGCCGAAACGGGTCGGCTGTGCCAATTCCCTCGGCCCATTACGACCCATGGCACGGGTCGGCCTAGCCCATTTGACATTCTTAGGCCTACCTATTAGAAGTTAAAGAAAGGAAAAGGTGATGGAGGAGGGGTGTCAATGCTGGATTCGCACCAAAATAGACTATGTGGCTCAGAATACGATGAGGAGTTGATTAGCCGTGCTGGATCTTGCAAGGAGACTCTCCAAAAAGTTGTTCTTCAACAAGCCATGGAAGGAGAGGAGAAGGAGAAAAAGAAGAGTGAAAGAGAAAAGTTTTTCTCTTGTACTAGCCTGTAGAATGAGGGAGTGAATGGGTTATTGAGTTAGGTGAGGTAGGTGAGGACATTTAATGGCGTAGGTGAGATAGTTGGTATATTTTTGCAAATGTGAACTTTCTGAGTTTGCCACAATATGTCCGAACTTGGAGTGCGGAAACGGATGTCTTCGGGACCTCGGACAGACTTGGTTGAAGAGAAGAATTGTGGCTCGCGCAAAGAGCTTTCCAACGAGCCAAAATCAGAATTTTCAAAGATCGACGGCGGAAGCTACAATTTTACAAACTGCAGTATACACCTCGAAAAGTGTGTCTAACGTCAAATTGGACAATCTAGACCTCGGATAAGTTTGGACTGAACATGAAAGTTGTCGAGCAGGTGAAGACCTAAATTTTGGACTCGCATGGCAGTTTTTGTGAAATTTCCAAGATACCACTGAAAATTCATAAAATTCTAGCTTAACCCAAAAAATCGAATTCTCATGAAACTCCTCGAAACTCTTCGGAACTAATCCCAACTTAGCTCTAACCCCAAGAAACACTCTATTAACCTCTAATCAAGCGTCATTAGCTACTAAATATAATTAATTAGCGTCAATCGCAGTAATTAAAAATCGAGTTCTTACAGTTAGTATATGCAATGAATGAGCAATAATATGAGCATGGCACAACTTCTCATAGATTTTAAATGAATTTATTTGCTATTTTGGGCATCTTCCCTCTAATCTAAGGTTTATAGGTTGGTTTTCTTATAATCGTGGTCTCAACAATTTCCTTGAGTAACCTTGGGTCGCTCCATGGCACTAGTTTATCGTTTATGCATTTGCATTCCATACAAAGAAGTGAAAAACACAGTAAACTAAATAAGGAGGAAAAACGCACACAACTGTGGTCTTAACATGGGATGGCAGATATAGCGTTCATGGCCTGGATAGTTGATTTGTAGAGTACTGATATATCTCTTCCGGTCGTTTGTCATCTCACACACAAAACAATTTTCCAACTATATAATACTCATTTAACTTGAATTGGCAGTATAAGATTGGCTGACAAAATTACAATATATTCTTGTGAACTTGACCTCACATTTCCACTAAATTAAGCTATTATTCATTTTATAACAGCATGGATCATGTCCAGTAATTAGTTATTTTTCATTACAATGGCATTGCGTAAAACTCAAGGGTCACATAAAGAGTCATTCCAGATATTACCACTTTACTGTTTTGAGCTACAAAAGACCAACCGTAGTACATCAATGTAACATGTTGTTCTCTGGAATTTCTGAATTTCATATTTCTTCACTAAGATTTCTAGATTCCAGCCACATGAAGGGCCTGTTTCTTTGCTGGAATTCCTGTTTGGAGAATTCCTGAATTCCCAGACATAGTGGAATTCCTGGATGCTCCTTGAGCTTGAGCATGCAGGAATTCCACCAAAATGCAAAGAGAGTGAAATTCCTGCATTCCCAAAGGTCAAAAGAAAATTTTCAAGTGGCTGAAATTTAGAAACGCTATTGAAGAAACAAGGGATTTAGAAATTTCAGGGGGCAGTATGTCACATCATGTCAAGGAATTCCTAGACATGGTGAATTCCTAGCAAGAAATTCAGATTAAGACTTGGGAGATGGATGGGCATTTGAAATTCTAAGCATGCTAGTGATTCGGTAACTAAATTCAGCGATTGCTTCAGTTTTCTAGTGATATAATTCAGATTCTCCAAAAGAACAGTGATCTTTTTGAACTACTAAACCATACTCAATCTTGATTGATGTAGGAGGTGGACGAAGGCATGGAGGAGAACATTAAGATTGTAGAGATGGATCTTGGTGAATTCAGAGGCAATTTAAAGAGCAGGAACAGCTGCTCTACTCTACATACTGAGAGATCAGATCATAGATTTTCAACACATTCTGTCGGACATCGAGGGCATACAAGGCTGGACAATCAACTCCAATTTTCGCCTACACCATCAGCACTGACAGACGTCAGCCCCAGGGCCTGCAGTGGGCATTTTGAGGAGTATTCATTCACCACTACACAGAGCAGCCCACAGTATCTTTCATCTCGTTCCAGACCAGATTCAACTCGAGCACCTTTCACATTTCTTCGACCAGAATATGCAGAGTCTGTGTCACATGACTACCTTCTTCCCCAATTATATGGCTAATACGGAATCTTCAAAGGCCAAAGTCCGGTCACAAAGCGCACCAAAGCAACGGCCTGATTCATTTGAGAGGCAATCAAGCCGGCGGAGGCCATCAATCCAAGGAAGAAACATACCACGAGGTGTTCGGATGCAGAGATCATCTTCGCATGTGGGTGCAACAGCTAATGGGTATCAATTCCCTTGGTCAATCAAGCTTGATAGATCAACAGTATCCCTTAGTGAATGTGATTCAACTAGTACTGTTCTCACAAACACCAACTACTGCAGATCTCTGGTTACATACGAGGTCTGTGGAAAAGAAACTTTGAATCCAATGTCTATAACTTGTAACTAGGGCTAAGCATTTAAATGCAAATTTGAACCTTTTTTTTAACAGTGACTTTGGGACACTAATTTGTTAAGTTGGATTGCAAAATACTAAATGTATCTATTTCGTTTTTAGCTGCAGGCCCATGGGAACAGGTACTGACCATTCATCTCTCTCCACCACTGGGTCTGGAAGTGATTGTAACCCATGAAAGTACAAGAAATAACAATCGATCTTGACAGCAGCTAATCTTCAAATGGAGAAATGATCTATCAAGGGCCAGTGAAGTTCACTGACAGTGTTTTTTTTTTTTTTTTTTTTTAATATTTATGATTCAGTTTCAACAAAGAAGCCTTGAATTCAAGCTTCCTGTAAAGTGTTGCTTTCGAATTGAGTGTTTTGCAATTTTTGGCTGCTCTGATTGGAGAGGAGATTATCTTTCTAGACAGAACAGTAATGTAACTGAAAAGATGCAGATGTAGTTGCATTTGTGCAGATAAACCTAACTAAATTGCAAGGTGATGAATGAGATCTTGTGGGGTGTGATTTACTTTTCTTTCTTTCTTTTTTCATATCCAATATCTCCTCTTTTTTTTTTTTTTTTTTTTTTTGATATCGGAGGGTTCCCAATCCTTTGGGCTTGGACTAATTCCTCCGGGCCGAGAGGAAAGCCGGATAAACACCCCTGTGGCCCCAAGGTAGTGGCACTAGTGGACTCAACCTTCGATTCTTGAAAAATATCTCTTTATTGGTGCATGCTAACAAAATGTCTCAAAAAACTAATTATCTCTTCGATTGCATACCATTGCCACCATAGTACTGCTTTGTAGTTTCACGTGAAAAATCTGCAAATGTCATCCCATCCTTCAAGCGAGAGTACAGTGGGGGAATCACCCTAAAAATCTCCTGACTTAATTTGGGGGATTTGTTATCAGAAAGATGAATGCAAGTAGCATCAGAATCCAATAAGATTTGCTCATTATGATTCCCAGCAAGCGTTGAGCTTTCCTGACCCCTCACAACATCTATTGTAGGACAGCCTGATATAGAGAAGACTTTGTCCCAAGCTGGCTGAAGGAAGACAACAAAAGTTTCTCTGCTTAGGTTATCATTTTCAACGGGTCTGCTAACAGAATGGAGAGTTGAGCGAAGCATCCCTTTCGACAAAATATCAGCTGATTCCCCGACCTGAACGATGAAACTCTCAGGAGTGGATTTTACCAAAAGAATCTTATTCCTTTTAGGGTCAAATATTTGCAAATGAGTATGGCCATCAGGTAGATAGCACTCTTGTGTGCTTGATTTGTGGAAACCATCTGCTGATACTATTGTCAGTGATTCACATGGAGACATAAACATAGGAGCCGTCAAAACAGTGAATATTCCATAATCATAATGCCATTGTTGCCAAAGGTTGGAAAGAGAAGGTCTACAGGAACTAATTCTGCTTGTACATGTTTCTGGGTCTACAGCTTCCACTGACATTAGCTCACCTCCGGCATTTCCTGAACCTACTGGAATTTTCTTTCCTTGCTCTGGTGCCACATATGGTGAAAAACAGTGCCTCACTGGTCCTTTGGAGGATTTTTTCGTTCTCCCAAGTTCTTTTAAATAAAGATTTTCACGGACTGAATGATAGTGTATAAGGCGTCCTTTCGCTGTGCATGAATCCAATATACTTTGTTCTAGCTCATGACTGCCAATGGCCTTATCACAGATTCGTGCTAGCCTAACACCTAGTTCCATCATACAAATGCCTAGCTCTTTAAAAGTTTCACTGAGTTTCGTAAATTCAGAGTCCTGAGAATCATGAAAGCTATCCATATCTGAATGCTCTTTGTTAGCAATGTGAATGCAATCATCTTTGTGGCTAGACCCACTCAAAGTCTCTTCCAAAACTGGATCTTGCACGTACTTCAATTGCAATGCAAAGGATGAGACACTCCTATCAGGATTCTTCAAAGGAACATCGCTCCCCAAGCTGTTGTCCTGTGAATTTCCATAAGCAATGAACATGAGAAATCAATACGAAACCAACTAAAACAGCACATCAGATATCTGAAAAATTTATATGCCATGAAATGCCACCTCACATTTATTGAGTCACTTTCTTCCATGACAAATAATTATTCTCTAATCATAGGTATGCCATGCAAACAATCTTCGAAATGGACAAAGTATGAATAAGCTATTCTTCGGAAAGAAGGAAAGTTCCGCAATCACAGAGCAGACTTGTAGCTAAGAAACAAAGTAAATAGTAATGATGCATTTCTGTAATAAGTTCAAAAGACTTCTGTTGATATTCTTATTCAATAGGCAACCGGCCAAAATGGGGATAGAAACTCTTGAAAGCTAAAGTTGAAGCAGGAGCTCTTTCTCATGGCACAGGCTGCACATAGTGTTTCTAGTTGTACAGTGCTGTCCCCATTTCCTACAAGTTAGCGAACCACACAGATCTACAGAGTTGGAAGGTGCTCATTGGCAACCACGAGGTTGCGGGTTTTGAGTCATGTGAAGCATTCAAATATATGTAAGAGAGAGAGAGAGAGAGAGAGATCTTCTTCCCTTTGCATGAGGGGATTTAGAAATTCTGAAGGCCTTTCCAATGTTTGAAGCGCCTGATGTATCTCCAGATGGATGGAATAAGAAATCTTTGATGGTGATGTGTCCTGCTTTTAGGGATCATACTGAAAAAAAGGAACAAACAGGACACTTTGGGCCTGTCGTTCCACAGAAATTTAATTTCCAGGATTTCAAAGCAGCCCTTCCTGTCAAAGGGGTTGAGACTGAATGATTAAACGCAAGGATTCATGATATGTTAGGAATAACTTCCCCCCACCCTTAATAGGAAAGATTTCCCACTCGTCGCCCTAGTATGAAAGTGATGGTCTGACTCATCTAGATCTCCACCTTAGACCCTTCACCCCTCACCTCAATCTAGACCCTTCGCCCATCACCTTTGATAAAAAATCATTTTGCTAAGAATTCCAAGGAATTTGATATATAGTAAGCAAACAGGCCCTTCATATTGTCTTCATATATTTCAATGCAGAGTCACTTTCATATGTAAGCACACAGCTAATGCATGTGTAACATACATATACTTCAATCTCCTCAATCTAGACTTCCCAAGGCTAGGCCCCAAAAGACAGCAGATAACCCCAAAAGCCACAATGAAAGTTTATCAAGATGTAGTCTTTAGAATTAGGATCAGTTTCTTAGAGATATTAGGGTTAGAATTAAGTCTCTTTGTTAGATTCCCACCATCCTTTTTATGAATTGACCATCCGAGCTAATAAATCCCCAGCGAAGTTTCATCAAAGACGTAGTATTTAAAATTTCTTCACATACCCCAATACAAAACCACCAAACTAACGTACCAATCAAACAAAAAAAAAAAAAACCAACATCAGGAGCTTAGGACTGGTCAACCAATCTGATTTTGGAACAGTTTTTACTTTAGACACATCTACTGCATATATGATAGAAAAACCAAGACTCTGTTTTTAACCCCCAACGCGATTTCAAAATCATACAAATCCACAGATTAGTGCTTCTTCAATCACATCATCTGAAATTGTTCTGGTTCGAAGGAAAAAAAGGGCATGTGAGAGCGATTCCTTTGGGATTATTACCTTGAGAATCCTGCGGCGGTCTTCGTTGCTGAGTAAGGCGAGCTTCCGAGCCAAAGGAAGGAGAGTTCGACGGAGATCGGAGGCCTTAGGGACTCCCGTAATGGCTAAAAGACCAGGCCCTGAAGGTCCTAGGGTTTCCATTACTCCTCTCGATATGGATTCCAGTCTTCCATTCTCGGAAGATGAAGAAGAAGAAGATAATAGTAGTAGTGATGGTGATGATGATGACAAGAGAAGGAGATCTGAGAAATGAAGCTGGAAAGGTTCAAGGATCTCACTGTCATCAATCTCTTCCATGTATTCTGTTTTCTTGTCTTTGGGGGAGACTGGAGAGGGAATCCGAGGCTGAAGCTGAGATGATGTTACATTGGTCTTAGGGCAGTGGAGAATAAAGAAGTAGCAGTACTTGAATGATTTATATCGCGCGGGTAAGTTCTGAGTCTGGATTGGTCGTTGATACAAATTTAAGAATTCACGGTGTGATGAACTCGAGCAAAGGACTATTCAAAAGATGGGGTAAGGGTTGGAGTATACAAGGTGAAGATGAAGACAAGAGTTTCATTTTCATATGTATTGAATTACTGGGAACATGACTTGGTATTTATTTCTCTTCTTCCCTGGGGATGATCATGGGCTAGGCCATCTCAAGCTCGATCTAAGCCTAACCCACTTTCGGCTGGGCTTGGACGTGTAATTAGGGCCCATTTAATAATTGGGCTAGACTTGGATTAAGTGATAGAAGCCCAAAGCCCAGCCCGGCCCGGCCCGTGTGAGGAATGCATGTAATTTATTTTAATCATTGCTCGAATGCTCACAGAATAGATAAAAGCCCGGTTCGGCTTGGTCTAATTGATTAAATGGGCGGGCTTGGGCTTGACTTTCACGGCCCATGTTGGGCTTGTTTGGACCGGACCAATGTTTTTAAAGTCGAACCCAGCCTATTCTTCTCTTGATTCTATTTTCATAAGAAGGATAGATTATTTGGTACTCTTTTTTTTTTTTTTTTTTAATATTCATCTTTAACCTTTGTAGCATGAAATCATATGTTGTTCAACTGTTATGTAGTCTAACGCAAATAAAGAGGCCTGAGAGTGAATTAATTAATTAAATAAAAAGGAATTTAATGATCCATGGCACGATATTCCATATCTTAAAAAGGAGTTTGATAAAACTCTGCTCAATTGTTAAAAATCTTCATCATTCAAAACAGAGGCCTAGTTTCATATTGCTTCGACCTCTTTAATGAGTGAATGTGGTCCAATCTTGATGCAGCAGGAGATAAAGTAAAGAGCAATTTGGGCTTAAAAAAGAAGAAGAAGAAATATACAATATAAAATACTTTTCGCATCACATGTATTTGAGCATGCTTTTATAGGTATAGAGATAAGTTAAAATCACTTGTAAATAATATTATAACCCCAATGGGTAGTTCAGTTGGCCTAGGATCACGGTTTGCATTCGGAGGTTGTGGGTTCAAAACTGCACTACCACACTGAAGTTACAGGGGAGTTTACTTGGCTTCCCTCTGGGCTCGGAAAGATTAGTTCAGCCCAAAAGATTTGGGGAGATTTGGGGATCCTCCAATAGTAGAAAAAAAAATAAAAAACTTGTAAATAATATTGTATTTGTATCATTGTGCCTAAACTCATGCTTCAATTATAAAGGGTATGGAACTCAATAGTGTGGCTTGATTGTTGAATATCCAAACCACTCAAAATAAATACCCTAACACATTAGACTTTTCATAAACCATTCTCCGATGAGAGTTAGTCTACTCCTATGATTGAGTATGTAATTAAAAATATCACATGCTCAATCTTTGCTATGAAACCAACTCACTTTCTAGTAAAATTCTGAGATAGCACGATTGAATTGGAGGGTCCTCATTTTGAGCAGTTTGTCCTTTCAATAGATGGTCCCACCATTGAGTTTCACTCTCATTTATGAATCTGGATCATCTAAGGATTTCCCCCACGGTGACCTTGAGTGGACAAATCATGGTCCGCCACGTCATCGTGGGCAGCCCCTGGCCGGATGTATGCCAAGCTGCCCGCGTGCATGGTATGCTGCCCGCGGTGATGTAGCAGGCCTTGATTGATCCACTCACGGTCACCGTGGGGGTAATCCTCAGAGTATCCGGACTCGCTTGTGAGAGACAATCATGTTTGGTTAAAAGCATTTTTGATAAGGCATTGGGTTGGTCGGGAATTCCTGACGTGACGTGACCGTGACATCTTGTCCCGAGCATTTTAAGTACTCCATTAATGTAAGGATTTAGAGTTTCAGAACACATGAAAAGGAACTTAGCATTCATATTCTGAGATTACTTCTCCAACCCTTTCGCCACGTCATGCACAAGCACGTCGAATCCCCCCATACGTGTTCTCGCAACATTCGATGCTTTAGCTTCCGCCGCACTCCAAAAATGCTCTCGAGGCTCTTTCCAGTTTCCAGAACCTTTCTTGCCACCTACCCTTTATCACTTGCAAGCAGAAAGCATTCCATATCTTTCATCCTTCCATCTCTGCTCCTCTGAAAATCCTAGAAACTCAATCAAACACTTCCTCATAAAAATCTCTCCATAGAACAACACATTACTCCTCCAAGAAAACTTATAATACAACACGATCTTGTTCCTGTTCTTGTTCAGTTCATCAGGCCATGGAAGAAGATTGCTGCTCCACTCAACTGATTGATCGTGATGGCGTGTTCAACGCTTCTGGGCTCGAGAACTTCGTCAAGACCGTGAAGCTAGCCCGATGCGGCCTCAACTACACCGTCGTCTCGATCATGGGTCCTCAAAGCAGTGGTATGTGATGTGAATCTGTTACTCTTCATTCGATCGATTCTGATAGTTCTTTTCTATTTGCTTGGAAAACCTTGCGAGTTCTCACTCGAAGCAATTTCGATAAACAGCAACGAGAATTCTGTGGAAGGGAACTAAAGAAATGCTCAGATTACTGTTTTAAGTTCTCAAAACAGCTATAGTATGAAGTGAATTGAGAAACAATTGTCTAAATTGGGGCACTTACTAGGAACTCTCCGCATCAATTGAACATCTCAAATTCTCAATGCAGGAAAAATCTTCATAGTTATATGTATAATTAATAGAAGAATGTAAGTAACAGATGAAGTTATGTTGTTTTTTTTTTAGTGTGCAAGATTTCCCTCAAAGTTGTCAAATTTTCTTGAGCAGGGAAGAGCACACTATTGAACCACCTATTCCGCACCAATTTTAGGGAGATGGATGCTCTCAAGGGCAGGTAGACAACCCTTCTTTTTTTTCTTTTTTTTTCTTTTTTTTTTTTGAATATATAACAACAATCATCATCAACACCAGCATTTATTGCAATTCAAGGAACATGAACAGTTATTTAAATTTATTTTTTTATTACAGGAGCCAAACTACCAAAGGCGTCTGGATAGCCAAGTGTATAGGTATTGAGCCTTTCACAATTGTCATGGATTTAGAAGGGACAGATGGGAGAGACAGAGGAGAGGTAATGCATATAAAGATACCTTTTATATATATATATATATATATATATATATATATATTAGAACACTTGTGCAAAATAGGAATTTCATAACTAATTTATGAATGCTGTTGTTTGACTGCCATGTTGTGGCTTTAATGATGTGGGTTTTGCTTGAGAACAAATACTGGTAGGTTGGCCTCTTCCACAATTAAATCAGGACAAAGAGCCAGAGCTTCATTTTCTGAGAGTTTTCTTGAGTTAATGAAATAGTAGTTTATGTATTCAACCTTCTATAATCACCAACTTCTTGGAGCATATGAAATTATTGTATTAATGGGGGTGGTATGCCAGCTGAGGAAGTGTTATTGAGTGATGCTTGTTTCTTTTAATAGGATGATACTGCTTTTGAGAAGCAGAGTGCTCTATTTGCTTTGGCAGTCTCGGATGTTGTATTGATAAACATGTAAGTTTGTAAGTGTGGTAACATGTGGATTTGTTATGGATGGAGAAGAGTGTTCTCTGGAAGTATTGATTAAAAGTAAATTATCTAGGTGGTGTCATGATATTGGTCGGGAGCAAGCAGCAAATAAGCCACTTCTAAAGACGGTTTTTCAGGTGATTCTGTTTTCAGTTCTCCTTTCAACTGAAAGTGCTGATGTGTGCAATGCTTATTTTATACAACCCATCTTTCTATCTATGGCAGGTCATGACGCGCCTATTCAGTCCTCGCAAAACAACTTTGTTATTTGTCATTCGTGATAAAACAAAGGTTTGCATTCTTTTGTAGTATTTTTTGTTCGAAAGAAATGTTTTTCCATTTTGGTTTTATCCCTAAGTGTGTCCTTTACCAGCAAATTTATGAATTGTTGCATCATGAGTCTTCATCAAAAGAAAATAAAATTGCTGCTCAGAGTTCATTCCTATTTAACGTTTTCCATGCAGACTCCACTTCAGCATTTAGAACGTATTCTAAGGGAAGACATTCAAAAGGTGAATTCTACATTTTGAATTATTTTGAATGATTCTACATTTGCAGTGCTATGTGGCCTTTCTTGTATCTGCTGAGTTGTCATTAATCATGATCACATTATTGCTGTAGATTTGGGATACAGTATCCAAACCCCAGACTCACAAGGATACTCTACTTAGTGAATTTTTTAGGGTGAGCTGTCAGTTATACATAATTGAGCCTGGTTATACATAGTTGATCACTCTTCTTTCTTTTTTTTCCCTCTCTGAAGTATGTGGTGTTTGATTTTGAAGGTGGAGGTGACAGCTTTGTCCAGTTATGAAGAAAAGGAAGGACAGTTCAAGCAGGAGGTATGAGACCAAATGCAACAGCAAAAGTTTGAATATTCAAGACTTAGCTTGAGCACTAACATGTGTTAGTTTAGCTTTGAGTGAAATATATCATGGTGTCGTGTTTATAGTAGTGCATTTGATGCAAGCATGCAATCTGCCAAGTAGCTAGGGTCTAGATTTTGCACTGTAACATGATTAAAGTAGTTTCTTTCTTTCCTTTTCTTTTTTTTTTTTTTTTTTTTTTTTTTTCAACTTTTAGTACAAGTCATATTTCATGCATTAAATGATGTCCGATTGGCATGAAACTGGGTCAATTCCAACGAGTTCAAGTTTGTGCAATTTTGAGAAGTATTGGCGAAGATATGGTCCGCTTTTTGTTATGTTATGAGTTACGATTTTAGGATATTTTATTTGTTTGGTATTTGAATGTTTGAGTTGAATGCAAACATCTCTAACTTTATGGTAAGATGAGAGAAAAGGTAAGAGTTACATAAGAAGATCAATTTTACTTTAGTTTTTCTAGCAAAAGTTATTTGCTTTATTGTAAAAACGATTCTATGATTTATAGTATAGAGAAAGTTTGAGAAGTTAACCCACCCCAATACATTGATCATTCTCCAGTTTTAGCTACTCAATTCTTTCTAAAATTGTGTAATTCGAGTTTCTTGGATTAGATGAGTCAATATGCCGGGCAATGATATTGGTAATATGGAAGAGACGAGGTTCTGGAGTATATTGGGGATCACATTCAAGAAATTTGTGCTAATGGTAATAATATCATTTCTATTGATCTTAAGAAAAAGATGTTAAAGAGGTAAAGATGTTGCGATAGAAGGATACTGATGGTGGAGCACTTTGGAGGTCTTTGTTTGCCTCAGAACTTGTCATAGGAGGTGCTCCAAATTTGAGAACCTTGTTTAATGAGGCAGGAGACGTTATTGATGCTTTTGTTTTGGTAGATAGGAACAACATAAAATCTATAGGGTTCACATTGTAAGGTATGGGAGTTGGAACAAAAGATAAAGCTCTTTGGACAATTGAGAGGATTTTTGGCTGAGCTCTTAGTGGGTGTGTATTGAGGTCTAGGTTGCAAGGTCTGTACTTTCATCTTAGAAACCAGTACAAGGTGCAACACAGGTGATCTGTTGGGAAACTGATTCTAATGAAGGAGGTGGAACTTAAAGACTCCTGCTCATCCTACAATGGAGAAATCTGTAAAAGTGAGGTTGAGAAAGCAGTATGAATTGAGATCGGAGAATGAAGGAAATTTGGAAGTTGTGTAAGCATCAAAGAAACTATCCAATCTTAAAAGCTTCTCTTCAACAAACTTTTGATGTAAATGGTTATATTTCAGATGATAGTTATCATCATGATCGTGGTGCCCATGGATCGACATCTATAAATCAGCTAAGACCACACCGAAACATGGATGTAATTGGTGTTCTTCTCAGTCATGTCGGTGTGAATCAATCAATATACGTTCGATATGACCAGTATGTTGGTTGATGCACACGCCTTGAACAACCTACCCTAGTTTTGGGTTGTGAAGTTTGGGGAAAGGCTTTTTTGACATTTCTAGCACAAGAAATTTAAAGAAATATAGGAAATCAAAGAAATGAAGAATCAAAGTTGATATGCAAAGCATTAGCTAGGGGGTTTTCTTTGAGGCGAGGAAAAAAAAATCAAGAATAAGTGAAATATGTTGGTGTTTTGGTTTGTTTTGTGTAAGTGCACAAAAAATCACTTAATAAGGGGGGGTGCCTCCAACTCCTGGAACCTGAAAGGGGGATGAGAAAGAGGCTTTGAAGGACTCTGGCTCTGATAGCGCAGGGCTCTCCAATGCCTAAGTCAGTGTGAGAACTGGACCATAGGATGGAGATTGAGGGAGGAACTCATACCAGCGTCTGGTTCAGGGGAGATCAGAGAGATCCCTCGTCTTGGAGGATTAGCTCTTGTATTTATAGGTAGGGAGCCTTGTCTTGGTGATGGGAAGTCCCATCAGTGGTATGGGCGGTTCTGACGCTGGTGGCTTGACATAGACACAACCACAACACTCTGCCCAATGCCCACCATCATTACTCAACACGTTCTGTAACGTGGTTGAGTTTCCATGGAGGTATGGCGGGCTGTACTTGCTTTAATGAGCATTCTGACACCCTTGCCGAGATGGAGCGTCTGGGCAGCCATTGCTGCCGAGGTGACCTCTTGTCGGTATGCATCCTGTGCTACTGCCAAGGTGAAACACCTGGCCGAGATGGGATCCAAGGCCGAAGTGAAGTCTCTGGCACTGCTGCCGAAGTGAAGTGCCTATGAGTACTATGAGTTGCCTAGCTGGTATTGCTCCAAGCACTTACCGAGATCGGGACCACCAAGCGCTTGCCGAGATCGGGACTTCCAAGCTACCGAGATCGGGACCTCCAAGCTACCGAGATCGGGACACGTACCGAGACCCCACTGTAGCAACCGAAGGGGAGCCTGAAGATATATCCCCCACACATTTTGGATATGAATGAGTTCCAAATCATAAGTGGAGCAAGTTTTCAGCATCTGTCTTGGTTTGTGGTCTGTATCGTAGTTATATTGATTTTACTATAAAATGCATGTGGGCATGTGCATGGTGGCATGAGGGTAATATGCAAGTATATATGTAAGTTTATTTCATAGGTATCCATTAATGAAAAGTTTGCAAATGGTAGTAAGAACCGTGAGTGTTGTCTTTTATAGGTTCGACAGCTGAGGCAGCGCTTTTCCAATTCTATTGCTCCTGGAGGGCTTGCTGGTGACAGACGGGGTGTCATTCCTGCGTCAGGATTTTCTTTCAGTGCACAACAGCTATGGAAAGTTATAAAAGAGAATAAAGACCTTGACCTTCCTGCGCACAAGGTGTTCAGCTTTGAATTTCAACTGCTTAGTGGCAAGCAACCACATTCTGGTGTTTGAGACATTCTCTTATTTCCTATGTTATTTATTTAGGTGATGGTTGCCGCCGTTCGCTGTGAAGAGATTTCAAATGAAAAGTTCAGTCGTCTGACCTCTGATGAGGTAGCCATTTTCTGTCTGCCTTGCTGCAGTTTTTTTTTTTTTTTTGGATAAATTGGAAAATTGTTTACAAAATACACTAACCCTTGCATGTGCTTTAGCGTTGGTTGGAGTTGGAGGCAGCTGTTCAATCTAATCCAGTATCAGGCTTTGGAAAAAAGCTTAGCTCCATTTTAGATACTTATCTATCAGAGTAAGGCCCCTTCTCCTTTTCTTCTTTGCATAGAATTATTTGTTTGCGCCAAGTGATGTGTAATATGAGAGATGTCTCAAGATGTTCTAGGATGTTTGAAACAGATTTTTACGGTGCAAAAAGTAATTATATGGGTGGAGAGAATAGAATTACATCAAACATCCTTGTGTATCAGTTCGTGCACAAGCAGAATGGCAATTGGCAATCCGTACTGTCTATATAATATAGCCTCAGCTATGTAAATGTGCTTTTGCTTCTGAAAAGTCCATAGAAACATATAACTGAATATGTTCTTTTTGGTTTACAGTTCAAGCACTTCTACCTATTTTGAAATTTGGTTGTCGTCGTCTTGCTAACTATTGGGTTTATTGCTCAATTGCTCATTAACTAGATTGAATTCTTTTTATCGCCTAAGTTCGTATCTCCTTTGCTAGATTGTAAGTTCCTCCTAATACTTAAATACACTGATATCAAATATTCAATTGGAAATGAGTCATTGTTCCATTTTTGTTGTTCATACAAACAACTGCAGAACCATCCAATTCTTCAGGGAACACTAAAGAACCCAATTTCTGTTGACATATAACTCAAAGTTACATGCATGTTAATGTTTATAAAACATTTGTTATCCAGTTAGAAAAAATTACTGTCATAATTACATAATGTAATGGCCACATATTTTATGTTCGTCTGAAATCAAGATTTGGCCACATCTGTTGAATTGATGGTATTGAGTTCAACACAAAAAGCCCTTTTTTCAACTGCACATCATAGAGTCCTTTTTCTATATTAGTCGTTGAGGTCTTACCTAGTCTGTCATCATGTTCCTGTTTAATGCCTCCACTGATAAAAATATGTGGCAATTGACATATCAGATACCAACAGCATATTAATAATGTGCTGGTTGGGCACCTCACATTAGCGGAGGAGGTTTTGGAATTCAGTTCATAACATACTAATTGTTTGAATCTTGCCTGAACAGATCAGAAATATAATGATAAAAAAACGAAGACTACATTATGTGCTATGAATTCAGTAGTTAAATACTTCAATGTGTTTACTTTTCTTGTTCCCATGTTGAGTGATTTTTACATAAATGCTCTGCTTCTATCTTTTGTCCTCTAACTACAGATATGATATGGAGGCTGTATACTTTGATGAGCGTGTTCGGACTGCGAAGCGGCAACAGCTGGAGTATAAGGCATTGCAAGTGAGGCAAAATTACAATTTTTAATCTTCTGAAAGAGCCCTAAATTTTGAATTTTTAATGATCTCTTGATGATATGTATGTTTAACATTGTCTGTTGATTGTGAAATTATTTTTAACTGTACCCTTAATCGGGCAGCGGAGATGGTTGCCCTTCTGTTAAATACTTCAGATCGGGTGTTTGATGCATAAGTTAGTGGTTTTGCTCTTCTGTTTTAGGTGGTCTAGTTAGATGATATTGAATCAAACTCCGAGGTTCACACAAACCGAGTCTAACTGAAAATATGAATTAAATATAATAATAATAATTTCCCTTAATCTCCATTTAGCCCTATCTAATAACCCATGCAAAATAAGAACTCATCTAGGAGGGGAGCCTTGATGGCAGGAAGGAAATGCATGGTGGCAGGACAGAATGCAAGTTGGAAGGAAACACTTGGCAGAAGGAAGGAGACCTATCTTCTTAATTTTCAGTGCTTTAATTAATCAAATGGGCATCAGAACTATATTTACGAACTAAAGAACATAGCACTGTAACAGCCTGTCTGGCAGAACTGATGATACCACAGTAGCATCAAATTTCTGCTTCTTGTTGCCAATGTTGCATGCCCGCATCATAAACTCATCCAGCCTATGTTCATGGATGATGGAGCGGAGGTTTCAGTCCAGTGGCATAGAATTCAGTGACTCAGAAGGATCTAATAGATTGTAAAATCTGAAGAGCACATATAGATGCATAAAGCATTTGAGAGTGAACCAGGATGGAGGATTCAAGGTTTCCAATATTTCTAGCGTGGTGCTTCTTTGGTACTGAAAAAGACCTCATAGATATTATATGAGCCAAACCTAAAGAGTGCATACGGTCTATATATATAAAGCCCTTGTATGTAATCCAGGTTGGAGGATTCAAGTCTTCCAATATTTGTATGGTGGTGCTTCTTTAATGGTCAATTTATCAGCCATTGTTTTAAGTCTAATGATTCACATAATTCAGATTTCAGTGTCTGGATCCCCATGGATGAACAGAGCAATGGATTTAAATGGTAGAAGATCACTTAACTGTACTGCCTGCATTAACAAATGCACAAGAGGATTATGCTAAATCAATCACAAATGGACAGTAAGATTATGCTGAACCAAACACCTTCATATTCATAATCACCTTTCTTTAATGTAACATTTTGAGAAAGTACATGCATGAGTTCTTGTGAGGCATCCCATCATCTTGAATTTTGATAGTATCCCCGAAACAGAGCATCTTTTCAAGCTCATATCAATAAATGGATAACTCCTGTAAAAATTGTGTAGGGGGATGCCTGGTTCCTAGTTGGAGTTAGATCGCGCACCAAGGGTCTGTTTTCAGCCCCAATTTATGCATCCTAGTTATGGACATCTTGATAGCAGATATCCAAGACGTACTTTTTTGTTGTATGTTGTTTGTAGATGATGTAAGTTTTTATTAGTGAGACACGAAAGCAATGTGAATAAATTAGAACTTTGGAGAAAGTATTTAGAGTCAAATAGAAAATTAGCACATCAACGATGGAGAATATGGAGTGCAAGCTTTGCAGATTTGAGAGTAGGGAAGGTGTTTGGTAAACATCTAAAATAATTTAGTGCCATAGTATGATATATTTAGGCACCTAGAAGCAATTGAGTAGAAGGAAGAGTTCTGGTTGGATGTGACAAATAGGATAAGCTGTTGGATCGGCAAAGTGGAGACAAAGCCATTTCAAAAAGACTACACTTAGACCTGCTATGTTATATAGAGCTGAGTGTTGAGCAATGAAGAAACGAGAAGCACTGAAGCAGCAAAGGGAAATTGTCACATAAGAGGAAACTTATGGATGGCTCCAAGCCTCAAACAAGGGAAATGTCATTTGAAATGGTATGGGCACATATGTAGAAGACCCAAAACAACCCATATGAGGTGTAATGAATGGGAAAGGAGGGAGACTTATGAAAACCTTAATGAAGTAGTAAGAAAATACATGATTGTGAAGTTGAGGGAAGCATGGCTGAAAACATGGTTGAGTCATGGAAGTAGAACTCAAAAAATCGACCATAAATAGATGAGACAAGTCTTCAATGATGGTGATGATGATGATTAGATGGCTAACAATGAGTGATCGGGGTTGGAGCTTGTACACACTGTAGGGGGTGGACTACTTTTGTGTTTCTAACATATGACAATTGTGATCAACCAATTGTGGGGCAAAATAAACATACACAAAATTGAAATAGTGGGCCCAACCATGGAAGTACATTCACGAAATTTACCAGATTTCAAGATCTTGGCATGTATCTAATATTTGGCCTTCCATTTTGAAGATACAAAAAGACAAGTCTTTTTTTTTTTTTTTTGTCCGAAGTATAAAATGTCTGTTTTCATCCTTGGCCGTTTATTTTCTGTTATGAACTCAACAGCTATCATTCTCACAATGCATTGATAGAGTTTTATTTTCTATGCGAAGGACCTTGCATAGCGGTTCATAGTCCCTTGCATTGATGGTCAACTTAACCATATGATCTGCTGCATAGTTCACCCTTCGATTGTAGTTTCCAGATGCTTGGAAGGGATATGTTGCATTGGATGTTAGATGTGAGTGGGTAGTATAGCTGGTCTGCATACATTGAGTGAATGAAAATAGAACATCAAATGCAGCCCATTGAACATGAGGTTTGACAAAGTTTGTAGCCATCTATTTGATATCCACAAACTAGTCATGGTATGACAGAGTTCCATCAAACTCTCTTAAAAGAGGTGTGTAATACATGATTTCTAATTGCCTCTGTTTTATCACATGCGCACTTAGAAGATTAAGTCAAGCCCTCTTAAAAGAGGTGTGTAATACATGATTTCTAATTGCCTCTGTTTCATCACATGTGCACTTAGAAGATTAAGTCTGGAAACCATGATGTATACGATATCTTTTTTGTATGGTTATGAGAAACAAAGGGACTGAACGAGATTCAGATTCCTTAATTTTATGTTTATATTTGGGTAGGGTTTGAAAATGTTGGGGTTTGTGTAATCTGTCATTTAGTCTGACCACTAAAAATGATGAGCAAGACTGCCCACTTACATGCATTAATCAGCCTGATCTGACATAACCTTGCCTGCCTTAAAATTAGGCATATTGTTAAAAATAATTTAAAAATCAAGGGACAACATTAAAAATACAGACTGCTCAGGAATTTTTTAAGAATGGAAGAAAGTTAAGAAATTTGTTGAAAAATTCCTTTTTCCTTTTGTTAGTTACTATTACAAAAAATTCCACTTCATTAGCATTTGTTGAGTTTTTGTTTTACTGTTAAAACCTCTGAAGATACATTTGTCACTATCAAGTATTAATTTTGAATATATCAAGTTGCCTGCAACCACTATGTATTGCGATGTAGTCATAGTATTTTGTTATATTCTGATAACATATCAAAATGGAAACAGGTGAAATAGACTATCCTTTATTTAATACATTCAATGGTTAGGAATAAGATACGAGGAATGGTCATATACAGAAGATTATCATTAATTGTGATTGGTCCAGCAAAGTCCACATAGTGGGGCTACTATTCTTAGAGTAACACTTGGATCTCCTTCGTAAAAAAAAAAAAAAATGGTATCATCTGTTGAGTATTACTATTGATTTGTGTAATATTCATAATTTAAGAGTGATTGAAAAGATGTGGTGAAATCCCAATCTCAGGTTCACTCCTACTCAATTAAAGTGATAATTCAAACATTTTCTCACTGTGTTGTGTGTGTGGCAGGTGCATCTCTATAAGGGTTGTTTTTTTTTTTTTTTTTTTTTTTTTTTTTTTTTTTTTTTTTTTTTTTGGGTTTTGGGGGTTAGGTGTGGGTCCGTGCGAAGGTCTGATTTCCCTTAATATGTGTTCCCTAGCTAGTGTTGGGTTCCACTGTATTTTAAGGGAAGTTACAAAATAACAGTACAGTAAAAAAAGAACAGAATATATTCCTCATAGCTGTATAAACCAACAAGTTTATCACAATATGGTGCCAATTGAATATGAATCACATGATAAACATCTGTCTTCTAGACATGTGAGGGTGTCATGTAAATGATCTTATTGCTTATTTGGTTCTATTGGTCAATAAAGTCTGATTATTTCTTTTCTCTGAGGAGTTACAGAACATGTATGCACAGAGAAAAATACTTTGGACTTTATGGAACTGCTGGAAATGTGTGTAATTAATAAAAACCTATAGTTGCTGGATCAAATACAATTAAGAAATTTAAAATTTATTTCTCTAGGCTCCAAAGTGATAATTAAACTCTGAAGTCTTTCTCACTAAAAGTCTGGAGTGAAAAAGTAGAACTCAACAAAGTGAGAACCTTATAATAGATGATGATAATGATCTCATATAAGTTTTCATTGACAATATTAAAATATCAAACTTCATTTCTTGCTGACTTGGCTATGTCTGATCATCTTCATTCAGAACTCAATAATGCACTAGCCAATTAGAACAATAACTGGAGAGTTTTATGGCAATGAGTTATTGAGCTTCATCTCATGTCCTTCTTGTTCATGCATTCTGCAGCTCGTGCAACCTACTTATCATGCCATGTTGGGGCATCTTCGTTCTAGAACTCTCTTCAATTTCAAGAATCAATTAGAACAATCACTAAAGAGAGGAGAGCTGTTTGCTGCATCTGTCCATGACTGTTCTCATTCTTGTATGCTCGAGTTTGATAAAGGATGTGCAGGTGTGTTGAAAATATCTCTTGATTTGACATTTTGTTCTTCTCTTCCATCTATTCACCTTGCTGCTTCTTTATGAGGCTTTTGTTCCAAGACATGATCTATTTTCCTAGGCTTGGTTTGTTTCGTTACAAGGAAATTCTATTTCTCTTCTTCCCTTACTAAAACAAGTTTTAGTACAGGTATATTTATCATATTTTTGAAAGGTAATTTTATTTTTTAGGAAGGTAATTTTTTTTTTTGCGGGGTAATTTTTTTTTTTTTTTTTTGCATGGTATACATTAGTTGCTATTAGTTAATTTTTTTTCTGCTTCCCAATCTAGTTGCTAGTGGAGTCATAAGTAGACTAGAGATTGAACCTTGTACCTCCTCTGTGGAGGAGGATATGCCTTAACAACATGCCCATGCGTCTTTGTCTCCTAGCCTATTAATCTGTGTTTTTTAAACATTTAATGCCTGTAAGTTTTTTCAGATCTGGTAATCATGGTTCAAAATATGTTGTATAGCAGCCGTGTTAATGGGTCATAGTGGTTGAGGCTATTACACTGTTTTGAAAATGGCAGCACTATGGTCTAAAACTTAGTACAGCCAAGTAATTTTTCCTATTTTTTCTCCTCAGTAGCCTTTCCAACAGTTGTCTTTAGCATTTTATGGTTCCAAATCACTAAAAAAAGACAAGATTAGCTTCTACACAAGATTCAGATTTTGTGACTACTTAAAAAAATTCACGCGGCTGCGCCGCCATGTATTGCAGCAACCTCTACGTAGGATTTTGGCCACTGGACGCTATGCCCACCGTAATTGTTATTTTGATCCTTGCTAGTAATAAGTAGCTTAAAAGATTCAGTTGGTCATGAAAATTGTTACTAATGATGAGGGTCGTGTTAATAACACGTAACACATAAGCTCAAGCTATTAATGAACGACATGACAATTTATATCAACACCCCCTTCGAATGGGAAGCCGTTCGAATTCAAAACCAAACAAACAGACCGGACAAATAGATGGAGGTAACATGCCTCTCAAGGATTTCGAACTCATGACCTCTGGTTCTGATACCGTGTTAATAACCAGTAACATGGTATTAATAACCAGTAACATGTTAAAAACCAATAACCACCCGAAACAAGGCCACCTAATGATTTTGTATTACAAGGAATGTCTGGTGACATTCATTTGCATTTTTATTCCATTATCTTTTATTAGATGGCCTTCATTACATGAGTTCCTTAATTTCTTACAGATGTGGCCATAAAACAGGCTGACTGGGACACTTCAAAAGTACGTGAAAAGCTTCGTCGTGATATCAAAGCACATGCAACATCTGTCCGTAATACGAAATTATCTGAAATAGTAGCAGATTATGAGGTGTTGCACTTAGACTTCATTTCCTCAAACAGTTCCATTTCATAAATTTGTTATTGTTGTTGTATTTAGTTTTCATCGTGATAACAATTGCACTGCAATATATCCTGCTGGCAGTCGGAATTCTTGCATATGTATTTCATCAACATGATCAGTAATTTTCGAATTAATTTCAGACTTTTTATTAACGGACAGAAACAACTCACTAAAGCACTTGTCGAACCTATGGAGTCTCTATTTGATGCTGCTGGACAAGATACATGGGCATCTATAAGAAAGCTTCTTAGGCATGAAACTGAGGTTGCTGTGTCAGGGTTTTCTGCTGCCCTCTCTGGTTTTGAGTTGGACCAGGAAACTTATGATAAAATGGTTGGGAATCTTGTTTCTTTTGGAAGGAGTGTGGTAGAGAAGAAAGCCAGAGAAGAAGCTGGGAAAGTCTTAATTCATATGAAGGATAGGTAGCAAGTTTCCATCTATACCATTCCTTTTACCTAGTGTTTATTTTTGTTGGTTGTCACCTTTAAATTATTCAGGTTCTTGATGGTGTTTACCCATGACAATGATTCAATGCCAAGGGCTTGGACTGGAAAAGAAAACATTCAGGCAATAACAAAAGATGCTCGAGCCGCGGTATTTTACATTTCTAGTTTTTCTTTCCTTAGTGAGAATCTGGAATGTCTCATGCCTATTGGAAGCTCGATGACATAGACCGTCATAATTATGTCGTTATGAGTTTTAACACATGATGTAACTAAGATAATACCAACCATGTTGTAGGCACTGAAGCTTCTATCTGTATTGGCTGCAATGCGGTTGGACGAGAAATCAGATAAAATTGAAATTGTATTATTTCGTTCACTTTTAGATGGAACATCTGGTGTTTCTGGTGCCCGAGATAGGAGTGTAATGAGTGCTTCCAGCGATCCGCTTGCTGCAAGCACATGGGAAGAGGTACAATTGTATGATGGTTTCCTTCTATATTGTATGATGGTTTCCTTCTATGTTATGCAAGATAGTAGATCAAACATTGACTTGCACGTGGACCAGGTTCCTCCAGAGGATATTTTGATTACACCGGTTCAATGCAAATCTTTGTGGGGGAGGTTCATAGCCGAAACTCAATCTATTGTCACTCAAGCTATTTATGCCAAGGCATGTTTCCTTCCTTTCATTAGGATATAAATATGCATATTTGTCTGTAAATATGTACTTCCAAGTACGGCACCAAGCTCTTTTGAAGACGCCTATTGATTCTCTTGTTCTGCTTACTTCTCTATTCATGGTTCCTTAACTAAGCATTCTCATACAATTTCATTAACACCAAGATAAATATGCACATGTAATTTATTCCTTTTTTTGCTAAGCATGCGGCTTTTTATCTCATATGTCAATGAAGAATACAGTATTACAGTGAAAACCATTATGATGTGAAACTGCCGTATTTTGCTCTAACTTCACTGATTTGAGGTTGGCGCCTTATCACTAAATCAGATTTCCAGTTATAATAAACTTTCTTCAAGTCATCTACAACAATTGAAAAGGAAACTGATTGTAATGTTTCGGTGTTTTTGCTCTCGCTGCTTATAGATGCTATCCAACTTTGTGTCTTCTCAATTAATAGTTCTGTAAGTTTTGTTACACCTTTGCCGTTTATAATAAAAGCAGCTAACCATTTTTGATTGCCTGGTCCCCAGTCGACCATTGTACGCCTAGGCCCTTCCACTAGTGGGTAAGGTGGGTAACAGGAATGTAAACTACCCTTACCTATAGAGAGCTCAAATTGCCAATTTCTCTTTGTACCAACCAGGGCACTCCCACCTAACCACTGAAGGACTTGATATCTGTTACCAACTGCAATAGATAGGTGGGCCAATGACTTAAAAAATTAGTATCTTGTTACTCCAACTCTGTCCGTTCAAATATCGAACAAGCCATTCTTAACATGATGATTTAGAAAGATGACGAAGAAATGATCCATATCCCACAGTGACAGACTTGTGGAACATATACACATTTTAGACCTTGCTGGTATAATTATGGAGCACAAGGACAACTTATTAAGTTCTCAATATGGTCTCTGGAAGGTTGCCAGGTGGAGCTCAAAAATCTTAACGGCGCTAGAATGAACATGATTGTTTTTCTGTTATGAGAAAGTAAATGTTGTATCCATTTCTGACTTATTCCAATTGAAGAATTGGCATCAAGGGCAAAGTATTTAGTTTTGTCACTATCATGGGCTTTGAATGGGAATAACTCTTGGCATAGTTGTGATATCAGTAATGCTATTTTGAGGCAGACATCAACAATGTTCACCAAAAGGAATGATCATAATCACATCTTCTATTTGTTTTTATTTTGCATGGTCGACCCAAATGAGAACAGCTAGCACGACCCTGCCATTGACCAGATCTGGAATGAGAGTGAAGGGAAATAAAATGTACTAAATTCTTAGAGAAAGTATGGCGTAATGTTGAAGACCTATCTATGAAATAGGATACCTGTTATAATTGGTTGTTATAATATATTTGGTCATCTTCAGGTTCGACAACCACGTGAAGCTGTTCAGTACTGCCATTTCTGCATTAGGTTATAATAGAAGGCACACAGAGTCCTTTTCTCACCCCTACTATTTTGCCATTTTATTGTGGGAAACGTTAGTCTCCATGCATTCTCTCTGATCTCTTGTTGATGTGTGCCACTGCATGGTTATATGCACTCTATTGGAGCATCAGTGGAAGTTTACCATTTTCACCTCTCTGTTAGTTTGTCATCACTTAATTATTGATTTCCTGTTTTGTCAAAAGCCTTATCCCAATCAGGGGTCATCTCCTATTTCAGATTTCAGTTGATCAAAACTGTCTAATGTTTTCATAACAGAACGAGCTGAAAAGCTCAGCGGTGACTTCTGGTTATTTACTCAGAAATATTTCTCTCAGTGTTTCTCATGTCATCTCTCTTTTTGGATGATCTTTTCATCCATCATAGTTATCGACTCTTTTTTTTTTTTATCTATTTAAAATTTTCTATTTTAACAATATCCAGTTGTTTCATCATCACAGGGCTTTAACTTGCCCCTTGTATTACCGTGTTTTATTTTATTTATTTCAGAAATTCATGTAGCCGACCCCAACATAGTTTGGGACAAGGCTTTGATGATGATGATGATGATTTTATTTTATTTAGGAAGCACTTAGGCGTAATGACAGCTGGATTCCTCCTCCATGGGCGATAGTTGCAATGATTGTGCTTGGGTTTAATGAATTTATGCTTCTTTTGAGGTAATCACCCAGCAATTGGATTGCTATAATTTTCATTCTCCATTTAGATCTGTCTTTTGCATACAAGATGGTTGTTTGCTTGCTACTACCTCAGGTTGGTTCTAATAGCTGACGTCTCTGTATTCTGAAAAAACAGGAATCCTTTATACCTTCTGGTAATTTACATTATTTTCTTGCTGTTGAAAGCGCTTTGGGTTCAGCTTGACATCACAGGGGAATTCCAAAATGGCGCTGTGAGTAGCAATGATTTCAGTTATACAATGCTTACTGCCTTAAAGTATTCTCTTTTTTTTTTTTTTTTTGTTAAAATTTAAAATCACAGATGCCTTGAAAAAAATAAAAGATAAAAAAGAGAGAATAATATTCATAGTATTCTCGAGCATGAATTGGTGTGTAAGAGTTTGGCTTGAATGCTTGATCCTGACGAATGCCATTGCTGCATTCCTACAATGTTTCATAAATCTCATACAAATAAATCTCTCTCTAGCGCATGATATGGGCTCCTTTATAAGTTGCTTTCGATGAACAAACAAATCCTTAAAAAAACTCATTATCTGTTCTTCAAATTCAGCTAACAGGGCTGTTCTCGTTATCATCATGGTTCCTTACTACTGTTATGAACCTTCTGAAGCGAATTGCAGCCGTGGGCCAAATGCATCAGGACCCTGAACCTCCCAGAAGGCAATCTTCTCTTAGTTCAGAGAGTTCCAGGAGCCAAACACAGAGACCTGTACCCATGACAGGCTTAGTGCTCAACGACTTATCATCCTTGTCATCTCAGGCACCATCTTCAGAGAGTGGGATTGAGTATTCAAGCTCTCTAAGACATAGGCAACTTGGCGATATGGCTGACCGTTCTTCATAGAGCCATGGTAACTTGCAATATATGTATATATTGTTGGTGGTGATTGTCACTGTGCCTGATGGAGATTTGGAGGGGTAATTACATGGAGTAATTGTCTTTTTACTCTATCCATATATATGTTTCTTTTCCCTCAAAATTTATTTGTACAGCTCCTTTTTTTTCTCTTTCTTCCGCATGTGGTGTAGGGAATAAGATACAAGGGTTGATGAAGTTAATTATATTTTCAGATCCATCATGTGAATGCGGGTTTTTTTTTTTTTTTTTTTAATTTATAGTAGGGCCTAAGTTTTTCAATTTTAAGTTGATATGAGGGCTCATTTTCTGATTGTAACTAGTTTGCAACATGGATTTTGGATTATGACAATTTGGGTCCAAACAGGGGATCAAGAGTCTTTATCTTGAATTGAATCAATGGCCTATTTGTTTGCATTACATTAATTAGGAATTTATGTTTAAATGAATTCCACTGAAGTATTATTAAAGGTGAGACGTGAATGATATAAGGTGAGCCAAGGGAGGGAAGGAAATAAAGTGGCTTTCTAGATGGGGCCTTGATTTTTTATTTGAATTACTATGGTGATGGTTAGGTATTTATCTCCCATCTTATTCAATTTTGAGGGAAATTATTTGGTGGTCATTTTTTATATTCACCATTGGTCTTTATTTTTAACTACTCACGTGGCATTGAAAATCATGTATATTGTCTATCATTGTGAGAGCCGCGTCGTGGATGATCCGCAACCAAGATTATGATTGTGGGGGCGGTAATGGCGATGCAGAAAGCACTGCTACAAAACTTATTTGTGTATTATGTTTCCACACAACAATTATTTTTTTGACTCTACTTGACCATGTGCAATAATGTATATTGTCTATCTTTTGTGTGGTGCAAGCAACTGTTCACCCTACACAAAAAAAAAAAACCGATTGATAACATGGATTGTGGGCTGTCAATGCATTGATCTAGCAAACTTAGCCAACAAAAGCAATGGATGTAAGGTCACACCATTCTGACTTATCCCAATGCATTTCATGAACTATCCATGTTATAGGACCTTGCATTTGCCCCGTATTTCAACTCTCTCCAGAAATAGTTGGGATAATGCACTAATGGTAAATCAATTTTCATTTTCAAATGAGCCACCCACCTGAATTATGAGGAAGGTAAAGGAAGATCTCAGTAAGATCCATTCAAATGGTTAAAAGGGCAAATGAGTCATTAAAAGTCTGATGTCACATGTATAAGGACCACTGAATTAATCTCATGCGCAAGGAACTACAGGCCTTAGACATTAATGTTGTGTACTCGAGACTTTATAACACGGTATTAAGAGATCTCTCCCTAATTTAACCAAAAAAAAAAATGTATAGTCTTAACAAAGTTGTAAACCCCTCTCCAAGGTCGGTCTTCCGTTGGCATTCAAATTAAAGAAAAAGCTACCTAAATTGCATGTTATTTTTTATACAACAATTCAATTACTCATAATTTACATGTTCTCAATCAGAAACAAAACAAACAAGCAAGCAAGCAAACAAACAAACAAAAAAATAAAAACTACACTAGCCCCTACCCCAGGGTCCATTCTCTGAACCTGTAAGGCCTTCTCCTCTATACAACAATTCAATTACTTCAGGTTATTGTTTTGGCTTCTCAGGGACTCAAACATACTCCCACACAAAGACTAGACTCCTGTCTCACACCTCACAATCAGCTTAGCTACAACCTTTTGTTATTAGTTTGAGATTTGCTTTACCTAATTTTTATCTGGTTAGACACAAGGATTCCTTTTAAAAAGTGTTGATGGCTATATTGTACTAGTGAAACAGCTGGAGTCCTATGCAAGGGTCGTACTACCACGCGACTGTATCACCATGTGGTTGAGCCTAGGCCCCTAGGGGTTGGACCATCTCACACCAATGTGATGTGGACTTGTGGTCCTGTAACGGAGTCTAAATCCTCCGTGGGCAGGCTCATAGATGGGTGTGATTCCTGTGGGATAAATGCTTAGGACCTACTTTTGAAATCCAAAAAGCCACCTTATTCTTCCATTATTTCATTTGTAATATGTAATTTAATCTAGAAGTTTTAAGAATTATATTTCTAAAAGTAATTAAAACTGAGGAAACAAAGATTGATATTAGAACAGCTGCCTTGCTTTTAATTAAAAATGGTTCAAGAGGAGATGAAAAATGAATATTTAAATGTTACTACAAAAAAGAGATTTCTAGCGGCAGGAAAAATCTCCTTTAGCGGAATTTTTTTTTTCTTTTTTGCTTTGGAAAATTGTTTCTGTTGCTAAAGGCACTAATAGAGTCGTTATTGGCCGTCTACAAGATTATGACCCCACTAAAGGCCCATTTACCGCAGCTAAAATTTACTTTTTTTATAGTGAATTATATCACCCTAATATTTAAATGTTAAAAAATCAAGATCCCGTTTACATCTCCACCTTATATTAGAGTCCTTGAGCTCATTTAACTATGACTTCCTATTTATTTAATTTTTGCAAACAACGAATCCTCAAGGTAAATCTCATTCCAATCATACTCCTACATATTGTGGGATTGATTACATCAGAGATTCACATTAGAATAAATATTTCAATTAGAATAATAAAAAGTGAAAGTTTTTCCATGAGGTTTAAAGCTCCTCAAAGAAAATGGATAAAAGTCTAGTAGTACAAAGATGTAATTAATAAGAACAGATTTAAAGAAATACAACTATCTAGGTCTTTCGCCCAAGACATTGAGGGCTTGTTTTTTTACAAGAATTCAAAAAATTTCTTTCTGAAGTATCTCTAACCCTATGTTTGGAAAGGGAAGAGGGGAGGGGAGGAAAAATTTTAAGGGACGGAAAATGAAGGGGGAGGCAAGGGGAGGGATACTTAATTTTTCTTCCTCTTGTTTGTTTGGTTTGAGGGGGAGGAAAAATCCCCCTTTTGCCTCTCTCTTTTTCCCTCTTTCCCCCATTTTTAAAGGAAAAATTTGAGAATAAAATTTTTAAAAATTTACCCCTAAATCTCCCCCTCCCCCCGAAAAAAAGATTTCTGCAATAAGTGAAGTTCTTAGAATTTGGAATACCAAAGGTTATTTGTGATGATTATTTGAGACTTTTTAGTTGTCAGCTGGAATCTTGAAATTCTCCTAAGGAAGCATGGATTTTACAAATGGTAGGGAAATTAAAGTTATTACCATCATGTCCAAAAAAAAAAAAAACCACAGGCCGAGATACTTTTTATGCATTCACCGAATTGATAAATAGGATTCATGTACCTAACTTCGTACAGCCTTGACAAGACATTAATGATGAAGAAAGAAGAAAGCCAAACAATATGTTTCACTCGTACGAGAATCCAAAAAAAAAAAAAAATGTAAGAAGTGATTTTGAGCTGATTAAATTTCTAATGAGCCCCTCTTATGAATTGTTGACATCTCCCAATGATCCGTACATGCACCACGGGGAGGCTGCACGGATTCTACCATCTGTATAACGTACATGCATAATGCAAAGTGGGAGAAGTAAAAGAGGTCTATCCCCAGAGAGAGAGAGAGAGAGAGAGAGAGAGAGAGATGGCTTTGGAAGTGAAGAGTGAGAGTTCGTCAAGTGCAGTGTCGGTCTTTGAATTAGGAAAGTTGGGTGTGGATGTGAGCTCGTGGAAGGCCTCGGAAATAGGGACATCATCGCCTCCAAAGCCTTTGTTGATCGTGAGACCTACCGAAGCTGGCGAATACCCAGTTGTGCTCTTCTTCCATGGCTATGCTCTCGGCAACTACTTCTACAATGACCTTTTCAAACATGTCGCCTCTCATGGATACATCATCGTTGCTCCACAGGTTTTACCTAGTTCTCTTTTTTTTTTTTTGGTAAACAAGGTTTTACCTTGTTAATCTCTTCTCTTTCTCCATTCTTAAAAGAAAAATCCTTACAGTTACATCTATTAATCATTAATTTTGTGCTTTGACATACACAGCGTAGTTAAGAAGAGAATGGCTATTGTGTACAGGTTTCATGGCCTTATAATTTGGATGAGTAGGAATTTCTCACTAGGCAGAGAAATGCAGGGATAGAGAACGTCCCTTTGGAGAATTAAAAAAAAAAAACCCATCCCCCAAACATAACCCCCCCCCCCCCCCCCCAACTAAAATGTTGTTGACAGATGATGATGTTTTGCTAAGAAATCCAAATAGATCAAAGAAAAGAAAAGAGGTTTCTCTGTAGAAAAAAAAAATTTCGGAAAGGAAAAAATGATAAGTGGAGAACTGAGATAATATATGTGGGTAACGACTCCACCATTTTGTTTGGAATTGAATATTCAAGGAACCGCCCGTGTTATCATACATGTGGACCATTGGCAATGTCTGATCTAACATGCTCCCCTATTAAGGATATAAAAACAATTAGATATCTGATAAGTTTAGCGGTTTTTAAAAATCTAGAATTGAGACTCGTGGATGTTGTAAGTGCTTGCTTGTATGTGGACTTAGAGAGATAAATTTATGTGAAAATTTTGAAAAAATTTGGCAAATTCAAGGAGTACGTATTCAATCCAATTAAGACGATCATTGTACGGCCTAAAATAATTCAGAAGAATATGGTGCTATCGTCTTAGTAAATACTTGTCTAAGAAAGGGTATATAAAAACAATCACATTTGCCCATGTCTAATCATAAATACATTCCTAAAGAGATTTACAATAGTAGCAGTTTATGTGGATGATATAAAATTGATAGGGACTATAGAAGAGTTTTAAAAAAAAAAAAAAAAACTGTTGATTATTTAAAAAAAGAATTTCAAATGAAAGACCTTGGAAAAACGAAATTTGATCTCAGCCTGTAAATCGAGAGAAATTCTAGTGGGATGTTGGTCCATTAATCTAATTATATCAAAAATATTTTAAAATGATTTGGTATGAACAAGGCACATCCATTAAGTATCCCCATGGTCATCCATTCTTTAGATATAAAGAAAGACTCATACCGCCCCATCGAGAAAAATAAAGAAGTATTGGGTCCTAAAGTACCATACTTAAGTGTTGTTAAAGCCTTAATGTATTTGGCACAATGCACTAGACCACACATTTCATTTTCTATTAATCTACTTGCCAAATATAGCTCTGCACTAATTCAAATGTACTTAACTAATATTAAACACATCCTACGATATTTACGTGGAACAGTTGATTTAGAAATATTATGTTCATATGATCGCAGAGATTCCAGTTTTGTACCCTGATGAGGGTCAATTACAGTCAGGTTATGTGTTTCTTTGTAGTAATTCCATCATTTTTTAGCGCTCTACTAAACAAACTTTGGTAGCTACATCCTCCAACCATGCTGAGATTTTAGCTCTTTATGAAGCCAGATGCCAGTATGGAATGTGTATGCTGAAATCGTTGATTTAGAATATTCGCAATTCTTGTCAATTACCTTCTATTGTAGGTATCTCGAATATTATCTATGAAGATAATGAAGCATGTATAAAACAAATTCGAAAATGTTTAATTAGAAGAGACTAGACTAAGCATATAGCCCCGAAATACTGCTTCACTCATGAACTTTAGAAAAACAATGAGATTGAAGTCAAGCAAGTTTGTTCGAATGACAACTTCGCTGATCTGTTTGCCAAATCTTTGTCAGAATCAGTATTCTAGAAGCTTGTATATGAGATGGGCAGGCGTAAAGTAGAATTATCATCAAACTATTTGAATGGTTGTTATCATAAGGGAGAGTAGTTAATCAAGGGGGCACCCTGAAGTATGCTACTCGATCACAATATTAATGACAACATCTTAACATAACTAGCAACCACAACTTTCTTAATTTGCAATCTATATCAAAAAAGACCCATACCAATAGCTATGATCTTGAATTTTATTTGATTTTCATTTTACTTGTAGAGAACAGATAAGCTTCTCAGTTAATTAACTGATTGTGCTAATTGTCTTCATAGTTGTACCTCATTAACCCAAGCAATGAGCTCGACGATGCAGCTTCTGTCGTCAACTGGCTATCGAAAGGCTTGCAACATCTTCTACCCCAGGACGTGCGGCCAAACCTTCTCAAGTTCGCCCTCGCTGGCCACAGCAGAGGGGGAAGAGCCGCCTTCGCTGTGGCACTAGGCAAGGTTCAAACTTCTCTCAAATTCTCTATTCTACTTGGCATTGATCCGGTCGCTGGATCTAGCAGAGAGAATCAAGTTTCACCAAAGATATTAACCTATGTCCCCCAATCCTTCGACATCGATGCTCCAATCTTACTGGTAGGGACTGGATTAGGAGACAAGCCCAAGATGTTCCTGATGCCAGCATGTGCCCCAGAAGGGGTGAACCACAAAGAGTTCTTCAATGAATGCAGATCTCCCTGTCGTTATTTTGTGGCAAAGGAATATGGTCACATGGACATGTTGGATGATGATCCCCAACCAAAGATCATAGGCATGATGACTTACTGCATGTGTACAAATGGGAGGGAGAGGAAACCCATGAGGGCGTTTGTTGGGGGGGTTATTGTTGCATTCCTGGCGGCCTATTGGGATGGTAAGAGCGAAGATCTCGAAGCTATATCGCAGGACCCTGACATTGCACCTGTGAAGCTTGATACACCTATATGTATCTGAAGGCTGGAGTTGGCAATTGATTGTGGCGTATTGTGTTGTTAGATTTGCCTCTCTGTGATCATGACTAATTCCCATATGTACTTCTTTTGGTGCCTTGTCACTCTATTCCTGATGATCTTGCCTGCTTCTCTCTTCATACTTCGCTTCATTGTTTGTTGCTCTCTCTCTCTCTCTCTCTCTCTCTCTCTCTCTCTCTCTCAAGCATTATAACGGCTTGGACTAGTTTTTGTTGTTTCTATTTATATTTGTGCACCTTCTTATGGATGGTTTATATTTATATTTGTGCACCTTCTTGTGGATGTTTTATTTTTATGGTGTTGTATGAGATTTTAGTGGAAAATGAGTTTAACTGGAAGGCAAAAAAAACAAGGCATGACTGTGCAGGTAGCAAGAACTATGTCATAAAATTCTTTGGCTTTGATCATCCAGTCAGTCCACTTTTACACGGTTCAGATATACGGCTGTAAACTGGGCTAGGCCTAACTTGCGAAGGCCCCATCAGACATTTAAGATTTTTGGGGGGCATGGATGAGATGGGGCAGGCGAGGGCGCACTGTCTGGCCAAATGACAGACCTACTACAATGGACAGAAAAATAAATAAATAGAACATGCGTGCATTTAGCCATCTGATAAATTGAGCCAGCTAGGAGTATTTTTTTTTTTTCATATGGTACACCTGCCTATGGCCCTAATGCTGGTGATGATAGTGATTAGATTCACTCTAATACAACAATATCACCCTGCGGGCCTGTGCTTTGTGTGCTACAAGAATGGTTACCAATTGACAGGGCTGGGATGTTGTGGCCTTTTGGCCCATTCCTCTTTTAACTAACCAACTATGGGATTTTAGACCAATTCTGGATTGGGTGAGAAGCCGAAGATGTGGATGATGCCAACATGTGCCCCAGAAGTGCTGAACCATAAAAGTTTCTTCTGTGAAAGCAAATCTCCCTGTTGTTATTTTGTGACCAAGGAGTATGGTCACATGGACATGTTGGATGATAACACAAAGATGATGAGTTGCATGAGTGCAAGTGGCGAAGGGAGCAGGAAAACCAAGAGGGCATTTTTGTTGGGGGGATTATGTTTGCATTCCTGAAAGCTTATTGGGATTGTGATAGTGGAGATCTCAAAGATGTACTTCAGCATCCTGAGATTGCTCCTGTGAAGCTTAATACACCAATTAGCCCAATAACCAATGGTCAGCACGGTACCTCCAGTTACTGAAAAATAAATAATCACATATTTGAAAAAATTACTTCTTTCAATAGAAATAGAAAAATTGTAGCAAAAATGGTATAGTTATATAGAAATAACTCAAACATAAGTGGTTTGATGGAAAAATGAGTGGGTAGTTGCATAAGTAATTACATAACCATACGTCAAAATTATAACCGACGGTCAAAATTGAAGTGAAAACCTCCCAACTTAATATATTATAATATGTATTTGAAGGATGCGGAGTTAGTAATTAATTGGAGGGTAATGTGTTGTTAGATTTGCGTCTCTGCTGGATCATGAGTGATTCCAACTTGTACTTCTTCTTTGGTCTCTTGTCACTCTATTTATTCCTGATAATCATGCTTGCTTCTTTCTCTACTTTGTTCTCTTCAATGTTTGTTGTTTTAAGCTCTTTACTTCTTTAGCATTAATTATAGCTGGACTCTATTGTTTGTTGTGCTATTTATATTTATGTGCACCTTTTTATGGATGTTTTATGTTTATGGTTTGTGTGTGCAATTTTAGTAGCAAATGAGTTTAATTGGAGATGAAGAAAAACAAGGCATGTAGCAAGGAATTATGTTATATAATTGGGTGGTTTTAATCATCCAACTTAGATGGGTCAGATTCACTGCTGTCAACTGGACCAGGCCTGAATTGCTAAGGCCTTGTACGAGATTTGAAATTTTTGTGGGGCGGGCGAGGGCGCACTGCCTGTCCAAAAAACAGACCTGGTACAGTGGACAGGTCAATTGATGATGAATCCACCCGAATAAAAGAAAAAACACCATAGCCATCTAATAGAATGGGTCAGCCAAGACTAGTTTTTTTAGAGTCCGGATCCCCTATTTGGACCAATTAGGGGGTGACACATTGATTGGTCCAAACAAGGTTTCCCGGTTTGGTCCAAACGGGGAATCCGGATCCGTTTTTTTAACATCACGTGCACCTGGCTGCCTGCCTGCCTCAGCTGGCCATGATGATGGTGCCGATGATGATTAATATTCAACCTAAGACAAGAAGAGCACCATTCTTTTCTTTTCTTTTATCTTTTACAACAGCACCATTCAGGCTTCTGTTTTGTGTGTACCAATTGATAGCGCTGGCATGTTGTGGCCTCTTGGCCCATCCCTCTTTGGATCGACCAATGATGAAATATTAGACCAATTTTAAGGGCATGGCATTAATGGTGTTCATGTGGGTCGGGCCAGATTCAGGCATTTCCAGGACCAGTGCAAAGTTACAAAAATGGGCGTCCGGCCATAGCCCACATGGGTCTTAAGAGCCTGTCCTGAGCATGCCCAATTAGTCAATCTGGCTGTGCATTCTACCATTATTTGCGATTTCTATGATTTGTGAGCAAACCAATAATCACTAAACTGCATGCATCACTAATTCTAGACACAGTGGGCTTTGGGCTTTCTGTTACTTAATCTAAGCGCAGCCATATTATAGGGCTCAGAATTTAGATCCAGGTTGGGCCAAACTACTAATACTCTGCCAAAGCATCTGGGCCCGGGGTCAGGCTAGGCCATTGATCGCCCTTGCAATGAATAAAATATTAGCCCATTGAATGAAATAGCTTGGCTCATGCTTCTATTCCAAAGCCACAACGCCTGGCCCGTTTAGGCCCTCCCATCCTTTCTCAGATTAAACCGAAATATGAAAGCGTGAATGCCTTCGAAATGTTGACATCAGTTTTACCATTCTGTATAGGCCAATGAGGTCTCATCTTAGATTTGAAGCCTGTAACCTGTTATTTGGGATCATATAGAAGAAATCATCACAATCCATGCCTTTTGGGGACCACTACCAAAATTGTTTGGTTCAGGACTGTTAACATCTTTTCATAACTCGGCCCAACCAAAATAAGGCAGGCTTGTTGGCTTAACCATACTGCACATAATTTAGGGGTGTAACGGTTCGGTTAACCGTGTATTTTTGAAAAACCGTTAATCTAACCGTATTTTATGGTTTTTAGTTTTTTAAAACTATAACCGTAATCGTAACCGTACCCTAAAAAACTGAACCACAGTTAACCGTATTAAACTATTTGGTGACGATTAATTGTCACTTAAAATTTTATTTTATTTTTATTTTTGTCAAAATGCAAAATACATGTTCAAAAGTCAAAACCAAACATCCTAGATAACAAATTTCATAATTCCAAAATAATAAAGTGGCATTAAAATGTTCACATAGATAAATGAAATAATAAAATGCATATTTCCAGCAAATACATCCTTGATCCTTCACTTTTTCCTTTTTTGTCTTTTGTTCCAATGATTAGAGTTCAAAAGTTAAAAGTTGTTATTTAAGTTAGAAAAAATACACAATACCCCAATTTTTTCTTCTTTTTTTCTTTTAAATTGGGGTGTAACGATTCGGTTAACAGTGTGTTTTGGAAAAACACTTAACCAAATCGTATTTTACGGTTCGGTTCGGTTCGGTTAATAACCGTGAGTGGAGACTGAAAATTGAAATCGAACCGTGAAATACAGTTTTTCGATTTTAATAATTGTAACTGTAACTGTGAAACACAGTTATTAACCATCGGATCAGTTCGGTTCGGTTTAATTTGGTCGGTTTTTGGATTTTTTTTACACCCCTACTGCACAACACCCAGCATTCGAAGGTGCTCATGCAGTTGGTTATTCCCTGGGGGCCATTTGAATCCCTGAAACTTTTGTTACTCAGTAAGCTTTAATTATAAGTTGAAACTCCACTGTAATAAAACTTTCAGGCAAGTAGGGTGGTGTTGTTTAGAACCGTGTAACTCTGACTCCAAGAGAGCTCCTAGCTTGAGAGTTTTAGTAGGGTGGTGTTGTATACATGTGGAATTGGTTGATGCTTTACCTGTAATTCCGGCTATCCAGATTTTAAAATGCAATACGTGACTGGTTATGGTGCTGATATTTGAAAGTACTAAGGTCCTCTTCTAAAGAAGTTGAGGTAAGAGTGATACTCTACGCAGAAAAACCAACTTGAGAAGTTTCTAAGATCCTCGTCTTTTAAGATGTATTAGAAGTGGTGAAGGCTATTAATACAGAAATTGATGGGGCTGTTGAGCCTAAGATTTTGGACATTCACGAGTTAGGCTAGTGTTCTTTATAGGATTAAATTTTTCTTTGTTTGTAGAAACTCGAATAAGTTTGCACAATATATGGCCAAAGTTGGACTGTTCTGGCTCTAATGAAAAAGTATGGATGGATATTTTCATAGATTGGTTGTTTGAATTGGTTTATTCTTGTTCAGTTCTCTTGATTGAGTACAAATATTTCCTTTCAACAAAAGAAATAGAAACCATCAGCAGTAGATTGATGACCCAACCAGTCCTTAGACTTAATATTAACTAAGTCAAAAGCAAGTGTGTTTATGCATATAGGAGATGGTGAGTAGGCTTAGAGACACAACTTAAATATAAAAGGTGTTTTGCAATTTACCTTTTCAAGTTTCCAACATGAGTGCCATAGGCCCATACACTGTACCTGCCACATTTCTTGTACTGGGATGAATCACAAATGCCTATCCATGTGTGGATCTTCCATTCTGCTTGCTAAGATGAGGACAACAGCACCCCACCTGCATCGGTTGTCCTTCGTGGGCCATGATCAATGGTGGAATGCCATCTCAAAAGATTCCATTGGAACATTTCTGCTTGTTTGGACCACCATCAGAATTGACCCACTTTTGCAACACTAGCAGCGAACCACAAGACCCAGACCAGCATCCATTTGTGGTCAGGCTGATCACAACAGCACACCAGAAAGGTAAACAATCAAGTTCGACGGCGATCTGCATCAACGAGTAGTCGCAATACTATAGCAACTCGCCCACTAAAGCACCCCAACCTTTGTAGATGCTTTGCAAAGGGAGCATGATCTCAAGATCACATTGATCAGATGAACCAAGTTGACCATGCTGTGGGAATCAAGCAGTGAAATTCAATGGCTCAGATCGTACATTCATAATGATTTTTATGGAGTACACAATCAGTGCACCGATTGCTTCATGTTGGATATGACTATGAGACCTCAAAGTGGCAAAAGCTATGGAAGACATGAACTGCGGTCCATGTAAGATTGGGATAGAAAAACATGAGAAGGGGATTGGATGGACGGCTGATGATTTGGACGGATGATAAAGAAGAATGGTCGTAGGTAGTGATTGTGTGGTCGGAATGCTCGTTTGCTTCCTTTAATGGTTCTCAAAGTGCTTCTCTCTTTTCCCCTCCTTTTTCTTCCTCATCTTCCTCCTGCTTTTGGATGATATTTTTCATGAATCTGGTCCCTCTCTTTCCTCCGTGTCCCCATTTTATAATGATGCCTTAGAGGACTATGGGATCCAAGTATTTTTCATGAGTTTCTCTTCCTTTTTACCCCAGCAGGTATCAGTATCAATGAGCCCTGAAGTACAGAAAATGTGTGGCTTCTTTATGCTTAATGTCTTCAGATATATGACCAAAGGAAACCATAATAAACGCCACCTTGCATTGATGAATGATTCTTTGAAAATCAACAGGATTGTAATATTTCCATGTTTTGGTGGGTGGTCCATCTCTAGATTGTTGTGTAGGCATATAACAATAGTCAAAAGAAAACCAAAGAGTAATACTCCCTATGATGTGCCGATCTAGAAATGGTTAGGAGCAGCCTCTATGCCTCTATATGTAGCAGGTTCGATTGGCTTCTAGATAAATACAAAGGACCCATTTGGTTCGGGGTAACTCACGTGCAAGTAGATTAGCCTAGAGTTTTGGGTTTGTATCAATGTCAAGAATACTGTTTTTGAGAAATTATTGTCTCCAATTTAGTAGTGTTGGTAAAGTAGATCCTCACATCCTATATCACCTGAGTAATGCATTTGGGCTTCATATATATATATATATATATATATATTTGGACCTTCCACCTATGAACTTAAGCTTTTAGATTGGTATATGGTTTATATATATATATATATATGGACCTTCCACCTATGAGCTTAAGCTTTTAGATTGGTATATGGTTTAGTACAAATAGTTTACAGTATGGATATAAAATAATATAGGTTAGGGTCAAATTTATCATTACTTTTATAAAATTTACTGTTGATTAGAAGAACAAAAAATATATATATATATATATATATATAAATATTTATATAATCCTGACATCATTTCCTGTTATTTTGTTACCACTTTCTCAGTTTCTTTGATGTTTTGAAAAGAATCATAAATTGCGTGCAAGACCACACATGGGCTTCGGCTTCCTTAATTAGACTAGTTGAGCCTCCTACTTTTTTGATGGATCCTGCACCACAAGAAGATAAATTGCTAGAGATAACACAACCAAAAGCAGCTTCCCCACTAGATCCTTTAAAAGCTGCATTTAAAAAGATGCAGGTGACATTCTCATTGACCTTTCCAAACCATAGGTTCATGGATCAAGTATTTTTATCAAAGAATCTTCCCCCGACCACAGGAGATCCTCTTTTCATACTGGTGGCCAAGTTGTTAGCAGCTTGACAGAGTTAAAGTCACACCCCTTTATCATAAAATTATTCCTTACTTTCCATACACCATTCCTAGGACCCATGATTCCGTCTATTAATGGAACTTTTAGGCATGGTTAAGGTCCGGTTGAACCATTTATCCCACCATTTGGGTAGCAACAATTTCCACACACCATACGAATGGATATTAGATGTCTAGTTACTTTCATTACATGATTTGGTTATTAAACTGTATGCTTTCTGGACCGAGGCCTGACCAACCCCAGTGTTAAGTCCATACTCTCCTTCTTTAGCATAGAATGGGGGATATGGATCTTCATAATAGTGACACTGGTTAGACAACTGAAATTATACATAAGTCTATGGTTCATTCACAACAACCACTCACAAGTAATTAAAGTTGCCTTCATTTGAATTATAAAGAAGCTAAGTAGAAGTGAAAAGAGCACCCCCCAGGAATTCATTTCTTCTATTTTCCTCACTTGATCATAAGACCATTTACTTATTTCGACAGTGGAATGCCTCATTTTTCTCCTCCAGATAGTGAAACCAAACTTCCCCTTCACTTCTCAGGGAATGATTAATATGAGGAAAGGATACCTTCTTTGCCTTCCTCAATTTCCTAACCTCTCTTTCATTCAACCAAACACCACCACCGGCACTGGATATTATAATTACATATTCAGTTTTTTCTCACTACGTGGTCACCCAACTGCCCCTCACCACTAATGATCTTCTTCTATCACTCAAGATTCGGTCAACAGATTATATCCAATTTTGGGCTTCCCAAACATTCTCTCTTCTATGAGTGGCCGACTTAACTCTAGTGTAGGCCCTTTGTTCTTCAGAACAAATCTAAATTTGATGCGCTCAATAGTAGTTCCATCTCTTGGATGGGCCCCACGCACACATGATTGCTATAGAATTATTGAACACGCCTTCCAGGTCCCTGCAGGAACATCGTATAGGTGTTCTAACTTCTAACTTCAGATAATCACAACATGGCCCCACTTAATTACTATTGCACTGATTCCAGTATGACCAAAAGATTGGCTTTTAGGCAAAAGTTATTTGTATAAACACTTTTGTCAACTAGAAATATGAAGGTCTTGATATAAATCAAAATAAAACTACTTGATGAAACAATGAAGTATGGATAATGATAGAAGCAATTATATAAAGAAAAGCAAACAGAAGCCAACACAACAAGCCAAAGCTACACAGGCTTGATTAAATCAAACAACCACCCTGATAGCAGTTGTAGTTGTTGTTGAAATAAATGGTAGTTTTACTTTCTAGTGATGTAGATTATAATATATGGTGATCTGCTGCAAGAAACGAATTAAATAATGATAATGATGAATCAAGTGACTTGATGTATGTAAGCTCTCTCTCTCTCTCTCTCTCTCTCTCTCTCTCTCTCTCACTCTCACTCTCACGCAAAAGGAGGCTCTCTCTCTCTCTCTCACACACGCAAAACGAGGCTCCCAATCGAGTTTTATCAGATGGGCCATACCTGGAAAATCCAGATATGGATTATGGTATAGAACCTAATATATGGATTTCGTCAACTACCATACAACATACTCGACTATAATATATAGATATACGGCGTGGTGGTAAATGGAATGGTTCCAGGTCATAATCATATTTGATTTGGACCTGTTTTTAAATAATAATTCGGTTCTAGATCTGGTTTTGATTAGGAACCTATTTTGTTGGTTATAGACCCGGTTTCGATAGGGAAATCCGGATCCGGTGAACCGGATCCACCTAAAGGACTGAAAACTATTTTGAAAATTGTTTCTAATTTTTCTACATTTTTTTCTTAAAATAAACATATCATTCAACTTATATAAGTGCATCAAGTCTATTACCTCCAATATTATACATAAAAACATCCAAAAAAATAAAATTAATTTTATGGTACAGTTTGCAATATCAAAGAATCATATGACAGATCTCGGATCCATGGGTCAGAACCTATATAGCTCAAAACCGGACATGTTTATCAACCGAATCTAAATTGGGTTTCGGACCCGAACTCGTTTATGAATCGGAATCTAAAAGAAGTTCTAGACCCGGATTTTTGCAGGTCTTTCGGATAATCGAATACCATTTGTAACCCAACCCCCCCCCCCCCCCCCCCCAAAAAAAAAAAAAACCTATGGATTTTGCATTAATCCATCGGGATTGGACTGGTGGATTTAGTGTGAAGGCTTTTTTTTATTTGATATAATTAAACTCGTTGGCCACATATCAAGGAATTAGGATCATTGATTAACTTGGAATGCCATATCTGATATGGTCCCATCTAAGTTTTTCGATCTCCAGCTCTCTCATTATCCATTGGGTCCAGATAAGCCCCAACAGTAGTCTCGTGTCTCACACAAGAATGTCTAGCACTAGAGCACTAATAATATCATATAATTATGTATGAGCAAAGCTCCAAGCAGCCCACATTTCCTTTTAGTAAACTTGCACCTATTATGGGGCCCACATGAATGGATGAAAATCAAGGAAGAGATGGCATTGCAAAGGTTTTGACCAGATTAGAGAAATGTGAAATGTGAACCCATTCAGGCCGATGAAATGATCCCAGCCTTCTATTCTCAACTTGTTAGTGACTAAATTCACACAAACCACTAAAAATTGGCCCACAAGCAAAACCATATTTAGCTAGAATGTAAGCTGGCTCATTAAACTTCCTAGAAATGTATATGGCGAAAAATAATGCCAGCAAAGTCACTTGCACAAACAACCCATACTATCCAAAACAATAGATTCAATTGACCAATCCATGGCCCTTTTAATTGCATGCATTAATCACTTCTTTGATGTCTGAGACGACGTGGGTTTTGAAGAATCCTCTATCCTTGACTTCTTCATTGCAAGGAAAATCGCTCTCGCTTCAACTCTTTGGACAAGAACACCTTAAGGATGTGCAAACTTATTGTCATACAATTAATAGTGAATAATGTCCAAAATACTTTGGTTCAAAGTAAATTTAAGGAGTGTTGATGTGTCCAAAGGGAATCGATTGATCAAAGATGAGCCCTTGTTTATCTGTAAATCCAAAAAGGTGCGCCAGCGAATTTTTCATTATGTATATCACTAACATACTTTTATACATTAGTTATGCAAAACATATATTTAATAGCAGATTAATGCTCTGAGTCTGAGACTAATTTGGTTCTAGTTAGAGTATTTTCATTTCTTTTCTTTTTCCAAACCTTATGATCAGCCTTGCAATCAAGATCAAAGGGAGGTGCCTCCCAGTTACCAGTGAGTTACCCAAGGAGGTGCCTCCCCCTAGTTTGCATTAGAGCCTAGTATATATAAAGATTAATAATGAATACAAAAACTGGACATGGACCATATATAGCTGCATAGCACATACATTTCTCAAACAAACTTTAGATTTTCTATCCTAGCTAGCCTATTGTTTGCACTTGAGTGAAGTGAAAGAGGAGTGGAATAGGCCCAACAATAGGAAATTCTACTTCTTAATGTATTTGGATGACTCTACTGTGACAAGAGGAGTAAACATGTCTACTGATGTGGAATATTCCTCTTTTACCCCAATTCTCTCTCCCCAAGTTGCTCCAACAATATATAATAAAGTGTCTTTTACTCCATTCTCTTCATCTAAAACCTTTTACTTTATATACTTTACACCAATCATCCAAACACACCTAAAGTAACTTATCTATGCATCCATTTTTACTCACTCATCACTAACTTTATTTGTAATGTGACCCTTACTCCTCTTTTATTCCTCCCCTCATATAAACAATAGGCCCTTGAGCTCTAGATGTGGACGTGCATCTTTGCCATTTATTTTTTCAACCCTTTTATTTTCATTGATATTCAAAATAAAAAAAAAATCCCTTTTGTCACCTACCACCAAATATGGAAATGTTCTTGACCTCTCAAAAGATTATAGAATCTAAAAGAAGAAAATAGATTTCTTTGTAAGCATTCCTTTCATTCCTTGTTGGGACCATGTTCTCTAACCCCAGTTCTCATATGATGCTCCAACAGTGTTATCATGTTTGAATAGGGGCCCAAGGTTCACATGTAGTCCAGCGGTCCAGCCCCATTATCAAATGCATAGGTATTGGATCATTATAGATGTTGACACCTACTAGACAAATCCAGAGCTCAGGTTGTGCATTGTGTGGCTCACTCATTCATGGTCTGAAATGGAGGATGCACCAAGAATACCATGGTCCTTGACCCATATAACCTTTTTGAGATAGTCCAAACTCCAAAGACCATGTGCTCTGTCCTTCCATAAGAAAATAGTAACTCAATCAGGTATTGGCCAAACCCTAAAGACATTCAATGCGACTATCGAAGTATTGAACTGAGAACGAACCACGAAAAGATGTTACTCCCATTCCAATTGTCTGGGCAATCATGGAGGACTCACTTATATTGTCTACCATGTCTTAATTCATCAAATGCAAGTCAACCGACAATGTGCATTGATGGATCCTAGAGTCAATGGATGCATGAATGGGATGCAACAGATCGTTTCTTTTTCGATTAAAGTGTGTTTTGGAAAAAGCAGTTGACTCCTTCGTCTATCAGATTGTAACCCCAATACAAATTTCACGTTCTATAAGCTCAAGGACTACACCTTGCCAAATTCTCTGTGATGATTTTTATTGATAGTAGACTGATATTTATAAAGTACAATAAGGATCACATATCCTAATCAAAACACTTAGGGAAATCTAATTATAAACACAAAGGATTTGAGCATTGGACGTGTCTTTTAAGATGGTCAATCCAAGTATCTTTAAGCTTTTACATATATTTGTTTGCCATGATATTTATCAAGATAAATGTAATATGTTTCGTGGTGTATAGTATTTGATAAACGCTTATCAAGAAGAGACTTTAATAGTCTATCTGTTATCAAATGCAGATGTTGATCAATATTATTCAAATTCTGATGCTTAGGAAAAGATTCAACAAGCAACTGTGAGATAATAGAGAGAGCGTAACCGTTCCTGTTCCTCTTGTTGTCCACTACATGCACCTTCTTTATTAAGTTGTTCTACAAAGTCTAGACCCTACCCCAAAAAAAAAATACAAAGTCTAGAATAGCTGAATAGGTGCTTAGCATTTTGGGTAAAAGACATCATTTTTTTTTCCTTTTTGCTAACGGAGGGTTCACAACTCTTTGAGCTGGACTAATCCATCCCTCCAGGCCTAGAGAGAAGCCGGGGTATAACCCTCATGGCCCCAAGGCAATAGTACAAGTGGACTCAACCTTCAGTTCCTGAAGAGGGAGGAACATGGGGTCGATACCAAGACCTCTAACTCCAAAAGAAGGAGGAACCGTGGTCCTGATCACTCGGCCAACCCCTTGGAGTTAGATAAAAGACATCATCAATCGGCAAGGGGAAGTGGTTGGTAGGTATGTGATAGAAACAATTTGACTAATTTTTTTCTTCTGTTTATTGTTACATGTCTGAGATTATAGAGAGTTGGCAATGGTTAGCAATTGAGGTGGTCCCACATGCTTTAGCACGTTGGTTGGCATTTATATTGAGATGGGGGCCATGGAGCTCATGTTCACTATGTACTCATGTAAAAATGGTGCTCCCAAACAATCACGTTAATGTATTTCACATGTGTAATTTCATTACCAATATATAAATCTCATTTTCATATCGCATACATAATAGTCAAAATAGACCACCAAGACAGTTGCAGCAAGAGGAGAGTGGGATGGGTAAATTATAGTGAGGTACAAGAAGCAAGGTAAATGATGGTGCAATTATTTAGTTAAATATCGAAGTTTTTCAAGAGAAAGTATTCAGTTGGAGGTAATTAAATGTAGGCATAATCCACAGATGATGATAATATTTATTTAGTTACAAGTAAATGGTAATAATGCATTACAAATTGATAATGAAAATGTTCAATTAGCTCAATAAATGCAATTTTTTGTACTACTTGTCCAAGTTACACTCTAATCCATCATTGAATCGAGTACAAATTTCCTCCCATGTATGATGTCTATCGCTGGACCTTCATGTCACGACAACAACCGCCGCGTAAAAGGAGCCACAAACAAATCCACCTGAATTTCATCCACTCTCATCATATCTGCTTTTATCAGTCAACCCACCAACCATGAACCACCCATCATTCAGCAGGTGAGGATGAAGAAGGAGGAAGGATCTAGATCATGAATGAGAAGAAAGATTTTAATCCATCATTCGCCAGGTGAGGATGAATAAGGAGTAAGGATCTAGATCATGAATGAGAAGAAAGATTTTATATATGTATACTACACAGCTCCGACAACAAAAAGGCCCAATGGCACTATCACACTTGAAAAAAAAAAAAGTGTGTGTGTGTGTGGGGGGGTTTTCGGGGGTTTCAGAGATTAGTTATCTAAAAATCTTTAGTCTTCTTAATGATGTCATAAGTTCATGAAATGAATGGTAAATGAAGTTTGTATTTTGATTGTTTACTTCATTTTTAGTTTTTGTAAATGGTTAACCTTCTGAGCTCTCTAGTATCTGATCGATAAAACCCAAAAATATAATGGCACAGTGAATATGAGATACTCTTCCACCTGTCTTATCAGAAAATATTGAAGCAGAAAGCATCCTGATGCCGAAGCTTGAGGATTACAGTAAAAAAGATAGGCAGACAATTTCAAGTACCTCGACTTTTTTGGAATGAGTTTGTGGCAAATAACAATGATTTGAAGCACTTGATCTTTTTCACACTTCTTCCAACTAGCCCCTAGATTTTTAAAGCCTCCATGGTAGCCTCTTAGTCATCACCTAGGTACGTCCAAACCATACTTTGAGATGAGAGAGATTAGGAAGTGGGCAATTCGTTTCTCTCTTATATATTGGCAGCTTGAGGGTAACTTTCAGTAAATCTCATCTCTTCTTTCTTTGTTATTATTTAGGAGTGAGTTCTACTCGAGAGGAGTATTGGAAAAAGTATTTATGTTACTCCTACTAATGCTTGGAAGTTTTGATAGAAATGGTTAGCAACAGAACCAACTGATCGTGAATACGAATCCCACAATGAACAACTCGGCGTAAATAAAAATACGTACAGCCAGAAGTGTACCCACCGAGTTCTACCTAAAGAAGAGTATTAAAAAATATTTATACTGATTTTGACACAAATGATCAGCTAATAAAATTTAAGAGTTATGCGGCCCCTTTCCAAACACGTATTGGTACAAACACAATCTGACCTGTTTATTATTTGGGATAAAGCTGTCGATCAAAACCATCTTGAAAGTCAAAATGTTCATTCCTAACCGTTAATCACCAGTTGGATTCAGATCAGGTTGATAGGTCTAACATGTAAAAGTCAGGTTGGGTTGGACATGGTTGAATGAGGAAATATTACAATGTTAGATTCATTACTAGGTGGAAAAATAAAATTAGCGACTTAAGTTAAACTTCATTTTATACACATCAATATGCCCTACGGTATATATCAATTCAATTGTTGTAAAATACAAACCACTACTTATTTACAATGAGCTACATCATGTGAATGGATTGATTCAAGCAAAGATGATTCTCACAATGCTCACTTATGAAGAATCTATATTGTCAAATGACTCTATGTTTTACATTTCCTAGTCAAATTTCACTCTAATATGAGTTAGAGCATACCAACAAATTGACGTCTCAATAGTGTTAGCACTTCATGTTCAATAAAGTATTTGGGGATCAATCTCCGAGATTTAGTTTTTTTTTTGGTCCCAGCCAAGAGGCTGGGACCGATGAGAAAGCGCCCACACACGTGGAAAGAGGGCAGCATACACAGGAGTCAAACATTGCACAGTTCAATGAGAGATAAAGTTGTCAATTAATTGAACGACCCTTCGTTCTCAAGCCCGAGAGTTGAAAGTTAATTGAAGGGGTCGTTGACTGGCCTAAAGAACCCAGGCGGCATGATATCAGTATGTGTAAGGTCCCAACCCTTAATAGTATCATCAGTGTTAGTTAATTGTGTTTTTATTAACTAAGTATGATTAGAGGCTAAGTGGGTCTGGTTTATTGTTAGGATCATGTGTGTGAAGTCCCGTCATGGTCCGAGTTCATTTGGTCATGGTTGGAGAGCAGTTTGTCATTTTACAAAGCTTTGAGGGGCTTTTATGTATCGATCCAACACATTGAAGACCGTCAATTCTCAGCTCGAATTTAAATGAGAACTAAACTGTAATTTTTCAAAACCTATTCCAGCCGTTTTCTAAAACATGACCCTCCCAAACTGAAATATGGCCAAGTATCCCATGAGAAGAGTGCTTATTATTTTTAAAGTGAGGCACCTAACAAGCCTTCTAAATTTCAGATCAGTCATAAGCCTTACTTTCGAATAACTCGAGACTCAGTGGTTTCAATTCAAAAGAAAAGAAGGAAAAGCCTTGCAAGTTAGGCAATGACGTTTCTCCACAAAAAGCATTCGAGCAATGCTCAGTTGGTTTGTCTCTCTCTCTTACTGCTCTTATGTGGCCCAGCTCATTAAGCCCACTTAGATTCCTGCTTATTAGTGGTATTGGGGTAGATAGAAAGACTCTATATGGATAAGGGTAATGGGAAAAAATAGGCCTATTCAGACCAAACTAGCTCTTGATTTAACTACCCCAAAGTTTAGTGTTTTTTTAACCATATATTTCTTTTATTCAATCTAACAGTGGCTAATGATTTGATGAGAGTAAAATTTGGCCTGCCCCAAATTATGGGGGAAAAGAATGTTAAAGGGCCTGCACTGATTAAAGACGAACTAAGTGAGCCGATGGAGTTAAATTGTAAGTACTGTTGCAAAATATTAATTTAGATGCTCAAAGAAAAAACTAAGGGCACGTGCACAAGATCCTGATTAGGCAGGTGAGCCACAAACATGTGCAAAACAGAGCTTTTAAGCTAGACTCAGTACACATGAAAAATCCTCTCACAAGAGCCGTCTCTCCTGAGAGGTCTTTGACTCTTCGTATCTCACACTAGTCATGAGAGAGACAGCCACGCTCTCTGATGAAGACGTGTCTCACTAATTTTAGGGTGACTTCGAATTTCCTGAGTGGTCTTTTACACGCTTCTTATTTGCTTCTTATTAGTGGGATGAGTGGAATTCTATTAGGGGGCCAACTCCTATAAATTATCATAATCATATGTATTAAATATTTTATCAATCATATGTTTAATTTTACGGTCGGACCAACTCTCATTGAAGTGTCATGAAAAAGAATGAATTTATATTTTGAAAGATCCGGGTTATCAACGGGCGGGCTCCACACTAGAGTTTCACACATCCCACTCACACGAAGCCCCCCAACTCCCCCACATGTGAATGTTTTCTTATTAAGAAAAGAGGGCCCACGAGGATTAATTGGTGCATTGAATCTGAGTGGCTAATTTCTCATTTGAGAATGAATTATTGGAAGACAAATTAAACAGTCAATCATGCCTCAAACGTCAGCATGGTGCCCTTTTTCAAGATCTAAAGTCTTTTTAATCCTTATGGGTCATTTTTAATGGGGTTTTAACATTCTCTAAACTTTTTAATAAACTTTCTTAATCTCTTCCTCCAATAAAAAGTAAGCTAAAAATCTAATATGATGTCCACAATCCAGCCTGTAGCAGTTGGATGCCTGCTTGGATCCGACCATGGTTTGTTTGTATGCAGGGGAGGAGTCCAGTAAAAGCAGATTTATGAAGAAATGGGTTAAATAAGTTGACAAAGAAAAGTTCAACACTATTAGGTGGAGTCCACTTCTATGAAGGAGAATCACAGGGAAGATGGCAATGACAAAGTCTGAATAATCTCACAGGATTTTAAGCAGTGCAAAAGTTTAGTTTATTTTAAGCACAGGTATTTCATTTTTTTTTTTTATGGAATAGTACTCCTTATGCTTCATGCTGTTTTCAGGAGCTATGCATGATAGGTTGTCCAAAAAATACTTCTAAAGTGTTGCATGATTGTGTTTTTGGCTCCTTTAATTAGTTGCATTCCTATTTTATTGTCACCATTGATTATCAAGGTTTTTGTGCACTCATTAGCACATAATCACATGCAGGCATACACACATTTAGACCGCCTGGGAGAGGGACACATCAATTAGATGTAAATAGATAGGAATTATTTTTTTCATTGCAATTTTAAGGATTTATAGAGTTGTTTTGCTTGATGGGACAAGACTTAGATAATGATAATATTGATGATAATGATTTTAATTAATGGTGAATGACGGTGTGTGAAATTAGAACGCATAGGAGAAAGAATTGAGGATTGGTATGGGTGCATGTGAAGGGTTTGAATTCATCATATAGGTGTGTATATTTATCCAAGTGATCTCAATTAATCCAAATCCTCTTCTGCCAGCACTTGGAGAATTATCCAAGTCCTATAATTCCACCAGTGGAGTCCATTGAGAAAAACTGAACTACTCAAAACATCTATTTCCTTTTGACATTCTCACAAAATTTAGATTTGCTACAATCAGAGGTGGGCACCCCAGCTGATTGATTGTCTGTAGAATACTTGATTTCATGTTCATTATTTATTACTTTGTTTTATTTTATTTTTCTTTCGTGGTTTTTATTTACTGTTCTTCATGCCAAATATACTTTACGATAGGACTAACTTTGATTGGAATAAAATTTGGTAAGGAGCTAATATACAATGGAAGAGTGTTTAAACTTATCAATGGTCCCCACTCACTATAGGGTTTGGCTAGAAAAATTCCATGAGGCTGCTTTGAATTATCTTCTCTAGGTTTGACCAACAAGGAAATCAACAGAGAGTTTGTGCAAAAATCTTTCTTGCGTTTGAGTAGTAGTAGGTATTTGAAATTTGCACAGTGCAACCTCAAAATCGTCCAATAGTTGCATGACGTACGTCTTCCTCTCCTAGATACATCAGAACTTTGAAGTCCTGCCATTAATATAATGAGAGTAGTAGCACAATCAAATGTAGGTGAGCTTCTTTCTATGACCAAATAGCAAACTTCAGCTACTGTCTGCTCATTCAAAATTAGCTTCGTCGAAGAAAGTGATTCTTTTAATATCGTATCTTGGGCAAAACCTTTTAAAGGGTCGTGGAAACTGCAGCTCTATTTTAATAAGACAAATATTTTTCATTGGAGTCTTGCATTTCTTTTCAACATGTTTGTAGGTCTATTAATGGCATGGTAGTACACGTTCGCTAAGTAAGGAATTGATCGTGTTTGTAATTTAAGTGCAGTCATTGAACATGTGTCAAAGATGGTGTTTGGTACATATCTCTTTATACAGCATTACTTTGTCTCTGTGTTTTTGTATTCTTTGTTGTACTAATTTTTCCTTTTAATATATATCATTGTTACTTCTTTAAAAAAAATTCATGTGTTTCACATCAAATAAAAGGAGAAATTGTTGATTGACTATAACAGCAGAAAAGGGTTTCCGCAATCTAGCTAAAAAAAGGGATGGGATATTGGTTTTATCAATAAAAAAGGAATGGTATAAAATGGAGGCTTCACAAAACGGAGGTCAAGATTGAATCTTCTCATTTCATCTACACAGTTGACTTCATCACCTTGCGAGCACGTTTGTTTGAAGGTATTTCTTATATTAATTTTTTATATTGACAGTTTCTAACAATAACAAAACAGCTACTCCTTGAAGTTATAAATTCTCTATTTGAGTTAGAAGAATTGATAATACTTGCCTCATAAATTATCATCTTTTTACTTCTACATCTCTCGGAGTTTCAATTCCCAAGATTGTATATTCTACTTGAACATTTGAAAAACAAAATAGGAGAGAACATTTGGAAAAATCATAAAACCTCCCAACAAGAATTCTCAGAATTCTTACAAGCAAACAGGTCCTTTCTTGGAGATGACTATTGCTATGCATATAGTCTATCCATTTATTATTCAGGTAGAAACCATGGATGTATGAAACTAATGGACCCACAGACATGCCACAAGGAGAGGCTCATGAGGATCAAACTGTAAGAATACTTGACACGTCCAGAGCACTCTGTTTCTGTCACATAAAACATATGTCTGATAATTGAGTTGGACAGAAGAGGAAAAAAAAACCATCTCTCTCCAGATTCCAGAAGACACACCACACAAGGCCAAGCTCAGTAGGCCCATTAAGTAAAAGAAAACGATAAAAATGCATTCATGATGAGGCGCGTGTGACAACAGATATGTGATAAAAAATGGAGTTGGGTGTGTCCTTTCAAGATTTCCGTTTTAAATGAAAAGTGTCGTGTTGAACAGGAATGCTAGGAAGGTGTAACGACCACTTAAACCACATGGATGTCCCTCCCTCGGTCAAATATAGAGTGTCAACCTCCATCAGGAGGTTACTGCCGCCATGGATATTTTAATAAGCGTTTCTGGTTTGACCAGAAAGTGGTTCTTATGCTCCTAAGACTGTAACAGATCAGTTATACAAGATGTTTGTTTCTATACACACACACTTCACTCAGGAAAGCAAAAGTTGTGGTTCCTCCCTACATGGGCTTGTTTATTTTCTGGAGAATTCGGAATTCCATTCCCCACAAGAATTCCAAAGAGACCGTTTGGTAATTATTTTCCTCTCTATCACGGAAATCACCTACTTTTGAGCACTTTTCTCCTTTGATTCGGTGCCACGCCAAACCCCAAGGATGAAGGCAGGATCCTTCTCTTGCTATAGTAAACTTAGGGTGAGCATGGGTGGACCAATTATGGTCTGTCACATTTGGTCCAATCACGCTCACCTTGGGTCAAATACCTTCGAGGGTCTAGATTCCAAAAGGCTCTATTGGTGGCATGGAATTGGATTCTTAAACTAGCATTTTAGTTCTTCACACGTCGAACCATTGGGCAGGTTTCCCAATGATTCGTCTAATGAACCACATGGTTAAATGGATTACATATCAAAAGTCTTACTGACCCAAAAGAAGCCATGCATTTCTGGGTAGAGTCAACTGATGGAAACGTTAAGTATTATATAAGATGATGCTACCATTCAACATTAAACATGTCAAACACTGGGCCGTCATCATGAGAACAAAGTAGGTTTCATATGATGATGCCTCTTTTGAGGGTCCCACTAATATTTGTGGCATCAACGGCTGGGATGAAAGTTCAAATAAATTGATGATGTGCTTCCTCTGTCAAGTACCCAAATTCAATGAAGTGATGTTGTTCATTATAGATGTGCACGAGTGGACGAATGATGGATGACTTCAAGTGTTTTCTAGATGGTCGGTCTCTCACGACTGTTTTCTTTGTATTGTTCTGACCTTTTCATCTTAATATCCCAAGAATGGTCAACTGTTAGGTGATCTTTTGGATGTATTTGAGCAGTCAAAGGATTCTACTTTTGTAAAAAATAACTAAATAAATAAAAATAAAAACAAAAAAATAAAAAAAAATCTTTTAGGTAGGGTGCGGGAATTAGAGGAATTCTATATTCCTATCTTTTACAAGGGAAATTAAAATCATATTGATTGAGAAAAGTCAATTCATGTTTTTCCTTTTCCGCATGTGTCACATCAAACAATTAAAAAAGATGTTGTATGGAAAATCATTATAATTTTCCCATCTAACACTCATTCCTCTAGTCGTACAAACATACACTTAGGTTTATATTTCTATTTGACACTTTTGATTACTTATTTCTCTACTACGTATTATTCCTCAACTTGTATAGCTCTTTAAACTCAAAAAAAAAAAGAAATGGAGCATTGTCTTTAGACAAATCAGGCGACAGTATAAAACTGTTTGACCCCTATGTTGGGCTCATCCTAATTTTGTAATGTTTGATATGTTGCAGGTTCTTTTTATTTATATAAAACTTCCAAAAGATAAGATCAGCTTCAAAGGTCAAAGATGCAATCCAATTCAATTTGGTTATTATGACTGCTGTAAGACAGCCTAATAACAGTCACAGCAACATGGTTCTCTGCAACAAGTAATTGAGGTCAGCTGAATGGGTCAATCAGACATCAATGTTTAATATAATAAGATAATTTTAAAAAATTTGACAAATTTGCCAAGATAATTTAAAATATAGGACAAGCTTGCCTACATACTTTTATTATATGACAAGTCTGCCCATATAATCTTTTACAACATAACAAGTATTCTTTTTTTTTTTTTTAATTGAATAAGACATGCTATATATACTTCTTACCAACCCATCAGTTTGTAGAATTCTCAAGTTGCAACAACTCAATTTCAAACAAATCTAATCAAATCAGTTCTATTTGAAACATATTAAGATTTCTAAACATATTGCCCTAATTTAAAGGGCTTGACATTTCTGTTGGGCGAGTTGACCTCCATGCTTCCTTCTTCTCCATTGCCACACCAATTTGGTAAAAAGGTCATATAAAATGAGTTTTATATGTGTATGTGATGAATTTGTTACGTAATATCACTTCAATTGAAATGAAATTTATCGTATAATAAAATGTTAGTATAATAGTGATTTTGAGTGGATTAAATTTCAGTGATAAAATTCTACTTCGATTTAATCCAATTCCCAAGTTCTGCCGACAGAGGATCCCCACTCAGTTGTGCAGGATCATATTCCATTCCGTTATATACAGTACCAATTTTCACATTGTATTACATGGTACTTTTTATTGCATTCAGTTCTTGCTTTGCCTTGTGCATACGCAAATTAGCACATAACTCCATGTGGTGATGCTCGAGTCCTGAATAGCCCGGCAGCACAGCAACTGCAAGACCCATCAGTCTCGGCTACATTTATTGTTGCTCCTTTTCACAAATTAATAGCCCCCCTGCTTTGGATAGGTGGCCTTGCACTAGCATACAAAAATTAAGTGGAGTGGTTTTTTCTCTTTCGTTTTATCATCCGCCAACGGGTTGAAACACGAGAGAGAGAAAACCGCATACACATAAGGAAAATAACTTATTCAAATGGGAAGAAGGCCGGCATAAGTGGAAAAAAAAGCTCACACAATTGAAAAAGAAACCCACGCAAACAAAAAGAGGTGACATATCCAGAACTCGGACAGTCAACTAAGAATTAACGCTCCTTACCACTTGGGTGGAGTTGGAATTTGTTTCAAGTTATTTATGCACAAGAACTCTCATTTATGTATAAATTAAAATTACTTCAGATGAATTTCAAGGCCCCAATTCAGCTTTTAAATTGTTAGTGTTACAAAAGAATTCTGTCTTGTTCTTTTTGACGGATTAGTCCTATAGAAACCTCATGTTGTCCTTTGATATCATTAGAAACAGAACCTCTTCATATTTCTCATGGCATATTTCTTTCTTGAACCCAAACACACACAAAAGAAAAAAAAGTGACCTTCGATGTCTCCAAAAGCTACATGTTTTCTGATCACAAATTTCCTTTGCACATGCAGTCCATTATCAGAAGGCGCTTCAGGAGACACACACAAACAGAAAAAGAAAAACTTACAAAACTAATGGCCTATATCTTTCAATTTCTAGTGATCATTTCAACATTCCAAATTGTTCCCACATGTATGAATTAGTGGTTCAAAGAAATCTAAATGAGCTTCAGCCTTTAATGCCATAGGATCTCCCCCTCTCCCAATAAAAGCATCTTCATGTAGAGGTTTTATGGACTTTATGGGAACAAGGCACACTTGCATAAACTCAAGTCGCTCGTCAGGTTTCTATCAGAAAAATGAGAGTCACTGCTCACTAGCCAGGTAGGTCCGTCTTGGATATAATCATATCCCAAAATCACGCCACTTGCATCACCTTTGGTGTTGATTTGAGAAAAGTAAGGTGATTAGTGTTGGGTTTGTACAAAATCACGCCACATATAAGTTGGACATACTCACCTTTTGGTAGAGTTGATTATGAGGGCTTAGGCCCAAAGTGTATAGGAGTTTGATGGTCCATAGTTCCTAACAATTAGACGACACTAATAAATTCATATTTAAAGGCATGTGTGTCTAATGCTTGAATTCTGCATTTCTCAAATTTCCATTTCTACAGTTTCACAGGGAAGTGGTTCCAAAATTACCTATCCCAACCCCTCAGAAACATTTTCCCACTAACTTGAGAAAATATCGTTTGTTTTTTTCCTCTTTTCATGCATAAAAACACAACGCCAAACTATTAAGATTATATATATATGGAGGTGCTCTAGTGAGAGACACTCTCACCAAATTGGTGAGAGATGAGTGGGGGCCCTCACATTTAAGTTGGGAGTCCTTATATTTAAGTTGGTGAGAGTAAATATGGAAGTGAGGGCCCCCATCTATCTCTCACTAACTTTGTGAGATATATATATGGGAGGTGCTCATGTATCTTATTATGAGAGTTTTGCACTCATCCGAATGGACTTACACTGTTGGATTGATTGTGTACACCAATCTGAATGGACCATACATCATTAAACTTGTGGGCTCCGGAAGAGGATGATGGGATGATTGGTTGGTTTTTTTTTTTTTTTTTTTCCCCAGAGAGAAGGGGCCTAGGGACATCTTTTGATCTCCCCAAGTCTCAATCTTAGGTGGAGCACCATGCTGCAAATCTTCATTTTTGCAATAGGAGGACTGTTGGTTTCCTACCCCTTGCATAGAAAAAATCATAATCCGCTCTATCAAAGAAAATCATTTCTTTTCTTCCTTAAACTCAAAAAAAACCGTATTGCTCCAAATGATCAAGAAAACAGTTGAATGGAAAATCATAATACTTTTCATCTCTTCCTTGCCATTGCAACCTATAAGATAAGTGTTCTAAAATTCCTCGCCAAATTTTATTTTGGGCACGGTCATATCAAGCGACAGTTGCACTGAAGAGTCAAAAAGGTTTTAGCGGTGACCAGAAAACCACCATTTTTACTCTCTTGAATGTACACCTCTTCAATTAGTTCTGCTTCTAGTTTTTGGCTTTATATTGAAGTTTGGTTTCTTCTTGCTATTCTAGATTGTTTACACACAAAAAAGAAAAAAAGAATTAAGAGTTGTTATGACTTTGTCAAAATTACACCCCAAGATCCCACCCAAAATGAAACCCATTGGAGAAGTTAGGATTAGGACCCAGTCCATAAAAATGTCCCATCATAAACAGGTACTCCTTTTCAACTGTAACAAATTATCATCCCAATTAGGTTTTATCACCTTTCCTCTTTCCCAACCCCAATCAACTACACCAGAAAAAGCCCCCAGACAAACGCAACAAAAACAAATTCAAACATTACGCATCTTAGCCAATTAAAGCCTACCACCACCTCCTAAACACCTCGCTCCACATGGCCTACCATCACCAAATCATCACTGTCAACAAATCCCAACCGACCACGTGGCCACGTCAACGCTTAGCTGTCACACTAGTGGGCCCCGTCAGAATATACGTGAGCTACCACAACTTTGCCTGCAATGTATACTCTCCCTCGGTACATGTACATGAGCCCAGCAGAAGTCGGCAGTTACAACGCTCCATCAGATCCTTACACGTGTCAATCACATCCAGTGGCCCACCTGTGAGACCCACCTTCCACTTCCACTCCATCCCCTCCCCCTCTCTTTATATCCCCCTCTCCCTCTCTGTCTCTCTGCAATCACATTTCCTTCTCAATTTATTGAAGAAGAAGCAGCAGCAGCCATTGCATGACCTGCAACTGATTCCTGAGCAATAACCAAATTCATTGCAGTGCTAATTCATTTGAGATAAATCTCATATCAGATGGGAAATGGCGACGTCGTCTTCCAGGCGAACGGCGAGTTCGGTCACCGGGTGACGGTGCCCCCGCCGCAGCCCTTCTTCAAGTCCCTAAAAACCTCCTTCAAAGAGACCTTCTTCCCAGACGACCCTCTCCGGCAATTCAAGAACAAGTCGGCGTCGAAGAAGCTTGTGTTGGGGCTTCAGCACTTTTTGCCTATCCTAGAATGGGCTCCAAGATACACCTTCAGCTTCTTCAAGGCGGATCTTGTCGCCGGAATCACCATTGCCAGCCTTGCCATCCCTCAGGGGATCAGCTACGCCAAGCTTGCCAATCTTCCACCTATACTTGGATTATGTATGATTTTGGTTTTCAGTAAACGTGTTTTTTTTTTTTTTTTTTTTTCTGTTGGTTTCTTGGTTTTTGAGGGGAATTGAAGGAGACCCAGAATTTAATTTTTTTGTGTTTGGTTGATGGGCAATGCAGATTCCAGCTTTGTGCCGCCTTTGGTTTATGCTATGATGGGTAGCTCTAGAGATTTAGCTGTGGGGACTGTTGCTGTTGCTTCTCTTCTTATAGCTTCCATGTTGGGGAAAGAAGTTTCCGCGACTGAAAATCCGACCCTTTATCTTCACCTTGCTTTTACTGCTACTTTTTTTGCTGGGGTCTTTCAGGCAGCCTTGGGTTTATTAAGGTTAGAATGCAGAAAATTGATACTAGTTGGTAATATAGAGAGAGATGTGATCATATATGCTTTGTTGTTATCTCTTCAGTTCTTAATATGTTTTATTCTGGTCAGATTGTTGTTTTTATGTGCTTTTTTGGTTTAACTCTTGTGGTGTTTGTTGGTTTCTTTGCAACAGGCTTGGGTTTATTGTAGATTTTCTTTCACATGCAACGATAGTGGGTTTCATGGCCGGAGCTGCAACTGTGGTTTCCCTGCAACAGCTGAAAGGAATCCTTGGGTTAGAGCATTTCACCACATCGACAGATGTTGTGTCTGTTATGCGCTCCATCTTCACCCAAATTCATCAGGTCCTATCTCCAATCCAATCCAACCCACTACAATAAAAAACCAAAAACAAGAGTTCTATATATTAAAAAGTCTTCACACCTTTATCTCTCTAAAGATCTCACTATATAAAAATACAAAGTCTTGCCTTGTAATCTCATGAATAATCACGTGTTTAGAACGAGATGATTGTTGGGCCTTTCTTCTTAGTATTTCAATGTCATTCATAATCATCAAGTCCTTTTTTGCCTATGCTTAGCTGAAAATTAAAACTACAAAAAAAGACGTCTTTTTCTTCTGAAACCTTAAGTTCAGAGATTGGTCTGTTTTTTATTTTTTTTCATTTGACATGTCATGACTCACGAGTGTCTTTTTTTTTCTTTTTTTTTCAAGTACTCTATAGTCTCTATAGTCTATACTGGAGAATTATTTGGGTTTCTGACCCGATGGGTCCTTTTGATCTGACCAGTTAATTGCTTTAACCCGGTTTTGACCAGATGGGTCCTTTTGAACTGACCAGTTAAAGGACCAGTTCAGTCCAATTGGGTCCGGGCTTAAACCCTCATTGCATATCTGTTTCAACAATTTCTTTATTGGGGAAATGATGCACACTGAGTGGAAACATGAAATTTGCGAAAAGGGTTTTCTTTGATTTTATAGTTTTATTTTATAGCAATGAGTTGATTGCTTGCGTCTTGTTTCTAATAGTTGTGATTGTGATGTTTGTTACAGTGGAAATGGGAAAGTATTGTATTAGGCTGCTGCTTCCTCTTCTTCCTCCTCCTCACTCGCTTCTTTGTAAGTAAATGAATGTGAACATATCATTTTTTTTTATTTCTCAACTTTTCAGAGAACAGAGAATAATGTTAGCTACATATCTCAAGAATATAATTTATAACATTTTGAAGAAAAAACCAAAAAAGATGACATGGGCAAGATGCTCTTTCCACAATAATATTTCATATTTGTGGGCCTTTAGGCAAAAAAAAAATTGATGCAAGAGTTCTCCTCCCTGGTAGTCATTTTGTCTCATGCTTTTTGGTACAGCCTTTGCTGAAGAAACAGTGCTACAAGTGGATTTTTTTTATTTTGTCTCATCCTTTTCATTTAACTTGTTCTCACTTGTGACTTGCCACCAATTATTGAGCTCCATAATGCTATTGAAGTGCTATAAACCCTATCTCTTTTATTGAAAAGTTTAGACCAAACCATGTTTTTTTTTTTTTAGCAAAATGAGGTGATGATTTGATGTTTTCCTGCCTCATTTTAGAGTCATCTATATAGGCAAGACCAATGTCAGTTTCTAGTTCCTTTCATTGTTATCCCTCAGCAAATGCATGAAGTGGGATTTCCCAACTTCCTTACCAACTCTAGGTATTCTAACAAAAAAAAAACATCTCTAGGTAAAATAGCACATCAAAAATGTTCTCTATCATAATATTGTAATGGTTTTTATCTTTTCTTTTCTTTTTTCCTTTTAACCATATTGCCAACGCCCCTAATTTCTAAATAAGAAAGGGCTTTTATATTACATCAGTCAGCTTTTTATGCTTAGAAACAGAAAGAATAGAATGATATACTGCAACTGCATAAAGAGCATTCTGCGGTACCTGTTGACTATTGGGTAAAAACGGATGACATGGGTACCTAGTTTTCCACATCCAAGATGCATAGAACTTTGATTTTTTAAGATTTAGTGCCACTTTAGTTTTCATGTAATTGAAGATACCAATTATAGAACTTTCTAAAAATGATTGAAGTTTAAGAAATGTATATGAATTTCTGAAAACGACAATCAAATTATCTCTTTTTCATAATAAAAATCATCAAGGAGGTTGTAAATGAATATCCAGCCACCAATTTAGTAATTTAAATTGAAGAAAAGTGATGGTTGCATCTACATCACTACCTTATATCTTTTGCCCCTCACCTCGTATCATTCACCTATTACCTCTTAAATAATCCATCAAAAGAGTTCACTTGACATTGAGTTTTTCTATATTCAATTTCTGTGTATCTTATTCTCATGAATAAGCCCTTAAAATAAAAGTATTATCAATCAATATATCTTGATGATTCTTAATGTAAAATTGAAGGGAATTGGTCAGATTTTTCCATTTTTATACTACAAATTTTCTTTTCTTTTTTTTTTTTTTTTTTTTTTTTTTTTACTGTGTTCTAACTTCTACAGTTAGTTTAATTTTGGGTGGAGTGGAAAAGCAAGAGCTCACATCTATCCTTGCTACTTACTGCTTTATATCTAAAATCTCAATTTTTGATCCTCTTGTGCCAATATATATAGATTTTTGAATCTTCATTTATTCTGTCTTCAGAGCAAAAGACGACCCAAGCTCTTTTGGATTGCTGCAGCAGCACCACTGACTTCTGTTGTATTGGGAAGCCTTTTGGTGTACGTGACTCATGCAGAGAGGCATGGCGTCCAAGTGGTGAGCATTTCGTTTTGTTTGTTTTCCTTTCCCATCTCCTTTTGTCCCTTCATTACACCAAATCTCTGTGTATAAATTATTCCACCCATTCATCCTAACCATCAAATCTCTACAAAAGAATTTTCTTTAACCACGAACTAAACGGTCTAGATGGAGCCATAAAAAGAAAAAAAAACCAACCTAATCTAAAGATGGCCTATACACAGAAACATTTTGCATTTGTTCAAATCATTGGGGCTGTGCTCCCACAAAGATCCTTGGCTTTGCCTTATCTATACATGGGCCCCACATGGATGGGACTGGGTGATAAATCAGGAATCCTATCCATTGACCGACGTGATTATGATATAACCCCATCACTGGAAATCATCATCATGGCCTTGCCCAAATAATCTAAAAGATTCCTTCGGCTTGTTATGATATGAATGATGGCACAAAAATACAAGGGGTACAATCATGTGAACTCAACCGTTGAGGCTCATGTTTTAAGGCCATTGATGTGATGTTCAGTGTGGCTCAGTTAGATTATTCTTGAGACCATGGCCCACCCATAGTTGTCGTAGCCGCATTGCCTCTTTTTTACTTCTTTTTTAATATCAGTCTCTACCTAAATTCGGATCGGATTCAGACCCGTCCGATATATCGTTCTAGTTCCGATTTCAAAATCAAGAAACCGGTTCCGAAATTATTTCGGGTCCGGATCCGGTTCCATCTTCTCCTTAACAGTTTCGATTTCGGGTCCACCGTGGACCCGAACTGGAACCGAACCATTTACAACCCTAATTTTCTGTGATATATAACCCGATAAGACTATTTTTCGTGCATGTGGAATTTCTAAGAGAACATGGGATAGATAATGAGGGTTTTGTTTGATTTTGCAGGTTGGGCACCTGAAGAAAGGCCTAAATCCACCGTCCGTTACACATCTGACCTTCGGATCACCCTACTTGACCACAGCAATCAAGACTGGGATTATTACAGGCATCATCGCCCTCGCAGTAAGTCATTTTGTCGGCAAATTATCATCTCAAGAAAACGTGGGGATATTTTCAAATTAGAGCTCTTCTGATAATGTTGTTGAGATAAATTCAAGATAAGTATAAAGTACTGATAAAAACTAGTTCTAGATTTCCATCATTTCTAATGTGATATGATTTCATGATATTTTCGATTTTGGCGAGATTTTAGAAATAGCACAATTTTATTGGAAAATATCGAGATATTTTCGGATTATCACTTATAAATGTGACCCTGTTTATGAGTTATGAGTTACTGAAATTGTAGCTTTTGGGATCTTAACCGTGCATGGGGCCCTCCAAGAAATCAAAACCGTCCATTTTGTGCCATTTTGAAAAAGACCCACTTTCCAAATTTGCTAAATTAGATGAGCTTACATTAAAAGGAAAAAGGAAAAGTTAACTTTTTTTTTTTCATTTGTTGGTGCCATATCTCGAACCCATGACCTAATAATCCAAACCATAGATTTCAACCTTTTTGACAAGGCAGGCAAAAAGTTAACTATTTATTTTTGACTTTACTATAAGAAAATTACTAATTATTAGATAGTAGGTATTCCTTGAAAGGAGTTAGGCTCTTATGGAATATAACCCCCACCTACACTTTTTGACAACCTCTCTCTCTTGTTTTGTTTTGAACTCTTTCCTTGAAAGGAGCTTAGTTTTGGACTCTCTCACAAATTCAGCATATTTTGTCATGAAAAGATGAAAAGGTCCTAAGATGTAACTTTAGTTTGTATTAAACAATGGGCTAAACCTGGTAAATTGACTTAGGTGTCAATGTTCTTTTTTACATCAACATCCAGTACTTTAATTTGAACAGGTAAGGTTCTAGGTGGTTCTCATTTCTTTACACCAAATATGTGAGATTCCATCAATTGGTTGAAAATTAGCATCATCCTAATTGGTTAAGGGTGTCCACACTTGTAAAAATAAAAAGATGACCAAATATTCTAATTGTCAAAAGAAAAGGGATGATTGCAAAAATTCAACATCTTTTTTCCTAGCTATCACATGGGTGAGGAATGTGAATATTAGAACCTTCTTTTTTTTTTTTTTTTTTTTTTTTTTTTTCTCTTAGTGAACTTGAAAGATTGGGATTAGGGTTAAGGAATATATGACACTCACAAGCAGTCCCCCTTTTTACATGAGTGGGATGGTTTTTGGCATTTGGGTGCTGTTCTTTGGAATCTCAAATCAAGAAGCTAATCTACTAAGGATGGGTAGGAGAATATATATCAGCCCCTGGTCCTTAACCTTTCTTGCAGATTCTCTCCCACGTGGAAGATGGTCATTTTAGGGGTGTGGAACCAGAAAAAAAAAATTAAGATTTTGGAATAGTTAATTTGGCAATAACTATAGGAATATTTCATATGAAATTCTTCTTACAATTTATTAGGATTACATTGCATAGCCTAACTGAGGCTGGGTTCAATGACAGAAGAAAAATGGGTGGTTGTCCAACTTTGACAGCAGCCCTAGTTGTGCTACCAAAATGAATATAGGTTTTTCTTTCTAATTGTGCTACCAAATGCCTTTAACATCAATAGGTCCAAGGCTGCAAATATAATGGCTATGGGTCTGTTTCAAATACACTCAGACTCTTCCACCAGGTCCAGTTCGGTTTATGATTAGCTAGGTCTAAATCCTAGGATCCAAAGTGAGATCTACTTGTGGTTAAGTCTATATATAGATTATAACCTATATAATAATATTATCGAAAATGAAAGTATGACAATCATGGATGAGGGGTTTGAAAAGTTCCCCTGTAGTGTGAGAAAAATGGGAACCATCCCATTGTTCCGAGGTCCTCCAAAGTAATCTAAAATCCTCACCAATGGATCAAGTTGAAACAGGCTCTAAAGTTTGCATGATGGACCTTGGGGATTAATCAGTGTGAAGGGCTTAGATTGATCATGCGGAAGTTGGGGGGGGCCTCATAGAACTGGTGTTTCTAAGTTTATGAATAGGCTAGTAGTTCCTGAGAATTTTCGCATTATTGACTATTTGGATCTAAATGATCAGGTCCATCATCATACTAACTGAGTCCATTGGGTGAAACCTTTTATTTCTTCTTTTCTCTTGAGTTCCATGGGAAGCAAAGGTATTGATGATGAATTTTTCACAGGAAGGAATAGCAGTAGGTAGAAGTTTTGCCATGTTCAAGAACTACCACATTGATGGGAACAAAGAGATGATTGCCTTTGGCATGATGAACATTGCCGGTTCATGCACTTCATGCTACCTAACCACAGGTAATGAGAATTGAGGATCACCAAAGTCCTCTTTTCTACATGGTTTCTCCATTTTTACTGAGATTCTGAGGTCCCCACTTTTCAGGCCCGTTTTCGAGATCGGCGGTGAACTTCAACGCCGGATGCAAGACTGCGGTGTCCAACATAGTGATGGCAATGGCAGTGATGTTCACATTATTGTTCTTAACACCTTTGTTCCATTACACTCCTCTGGTGGTGCTCTCCTCAATAATCATCGCCGCGATGCTTGGGCTGATCGACTATGAAGCTGCAATCCATCTCTGGCAGGTCGATAAGGTCGATTTTTGTGTATGCATGGGTGCCTACCTTGGTGTAGTCTTTGGCAGTGTTGAGATCGGATTAGTCATTGCGGTATGTGAGTTGCTTCATTACTAATTAAATTGGTTAATTCTATGGAGTTAAGCTGAAAATTTAACTTAAAAGACTCACCAAGTCGACTCTGCTCATCTTATAATCAGCCTGAGTTGAAGGAGGGAGTGTCTGGGTCTTTTCTAAAACATCCATAAAAGATAAGCCAAAAAACTAAATCAATTCATTTGCGTTTCAATGTGGCGGCAGGTAGCTATAAGCTTGCTTAGAGTGCTCCTGTTTGTTGCAAGGCCAAGAACTTGTGTTCTTGGAAACATCCCTGATTCCATGATCTATAGAAGTGTTGAACAATACCCAGTGGCCCACCACATTGCTGGAATTCTCATTCTGCAGATAGAAGCTCCTATTTACTTTGCTAATGCAAACTACTTGAGAGAGAGGTATGTGGTTGTAGCTAAGGACATGCATGTGAATGTACTACAATACTTCTTACTCCAAAGTCCATTCACATTCAAAATGTTGTGGCCTTTTGCAGGATCTCAAGATGGATCAACGAGGAAGAAGATCAGCTGAAATCGTCGGGGGAGGCTAGCTTGCAGTATTTGATCCTAGATATGAGTGGTAAGCAACATTGAAATGTAGGAACCCATGATGACAATGTATATTTCATGTTAAACAAGGGGATTTGAAGATTAAAACAGGTGTAGACTTGTGTCGGCCGCTCAGGGCCCAGATAGCTTGTTGGTAAATTGGATGAATCCATTGGAGAATGACTGGACCCTGGCCTGAATTTAACGCCTTATAATTGATCGATCCATATTTGGATCGACCAATCCTGGTTAAAGGACCAACACTGTAGATCCAAGTACTAAACTAATTTCATTAGCTGGGTCATAATATCATCCCCCATGAAACAAATGAACTGGGCTTAATTGCATCTTGTAGTTCTCAACTCCTTCTACACCTGTCACTGGATTACCTCTAAAATGCGATTAATGTTTGAAAACAGCTGTTGGTAGCATTGACACAAGCGGTATTAGCATGCTTGAGGAAGTGATGAAAATTTTGGAAAGGAGAGCAATTAAGGTAATTATCAGATTTCTTAAGTCATTCTGCAATTACAATTATTCTTACCTCAAATCTGTTACCAAAACTAAATTATTTTCGATCATTTTCTTGGAACAAACAGCTCGTACTAGCGAATCCTCGGAGCGATGTGATGAAGAAACTAGACAGGTCCAAGTTCATCGAGCTACTGGGTCAGGAGTGGATCTTTCTGACCGTTGGAAAGGCGGTCGAAGCGTGTAACTTCATGCTACACAGCTGCAAGCCAGGGAGTGCCATGGCTGAAACAGATGCTAGAGACAACATTGTATGAACAACCTTTAGTTGGGGCATGTCTTCTTGTCTCTAACCATTGAGTGGTTGTAATGTGGAGTCCCTGCTCAACTAGGAAGGAGATTAGATTAAGCTTAAACTATTGTTATATCTTTTCCTTCTCCTCTTTTTTATGGTAATTTAAGCCTCTTGTTCAAGTGACTGAGGCTTCCAATTCTATGTAGTTTTTTTAGTATGTATACAACAATTGAGGTTTAAAACGAATAGAAAAAAAAAAAAAAAAACACTTCTCAGGTGTTTATTAAAGCTTTCATCTTTGGGCTCTCAAGGCGATGAGTGAGATACATTTAAGCATGTTAGCATAGGAATCATGAATGCAGCATGGCCTGGTTATCTTGATTTCTTATTTTATGGGTCCCACCACATGCAGGGTGGGATACAAACAATAGACTGGAGAATCCCGCCCTCCACTCCTTTGCATTTTTATTTTTTTTTATCGGCAACAATAACTTATATTAAAAGAGAAAAGAATACAAATAAAGAGTACAAGAAAAAAAAGAAAGGGGGAAAAAAACAAAGAAGTACAAAAGTAATGTACCCCCTCACACCACAACTACATAATAAAACCCTCCCAAGGAGAAACTCTCTCAACACCTTGCTTAGCTAAAGCGTCCGCCATAATGTTTGATGACCTATTCTTATGCTGAAATCTAACATTAATGGCGGTGGATAAAACCCAGATTTCATTGAAAATGAACTGAAACTTCCATAGATAAACCTTCCGGTTCGAAACTCAACTCACTACATTAGAAGAATCACTCTCCACAATAAGATTGCCATGGTAGTACCTCGAAAAACATCGAAGAGATTCTAGAATAGCTAAAACCTCAGCTTCATTAGAGTCACAGACCCCCACATATTTGGAGAACATAAATAAAACGTCCCCATTGCAATTTCAAAGCACCCCTCCAATACCAACTGGTCCAGGCTTCCTTCTTGCAGCCCCATCAACATTGAACTTAAACAAACCAATAGGAGGAGGAGACCAAAGAATAGATTTTCTTACTTTGACTGAGCCACACTCCATACATGATTCCCAATTAATAAGTATGTCATGAAGAGAAAAATTAGAGAATTCATTTCTACCCAAAGCCCACTTCGCGATCGTTAAAGTGATCTTAAAAATCAACTCTGCAGAAGTTGAGGAGGATCCCCGAAAATCCTTTGCATTTTTTCATAGGCAGACAATGAATTCTTAAGCATTGATGCAGACTACTACCAATTTTTCCAGCTGAGAATAGAATCACGTTAATGAGACTGATTCATGAAATTTTCTTTGGCAATACATATTAGTTTTCAGCCCAGCCATTATAGAGTCCAATATAAATACTAGAAAGTATGATTGAAAAGGCAATGGAAACCTGAACCCAACCAGATGAAGAGAATGGGTAACCAACCATGAGCCCCATAGGACATTATTGAAAACCTTGGTAGGCATAGGATGAAAGAACCAAGTGGCTTCTCAAGAGTATGGCCAAGATCAGAGAGAATCCCATGTCGCAACTCAGGCCTATTTGGATAGGCAAAGAATTGAATAGAGTAAAGTTAAATAGGCCCTAACAGTCTAAAATTTCAACTCAATCCCGTTTGGATGAATCTTACCCGATAGATTAAGTAACATTATGAGCCACATGTACTTCATTTCATTTCAACTCTAAATTAACTTCAAAATAAGTATCCAAATGGAGTGAAATAAAGTACTCTACTTTAACTTCAAGCTACTTCTCTTCACTCCACTACACATATAAAATCAACTTCATTTTGTTCCACTCCTCATTTATCGAAACAAGCCCTTAGGCAGGCCAAACTAGAACAAGAAAGGGGCCCCTTCAAATAAAATCTACAACAGTCCACATCGAACTTGCAAGTATTGCCCACTTGATCGATAGATAAGACTCAATAACACAGTTAGAACCAAATTTAGTAAAGGCAGATGAATGCCACACCGATACCCAAATATGGTGGTATTCACTGGGCCCTGTTTAGATCATCTGAACTTGGTTCCTTGCACTCAGTTTACCTGTAAATCTACCTACCTTTTAACTCTGTTTCATGGCAATTGGCAAAGAACAAAGTTATAAAACCCAACCAGACTGGCTGGTCAAACCACGTTTGAACAGAACCAGGACCTTCGCAGTCCATTTCAATCAAAACCAAAGAACGGGCCAAAATCAGCCCAAAGTGATGGGCTGAACCCGTTGGACCCACCATTAATATTTTTTTTTTTAAATATCATATATTTAGCCACAGTTCAGCCTGAATTTAGCCAGAGAGTTGAACCGGGTTGGACCAAACCATCCACTGAACCAGTTCGCCTTCGATTCAATTCTCAAAACATTGCAAAGAACCAAACTATCACTACAGAAAGCTCTTGATATCCAAACGCATTAACTGATAGCCACCTGCAAAGGGTTTATGAAGATCCAGAGAGCCTACAAATTCTGCATTTTTATATTGGTCCTAAACAAAATCCTTGCTCCAACAATTTTACTTCTGCACGTAAGGAAGCCAGGAAACAGTTAGGCATGCAAGTTTCCGGGCTCAAAAACAGCACACGATCATACAGCAAAGAACCCATCTGAAGTACAAAACAAAAAATCACTCGCTCGCAAAAACCACTTTCAGCATATTTGAAAAATGAAAATACTACCCATGAATGGTAAACTCTGGAACGCGCTTGCACACTTCTCAAAATCCAAGCAGGAAACCAGATGCCAAGGTCACTTGGGCACTACAGTGTCTTCATCTTTTAATGAGACTAGAAAAAACCCGTTCATGCTCTGACTGTTTCCAGTGTTATGTCATACTGATGTTTCTAGTTGCTAATGGCAGTGGGCTGTTTGAAGAGCCGGGGAAGCAGTTCATGGACACCCACGTCCAGAACCTCAGGATCCCTGAAATGTAGTACCATAACATTTTTACCCAATGAGATCAGTAAGAATTTAAGGTCCATCAAGGAAATAATAGAATGACCACAAGCGAAAACATAATACGTAATGTTTCCAGTAAACAAAGTATGAGAGAGAGAGAGAGAGAAGGAATACTTGCACAACGTCCGCCCCTTTTCAGACGAACTAGGAACAAACCATAGTTTGCGCAGTAATGGGGACTCTAGTTGAACAAAGAAACCATCACTCTGACCATGTTTCCACTTCCTTGGTCCTTGTCCTTTCCAAACCTACAAACATGTAAATCACAAGAGACATTATCCATAATTACAGTCGCATTGTAAAATGCTAGGGTGTTGTTCACAGTTCTCACGCATTAAACAATTTATTCGGCAGGCTCCATGCCATTAAAATATTTTAAGATAACTATTTAGTAGGTCCACTGTACAGAATTAAATTCATCGAGTAGAGGACCACACAAACACCAGATAACAGACTAGACACGAATGATGTTGTGGACTGGAGGAATGCTTATGCAAAATAGGAAATTTAAAATATGAAAATTTGGAAGAATGTAACTTGACGAAAGAAAAAAAAAATTGATAAAAACAGAGTTTGATGGTCGATGTCAGATGCACAAAGAACAAAGTCCATTGGAAAGGATAAGGGCAAAAGCAATGTTGAAAAGCTTCCTATTTTAAATCTTGTCATTCTAACAGAGGCTTAAGTAGATGGGGCAGCTAGAGGAAAACTGGGACCAATGGGTATGGATTGTGTAAGTATGATCTTTTCAAATTCAACTGGGTAAAGGGACTCTGATGTAGCAGAGGTTTGGGCCATCCTAGAAGTTTTAAGGGTTTTTCAATTAATCCTTATCAGACTCCAACGGCAGTGTAAAGAGAGTTGAAAGACAAACTAAAATTTTTATGGCAAGGAATGAAAGAAAATATCACTAAATTCAACAGAGTGAACGTCTGTGGGGCAAAGGAAAGAGGATGTCAAGGTATTAGGCCACCAGACTAGATGATTCAGAGGGGCCAAGGAAATAAATTTGGATTAACAAGCTGGCAAGCAGGGCTGGGAAGTCAAAATCACCACGGATCAGACGCTGGTGTGTGGCACTTGGTGCTGCCATTTCGGGATGCATTCATGGGAAATATTCATTACCAGGTCAACAATGGTTTAAGGGTGTTGTGTGTGGATAGGCACTTGGGTTGCCAAAACACCCATAGTTGACAATTTCAGGGCCAAATCATTCAAAACCGTTCAGTTCGTTGCGTTCAGATTAGTGAACTGAACAGCTCTGTACAAAATTTTGGTCCAGAATCTAGGCCTGTTAGGCTCTCTTCGGCTGTTCTATTCCAGGATTTAGCCAAACAAGGATAATAGTGCCATTGGAGACAGAAATAAAAATAAATAAAATAAATTTACAGAAAAGGTTCTTCATTTTGATTAAGGTACTAGTGCGCCCTAGTAAAGTGTAGTATTTTGTGAATGTGTTTATTATTATAAGTTATGTTAGGCTGTAAGTATAATATTTGATAATCAGAGTTGGTAGCTGAGAATGAATGTCATAATTTCACTGTCGCGCACAAAAAGGGCTCATAAATTATGGATTTGGCATGTAGGGATAAAAAAAACATGTTGTATTGTTGAGTAGAACGAATTAAATGATAGTAATTGTTAATTTCATTATTCGCACTATTTTTCAAGCTTTTTCTACTTATATATACTTTTTAAAACATTTTAAGTTCTATGAAACAAAACTACAAAAGTAACAAAACTCTAAAATGAATCACTCAAATGTCTAACCGGCCAAAACGTTTCAAGTCTAGAGTCAAACCAAAATGGGATCATAAACGAAATTGAAAATTATGGATAGACCACTAGTAAGTCGCTTCCTGACTCCCAGGCTATGATGCCCGGATACGGAATGGATATGGTAGGGACACACCATGGACATAACACAGACACAGATTTTACACATAAAAATTGAAGAATTGGATATGATATGACACGATACATTGCATATTGGAAGTATCCATGCATCATAGCTCTCAAGGGTAATCAGGTGTGCTCTCAACCAGAACATGTTAGTTGGTGATTACTTTGATAGATTTGAAGGGCATCAGGGTGGGGCTTGTTTTTAGAAGAAATCTAACAAAGGAAGAGGAGAGGCAGTTCCCATCTTTGTTGATTCATAACAACCTGGTCTATATCCCGGTTGCTACTATGGACAAGAAACTTCAGACAACCAGCAAAGATGGTTGTTTCTTGGTCTCCTCATTTTTCTTTGTCCTGCAGTGGAGCAAAGCCCTATAGCTAGCATTTGGAAAATCAAAGCACACTTGGGGTCATTGCCTTTTGACCAATAGCACTTCTTGGAGCCATTCTAACTGTGGATGGTCTGTGGTGACACCAGCATGTGATTGTTAACGCGTGCCCAATGTACTTAGCAGATGTGGAATGAGCAGTCTCCTCCAACATTCATTCACGAAAGGGATCAATTACTTCATCAAGCTCTGAGGCTAGACATTCAGATTAAAATAATGGCAGGGCTAGGATTTTGTGGCATCTATCCTTCATGGCAGTCATTTGGGCTTCAAGAACAAATTGGCGGATTGACCAAGTCCAGAAGACATGGTCAAATTCTCCTTGGCATTTTGAGCTTCAACCTTAGAGGCCTTCAAAGGGATTCAAACCTTTACTATATAATGGTGTTGGAAGGAGGTTGTGAGTTCATTGAGCAGCTTGGCAAGGCCACATCCACAATGGAAACCATCACCAATATGATCCCACTAACTTTAATAATAGTGCCTTGGGGAATTGGGGACCCGGTTGGGGTAAGGGGACTCATTCAGGACGGCTCAGGATGGAGATCATCTGAAACTTCTCTAGCCCATCAGGCATCAGAGTCAAACAATCAACGCATTGTAGCTTATGGCCATCAGGGTTGTCCCTTTCGAAGCTAGGAATCTTAATCACCAAATTATCATAGTGGAGGGGGACTCGGTGTGTGTAATCTGGTGGGCTTCCAATGGCAGCAACTGGCAATGCTCAATGGAGTCTAAGTGATATTGTTAATGAGTTGTGATATCTAGACACAACAAGACAAGTCACTTTCTAGCACATCCCTCAAAGGGCCAATGAATAAGCAGACCAGTTAGAAAAAGAAGATGCTAGGTGAAATTCAATGGTTTTTGGAAACGTGATCCCGTTGTCAAGTTGAGGCCTTTTAGACCCTTCCTCCAGTAAATTTCTTCTATATGGCTAGCCTTTTCACAGTCTAGCAATCTTGTACTGTAGATTTATTCTAATGAAATCATTATCATTTTCAAAAAAAAAAACTCATTATCATTCAAAAATAAATAATCCTTCGTTTTAGCTGTGGTTTGGTTGCTTTAGTAGGCTAGGCTTTCCATTAGTTTACTGCTTCTACATCAATTCGTTTTCTTTTCTGCCTGTATGTAATCCTTTTCCTATCTTAATGAAGTATATAGATATTACCAATATATTTTTAAAAAAAATTTGATGACTTAAGTTGGAGAAAGGGGGAAAAAAGTGAAAGCAGACTTAAAATAAAACATGTGCATGCATACACATGATACATAGCCAACATATAAGATCAAAAGTCAAAAATGTTAAGTGGTCTGTTAAATACCTGAGGATAAGATATGCTACTCTTGGGGGTGACCAAGAGTGCAGCCCTTGAGAAAGAATCCACTGAATACTGCCTTAGAAATGAGAAACAGTTGCTGTGTGTATGGGGTGATTCAAACGCCTGGTAGCAAGAGAAGACAAAGTGAGTGATTTGAAGATTTATCCACTAAGATGTATGAAAATAGACAGGTGGCAATAGTGGGAACTAATAATAACATCTCCATTAAGAATCAACATAAGAAAGCGTGGGTGAAGAAGCAGAGCACAAAAGGCCCCAGAGGGATGACACATAAGGCTTGTGGTTGATGATGATGATGAATTAGATGAAGTGATCACCATTCATGAGAAAATAAAAGATTTTTTTTTTCTCTTTCCAGGGGAAAATAAAAGATCTAGACATCAGTGGTCATTCATGCCACCTAAATCATCCACCATTGCATCCTGACGTACAAATAAAAACATCATGTGTTATAATTAACACATAGTATCGTGGTCAAGAACATGCAGTAATCCATTAGAATCAAAGCTTAAGATAAGTTGTTTGCTGAAATTTGGATCTTACAACCATTAATAACAATAGAAAAGTTTTACCAAAAGAAAATTAACAATAGAAAAGAACAGGTGTCACTCAAAAAATTAAAAAACAAAACTTCTCATGTGTGCATGTAGTATTCATAAACATATATACACGATTACACAAAACAGCATATGGCAGAACACAGAATAAGGCAGCAGATTATCAAAAATAAATAAAAACGTGTTGCATGACAGTTTAAAGAGATGAAGGTACAATTGATATTTAGGATTTTACCAAGCAAGAAGTTAGAGATGAATCAACTCAGTCAATATGCTTGTACCTTGTCAATATTGACAATGGGTGCATGCTTCTCGGTATCCGTCTTCTGTTTATCCAGGAGAAAATTGACCCTCGCATCGAGCTTCCCAGACTCGTGCCACGTTCTTATAGCTGTCTCCATGACATCAACAATAAAATTGAAGATATCTTGGCAACTTTCTTCAGTTCCGTAGTGTTTAGTCTACAAACAGAAAAGCAAGGTTAGTTTTGTTTTTGTTCTATACTTACAGTTTCGAAATGAGAAGTTCACTCAAAACAACTGTAAAGGTCTCTGCTGATTTTCACAATTTGGACTCCAAAGGCAGCCCCCACTGATGGAAGTGTCGGTGAACTCTAAGAATCTGATAAACCAACTACCAAATAAAATAGGGTGAGTGGCAATTATTGAGCCCTCTGGCCTACGATACAGAAGATGGCTTTACAATCTAGACATCTAAAAAAATGAAGTCCTTTGGATAATGTCAGATGTCCCGTCTAAAGCTATGAAATGAATGGTAAGCAAAATCTTTATTGTGAGCATCCATTAAATGCATTTTGGTCGGATAGCTAACAACATCCAATGGGTGTAGTTTTTTCAAACAACAAGATCCTAAAGCCCTCTCAGACACGTTAAGCGGTGGCCCACAAACTATGCTACCCCTTTATTATTGGTAGTTGCTTTAACAAAGAAACTATCATAGTTTGCTAAACAAAAGAAGAAAAATGTCAATTTTTTACATCTTCAACATTAGAGACCCTTTGTGGATTTTGAAGATAGGATGCGCCGTACAAGATACAAGAGGGTTTTGGGATCTATTCAACTAAAAAAAAAAGGTATATTGTATATTGATGGCCATATAAAGCCCACAAAATGGATGATCGAAATAGGAACTTTGACCTTTTTATCAAATAACATTCCATCTCAAGGCCTTGGATCTAGCTATCAACATCCAAAGGACCTAATTATTTTTATTGGAGTCATCATTGAGCATCATCCCATGTGTTTATGACTAACTTAATCCTTTTTGGTTCATAGATCAAAAACAACCATGGTATAAAGAAATGAAATTTGACAAATACAAGGAGCTCATGAAGGGGGAGACCATTCAAAAGTTGAAATGAAGTAGATGATAGAAGAAATGTAATAAAAATGAATCTATGGCAAAACAATAATAAAAAAAGGTTCTCGATTCATAAATCACTAGCATAAAGCCCATGCGACGCATAGGTTATGTCTCATGAAAATTGAATAATGAATCAAAATGAATATTCAAATTAAGAATTAATTAATAAAAAATACATTAATAGATTAAATGATCAAACCAATTGTGTAATCCTCAGAATATAAGTTCATGTTATAACATAATTAATTAAAAAGATATCATATAAAGTGCTCATCAATATGTGAGTAAATATCTGTAAATTAATTTGCAATTCCTCTAGCATAAACTACTGGTATCATCATCATCATCATCATCATCAAATCCTTGTCCCAATTATGTTGGGGTCAGCTACAAGAATTTGTTTTTCCATTCTGATCTATCCTAAGCTAAATCCTCAGATAAGCTGTACTTCTTCAGATATATTGTCACTACTTCCATCATGTCCTCTTCGGCCTACCCCTTCCCATTAGTCAGCCATCAAATTAAATAGAAAAACTCTTCCTTACAACCTTGCTAATTCTTCCTTAATCTATCCATCCTTACTAATTATTAAGCCAATGCATCAGAATGAATCTCTTGTGACATCTCTTGAGCCAAGCATAAACTACTTGTATACTCAGTTAAATGTTTATATAAGTTTGAACAGTTTTAGTTATATTTAATTAAGGACAATATTCTCCAGAGCACAGTGTGCATAAGAAATATGCGCCAAGACCACTCACAGAGAGAGAGAGAGAGAGAGAGAGAGAGAGAGAGAGAGAGAGAGAGAGATGGAAAAGTAGAGCTCAAAAGGTCAAACTCTAATAAAAGGAATTAGACTCATGGTAATGATGACAATGATGGTGTTTATCGGTTCTAAGAAAATGCATATTATATATTTAACATTATGCAAAGAGATGCTGATTAATCCTCTAGAAATACTAATCATGATAAGTCAAGTCAAACCTAGACGATTGGGGGGCTCATCAAAGTAAACAGTCGGATGTCAGATTTCCCTCGTGATAGGTCATGATCACAAATCATGCAGGAACTTTGAGATCCAAGGGTTAGCCACCTCCAATCATAGGTCCCCTTGTACAAATTTAACTTGCTATATCATAACTATGACATGCTGAATTGTAATCACATGACATTTATTAATACTCATGAAGGAGATGATTTGTCACTTAGTCATGTGCCCCTGTACGAGTTTTTACATACAGGTATAAGTAAACCATGAGATGTTTATTATTATTCAGAAGGAAAAATGCATGTCATCATTATGCAGTACTCACTAGTTCAGGTTTCATGGGATCTAAATGTTTCCGTATATCAATGTTCGATCGCATAGTCTCTACTTCTTGTGCTCGCTTTTTATCCCTTGCTAACTGAGTGAGCCTCTTGATTTTTCTGGACACCTCTGCATTCTGTGGATTATACTGCAAAGCTGCTTGGAAAGCAGCCACAGCCTGCATACATCAGTAGTGATGATAATTAGCAACAAAGAGCACATTTCTAATTCACTGCAAATGAGATGGATTCGGGCAAGAATAAAACTGACATCATCATATCGTTCCATCGCCTCTAACACGCATCCTTTCCTGAAATAGCCCTAGAAATGGACCAAGTCAGCTCATTATCATTCTTTGTCAACCATTGGGAAAGAAAGCCTAATCCAATTGACATGTGGGTGTGGCTATTGTGTTTTTTAATGGAGGAACATGATGAACTCTATTTAAATAAAGGAAAACCGAAAATACCTTTTCCCACTGGGGTTTTAATGTTATAGTTGTCTCAGCATCAGCAAGTGATTTGCTGAGCTTGACAAGATGTAGAAATGCTGCAGACCGGTTGCTGTTAAATAATATCAAAGGGACAGAAGAAAATTGTCAAAGCCAAAAAAAAAAAAAAAAATGAACAGGAGTTTTAGCGTAGAGAAAAGGATGAAGAGATATAAAACTTTACATTAAATTTCAGAATTCATATGATCAAGAGCATTGAATGCTTGACCACTAAATCACAACACAAGAAAGCAAGCTAAAACATTACATATTTGTTTACCAGTGTTATGAATTCACTGGATGCAAATTACTTTAACGGGTCAAAGATTCTACAAGTACAAGGCGTATATTTAACACTCTCAATTGGCAAGCTAATCTGTCACAGAAATTGTCTCCCTCAACAGACTGGATAAAAGGCCCACCTCTGAATATTTGGTAAAAATATGGTTTATTTCATCAGAAATGAAAGCCTCCAAAGAGAATCCAATTTCAGCAAAGCCCACTTGATAGCATAAAATATTTCATGTCTATAGTTTTAACCTATACCATTTTTCAGACCTATAGCACTCATTGCAAAAAGGCGCAGCCAAAAGCCAGTTACCAACTACCACAAACCTTTTCAAACCCGAAGCTAGAGTGAAAATGTTAAGATGATTCTAACAAGTGTACATTTTACCACTGCCCTAGTGTTTTTATGTGTCTATGAAATGTTCATATTTCTACTCCTGCTTTTCAAACTCAGTTTATTCAGAATAGAGTCAGAGCTAAGGCATTTTCGCCACATCAAGATTTGATGTCTGTTACTTTTGGGACGAATGTAAACTGCCCATTAGGGCAGCCAATATACACATTGTAAGAATTAATGTTACTTGAGTTTCCTTTTAGAATTTTTGCCTTGTGTAGATACCAAGTTCCCAACATCCAGATCCTAAACTAAAGAATCCCACAGCCCATATTGATTGCAAAGGTAAGATTGCTCAAAAAAACAATGTAACAGTTACCCTGAGCACATCTATGGTGGGCACAATTGGATGGATAAATGCCCCTTATCGGAAGATCACAACTACCCATCATCACCATCCATCCCTATGCCTTTTCTCACAGTAAGTCTACCCATAGACCCACCACCAAAGAGCAGACTTTCTTCCAATCTTCAAAACCAACTTCTGGGTCATCACCATCCATGCTGGGCCTCTCCAAACAACGGTACAGATCTAATAACATGATGCCCCCAATCTCAAACTAACGCTAAGAACCCCACAATTCCTACTAATTCCTCGTGTAGACACAGCAGCCCATTTGGGTTTCAAAAACAGGAATTATTGATATCAATCCGGCATCAAAAACCGATTTTTCAGCCAAAAAAAAAAACACACCAACCAACAGAACAAAACCATCTATGACAATCGCAAAAAGTAAAACAAGATCGAAAGAATCAGTAAGAATGGAAGAAAACCTGTAAAGGGTAGGGTTTGAAGGATCTTGCTTTATTGCCTGGGTGTATAAAGCTGCTGCTTTGAGATAGTTGCCCGATTTGAAGAACTCGTTGCCCTGATCTTTCAGAGAAACCCCACCTTCTGCTCCCGAAGGAGGAACTGGAACTGCTTCTGTCATCTCCCCTTCTGCTTTTTTTAGGGTTTTACGTTTCCTAGTCTCTCCAGTTTCCCTCGCACCAAACAGCAGCTGAGAAAGCTACCTCACTAGCAAGTGATCGAGACGACGAACGAATATGTTGTCACTTGCTGGAGCATCCTGGCCGTCCAATTTCTGATGAATTGGGAGTGGACGGTGCAGATTCGAATGTCTTGAAAAAGTAGAGTTTGGGCCACCTTGGAAATGATATAGTGGAGGTGACATGATGTGGGTATTTCCAGAAGAGGCTGGAAAACTGACCCAGACATATATATATATATATATATATATATATATATATAGGTGGTATTTTGAAAATATCGCGATATTTTGTGATATTGAATTAAGAGAGTATTTTTGTAGATAATGTTGCATTGTTTGCTATTCAATCAAAATTAAAAATATCATGAGAAGTTCAAAGTGTTGTAATAATGAAAAGTGGGAAAATCTAAAAAAAACTAACAATATTTATATTTCTTTTGTGATCTTGTCTAAATTAAATTTTGAGAAACCCCAAAATTTGAAAATACTTGAGACAATGACTTCTCGTTGTTATAATTCTGACTGTGGAACATGTTATTGGCTTTTTTTTTTAGTAAAAGATAATATTAGGTTAATATTAGGTTCTAGCCTGATTTCCAGGTTTTTTCGGTTTTGGACTCTCAATTATTTTTATTTTTCTTAGCATTTTTTCATATTTATGTTTTAAGTGAGGATGAAGGTTGGGTAGTTAAAAGTCCTTAGTCCAATTCGGGCTGTTTGGTAATTTTACTTTTAAAATCAAGTGAAATGAAGTGAAGTAAATGAGGGAATAAAATAGGGTAAATTAGCCAACAGTCCCTGAGCACGGTCTTTTAAGGCATCAAGGACAACAACTTTTTTTTCTAAAGTCTCTAGTCCAAACAGCTATAAATATTTTGGTAAAATGTCCCTAATATGCCACGTCATATATTTTCATGACTAATTTTCCCCTTTCAACCCTCATTTCTATGCCAAGTTCACTCTTATTCTCTGTTGTCTCAGCAAACTCATTCCTTATTCTTCTTTCTCATTTCTCATTTTTTGTTCGCTTCCATGGTTATGGAGTATCGTTGCGGAGCACATTCCATCGCCACAATGACTTCCGATTTTCTCTCTTTCATTTTTTCAAAGATACAACGTTTTTACTTTCTCTTACTTTTTCATTGGAAGTCTCTTTCAAATCTCTCTCTCTCTCTCTCTACAACTAATTTGAAAGATAGCAGTTTGCTCTTTTGCTTGTTTTCCCTCTCTCTCTTTTCTCGATTGGATCATGGTCATCAAGTGTTCTTGTTTTGGATTTCGATTTTTATTATAATTTGATTTTCCGTATTCTGACTTTTGGTGTCGCCGAGCTCAGATAAATTTCCCAGAAACTTTGATAAACTAGACAAATAACTCAGATAAAATTTGCCGAAACTCATAATCTGAGTTTCGGCAAATTTATCTGAGTTTCTGGCAGAACTTAGGAAGGGGAAGGATCACTTTGGTATTAAGGTTGTTCTCTTCTATCTCAACGGCCATGTAAATTATGTTGGGCATCTCTGGGAGTTGATCGAAAGCCAACCCTTGTTCATCATAGGTCCCTTGTAATCTTGTGGAATTATTAGTGAAAGGTGTCTTATGCTAGTCAAGTTTCTCAGAAAAAAAAAAAAAAAAAGCGCCTACAGAGAGTTGAAGCCTACTCTTATTCAGGACAAAGGGTTTTTTTTTTTCTTTCTAATTTGGAAGGACAGAGAGTGGGGTGCCAAATGAAGTAATGACTCTTTACAGATGATTATTTTTTTATACATTAACATACATTGTAAACTTTTGAAGGGATATGCTAATGTTATTATGTTTTTGTTTTGAGTGGTTTCATTTTCTTTTAAAATTCCTGGACCATCTTGTGGTTACATTGAAGTGTGGAATTGAGCGCCATCGACCCAAATCTGTAGGCATTGTCTGGATTGAATAACTTGCTGCTTGCTACCACTACTATAACAGATGAAGGGACTGAAAAATCACTTTAACTTTGGTTATTCAAATCTGTAAGTCTCTAGCTTCCCTTCATTCTCATTTCACATCATTACAAAAAGCAAGACAAATTTATCCGAGGAGAATTAACAGCAAACTCTGAAAAACAGGAAATTTATCTCAGTTTTTATGAAAACTTATGTTAATTTCTGGTAAAACTCATTTGGAAAATTTATCTGAGTTTTATATGAGTTTTGCCAAAACTCAGATAAATTTGTCCGATGTCTGCTTTTGTCGACATGTATAGGGACTTTTTTATCTTTTTCACTGCCTCATTTTTATGAGAGGACTTCTGTCGGTACGATAAAATATCATGGACCTTAGACTATAAAAGTAAATAATGAAGGACTTACCGCCAAAAGCCCCAATAAAATATAAATAGGTTATGATGATATTTTATTTTTAGTTGTTTGGTATGAAATCTTTGTGACTTTTTATATATAAAAGTGGAGGTTTTTTTTTTTTTTTTTGTCTTTTAATAGATAAAGGTAGTTGTTTTTTTTCTTTTTTTCTTTTTTTTAAGATGAAGGAAATTTTTAATTAAAGTGCTTTTGATGTAACATTTTTTCGAAAAATGAATGCTTTACTTGACTTTTATTATTCTAGTAAAGTGTCAAAAGGGCACCCTAGGTGTTATACTAAAACATATGATTGATCCAATGGGCCGGGCTCAAGCCACGTTGAGGTCCTAACAATATGGAGCTGGATCAGGGTTGTTGGATCCAACTTTATTAAACTCGGGCCTTTAACGGATACAAAATTTCTTCTGGGTATCCGATTGCACTTGTTAGGGAGGTAGACTCAGATCCAGCTTCAGGATCTATGTAAAACCCAGCCTTTGATTTGGGCCTTGGCAACCCTATACGATGCCCATCTGACTGCGGTCCAAATCTAATCCATTCACTGCTCCACATGATCAGATGAACCAATGTAATGGATGAGGAAAAAATTTCACATGCAAAGGAAAGGACAGTAGGACACTTTCACTTTCTGTGATGTCCATCCAAAAGAGTGACTTAATGGGCTGGGTCCATCCGTCCTAGTCACAGCTAAAATATCCCAGGTTGTTGGGACCTAACCATGTGGATGAAGAATAAAATTGAAATTGGATAGAAGGTTTTTCTTTTTCACAAAAGCATGTGCTATAAGAATGACAATGAAGTTATTACTCATTGCATGAAAATTTTAATATTATACATTAGTTTGATCTAATATCAACAAAAGAATCCCAAGAGCAATTATATCAAATTAGGGTTTGTAAGTTTCTCACGCAGCTTTCAAATATATTGTTGCTTTTAAAGTTATCCTAACACAATCACAGAACCAGCAAACACATTGGCTATCACTTGGCAACAAACATTTCTCACCTGGCTGTCAAACACCATCAACAATAGTTATTAATTTCGTACTGTTTCAGCTGAAATGGCTGAACTCTTTTGTTTCAGTCAAGTGGCCAAAACAATATTTCACATATAATTTTTTGTTTATTTGTTTTAAACTTAGGTCCATTTCGACCGAAATGAAAGTTTACATAATTAATTATTATTTTCTTTTTAAGATATATAAATATATTCTTTGTATTTCTTATATTTACCACAAATATAATTTCAAAAGGTTCAACTATGCCATCAACACCAACAAATGTGATTAATTACATCCATCTTCTCTGACCCATTTCTTATGTATATCATATTTGATCAACCCAACACCTCCACTTCTCCACATCTTTGGACTTGTATTCAGTGACTATATAGAGTACAAAGACAGAGTTCAGCCTATACTTATATGTCCTTTCCTTATTTTCTTTTCTCTTTCTTTCCCACTTTCGTGAAATATAATGGTACAATGTATAGGTTAGAATCGGATGAGAACAAGAGGATTTGTGTATGAAAACGATAAAATTATAAGATTTTGATATTCTTGAGCTGTGACAGAGATAGGGAGGTGTGTAATAACGATTTTGATTGGATGTATAATGAAGGTGGGATGCACTCTAGAGCTTTTGAATTTTGGAGCCGCTATCATCCATCTTGAATACCTCTTGAACTAGAAGTTCTACATGGGCACATTTGTGCTGGGGTGTTTTCGTGTAAGCAAAAGGCCTGATTCCTTGCCATACTTCACTTCCTTGTTTAGTGTGGCACAAATATCCACATAGAATGGCATGTCTTAAATGGCTTTTCCTCGCAAGAGGTAACCCCACCCCCTCCCTTCCATTTTTTGCACAGGAGGAAAGTCTTGTTTTGATTTATATGTACAAGTCCAAGGGTGTGTTTGTGTAGTGAGAGATTTTTGCTCTCCTAGCATCTCCATTTCAGAGAGAGAGAGAGGTCCTTACTGTTCGAATAAGAAATTACAATCCTTTCCGTTGAGAAAAATCAGTTTATTTTTTTGCCCTTTTTGAGAAGAAAATGTGTTGCACTAGATGATCGCAAAAAGTATTTTATGAAAAATCAGAATAGCTTTCCTCTCGGCTATATATGGATGCTTCTTATCTCACAAACGCGCCCAAAAAGGAGTTAATATTTCACTTTCCTTCTTTATCTTATCCTTATAGTTTACCTCTCCTGCAAAAGGTTGTAAAAATCATCCTCTTGTATTAAATCATAGGGTGCCGACTGCCTTTGCTTATAAATACTTGTAAACCCAAAGATTCCAGAAACAGAACTCCCTGTTTTCCACTAACTTGCATGGGCAATTTGTGAACCCCTTTATTTTTCCTTTCCATGATTTGGGATTCATTGAATGGAACAAAAGACAATTGACAGAAGGCAAAACACAAAAGACATAACCCACAACACTTCCACAGCATTTCACGTGACTAGTTACAGGATCTAATAGGATAGAGCACCTTCAGGTGAGAAGTGAAAGCTAAATAATCGAAGAATCATGATGTATGTAGTTGTATTGTGTGTGCGGGAATAATGCTCTTGTATCTTCTTTCTTCTTTTGGTCTCTTTTCTTTGTTCTTTATTCTTTTAATGAAAGCTCTTTATTTGTTACTGATTAAAAAAAAAAAATTCAGCTGCTACGGCCTGAGCATGGACCTCATGTTAATCAAAGATCAAGCACTCAATTAGAGATTTGGAATCGTCCATTAGAGATAGATCTCATCTATTTACTCCACACAATCTGAAGACAATGACTAACACGCTGATCTTGGAGCGAGAGGATGGATGGATTTGATCAGATAGATCAAAGCTAAAACAAGATCTTAATGTTTTTATATATCAAATCATATCCAATTAAAAGCACATGCAATTGCCGTAGTCTTAACAAATGATGGTATCAAATGAGATTTTTCACTTTATATCACATATATATACATATATATGGGAGTTTTTTAGAATTCATATATATATATATATATCACAAAATCCAATATCATGTGGAAATCTACGTCCTTTGATTAGAGCCCGTTTTGGGTATTTTACTTTTCAAAGTGGTTTCAAGTGACTTACTCAAAAATGCGCGGATATCTTCAAATTTGATAGTTTTCTCGAGACATTACTAAAAAAAATAACCAAAAAAAAAGGTAATTGTAAATAACTAATATAAGATATTGTAAAAATAATCTTCTTTTATTGCATAGTTATCTACAATTTTCTTGTTGGCAAGGATCTGGACTTAACAATGAAGGTAATCAGTATAGAATCATCCTTTCTTTTTTGTTTCTCTAATTCCTTTGTTGGTATTCCTATCTTTTTATGTGTGGACACAAGGATTACTTTGACGCGATGGTGCTCACTTGGTGAACCTAACCTGAAAAATATCCCTCTCTGTAAGGCTATGCCTATATTATGATAGTTTAGTAGGGTCTTTATTTGTTTGGGTTGCTTGAGTTATTTGGGTGATATTTGGGTAGCAGTTGAGTCTGAATCTGTGAATTCAAGTCCACAGGTCCAAACACCTTACTAGCTAGTCAACTTAGATTGGGATCCAAAGATGAAGATTCTGGGGAATTTTCTTTTTAAAACCATTCCCTTTAGTTGGGATCAAAATCCACGGCTATTTTTCAAGAGGAGTCTGTCACAAGTAACCCTATAATAAGTTCCTGAAACTCCATCTTAAGACCCATGTAGAGATAATTCGGACCTATCTATTCATATTTTAAAATCTCAGCCTAAAAGGAGTGAGCCACACCCGTCTGATTGAGAACCACAGTAGAGATTGGCGTTGACGTGGAACACTTTTAATATGGTGTTAATCATAGAATTGTAAACAGGTCGGTTCTGGTCCATAATAGAGCACCTCCATATATATATATATTTATATTTATATATGAGGGCTGCTCTCCTCAGCTGCAGTCCTCATTATTCTCAGCTGCAGGCATGTGAGGAGAGCAGCTGTAGCCCTCCTCACATGCATGCAGTTGATAATAGAGGGGGACTGCAGCTGAGGAGAGCAGCCCCCTTTATGTGTGTGTGTGTATATATATATATATATATATACGCGCGCCCCACAATAGAGTTCCAAGAGGTTGTCAGATGCTTTCGTGTTACAGCTGCAACAAAGGATTTGGACTTTTTCAAGAGGTACCCAAAAATATGTCATGCACTTGCATAACTAACTTCGTTGATGGGGAATCCACTTCCATGGGCATTGGGGTACACATTAAATTTCTTTGATTTTAAGTTAAAATTGGGGACCCCTATAGTCTGAACCTTACCATGCATTTTTCACCTAACCAGTCAGCTTACTCCTGTGACAGGTGGATATAAAGCACCAAGACAGTTACGCTCATTTACTAGTCTTTTGGGCGACGCGGACTGCAAACATCTACCTATTTATTGTTAACGTTTATCTACTTTGGATGGTCCCACTCCCACACTGTGCGGGTCTTACTTGATTCTCAGGATTAATATTAATGATGTATCTATATTCTATTATATAAGAAAAACTTTGATCTCAAGTCACCTTTGATGGAAAATGATTTGATAGAAGATATATAAAAAAAAAAAAAAAATTCTGCTATCACGCAAAGGACTTTGCGTCTGAGGAAGTGGAGAGGTCTTATTTTTGACACTTACCTTTATTGATTACCTCCTGTAGGGCCACCTACCGTAGTTTTATACATGTGAATTCGGGTTGTTTGGGAGCTTTACTAATGGAATTGAGTGAAGTAAAACATTATTTTGAAGAAAGAATAAAATATAAGTGGGCTATGATGATATTTTATTTTTAATTGATTGTTATAGAATCTTTTTGACTTTTTGTATAGAAAGATAGAGTTTTTTTTTTCTTTTAGTTGAGAAAGGATATTGCTTTTTTTTTTTTTTTAATATGGCGGGATATTTGAATTAAAGTGCTTTTGATGTTACTTTTTTTTTTTTTTTTTAAATGGGGGCTCTACTTTACTTGATTCTATTAGTAGAGTTGTCAAACAAGCGGCGTCCAAAATCGAGTGTCCTTTGGATTCAAGGCCAAAAGGCTCATGGGTTGGACTAGCATGAGATACTCTCGGTTGTAAAAAAAGAAAATGCTATCACCTTGTCAATAATCCCATGAAAGTCAACTCCATCCACATCTCCACTTCATATACTTCCCACTTCACCTTATAATCCTTTCTTGTAACCCATTTCACCTAATTGATAGAAATTAAAGTCCCCGAAATAAATGCGACCAAGTGTTGCAAAATGTCAAACTTAAAGTTTTTCAATTTAGTTAAAATAGATAGAAAATAAAGAATCTTACATATATAAATTAAGCAAATAGGAAGTTATTATTAAGCTACAAAGAGAAGGTGCATGTCTAAGAAGAATACTAGGCCATCATCATCTTTATGATACAACCACTCAAGTTCAACAAAAGAAAATGTGTCCTCAAACTCTTCTGTAACACGTTCCTATGTGATTATGACTCTAACATCCAGCCATGGCGCCTGTAAGATTAAGATCCTAAGAGGAATGATAAGTTACTATTTCTACCCATCCAATCTTATCCTTTACAATAATATTGTAATAAAACCATTGTCACATGTACTGCTTTTGTTTTAAAACGGGAAATAATCATGTTGAGAAAATGTTGGGATCATTTCCAATTATGGGGTTTTATTGAGATAATATTAAGAAAACATAGAAAATTAATTAATTTCTAAATAATTAATTCTAAAAAACAAAAAGTAAGTATAAGTCAATTTAAAAACATATTTTTGGATTTTTCCTTTTCCTTATTTATACAACAATTATATTGCAATTTTTATCATGATATGGTTATTTTTTCTTATGATATACTTTGAAAATATCAGAACTTAATGTATGGATATTTCAAAATAGATAACGTATTATATTGTATCGTATCCAATATTTCAATTTTTATGTGTGAAATCCATGTCTTTTCTATATCTACGCCGTCCCTAGCCAATCTAATGCCGCATCTATGATGCATCATAGATCACAGCATTATTGGAAAACACGATTTCAGGTATATATCAAAATAATATCAGGATATGTTTTCAAGTGACAGTGAGTAAAACCAACTATCTTCCTTTCTAAATTATATATTCTCAAAAGAGAAAAAAGGAAAAAAAAGCATGTTTCATGCATTATATAGAGTCTAATCTCTGCCAACCACCACTCACAAGATTTCACATTTGCCTTAAAAAACCTTAAAACCATTGTTCCCTCTTTTTCTTTATGCACGTTTAGGGGCTTTATGGAGGATCGGGACCATCCATTTAATGGGCCTTGTGGTTGATGGACTTTTGTTCAACAACCACATGATCATTGACAATCTGAGTTAACTACTTTCTCAATTTTCCCCTGAGATTCAAAAGTTGAATAAATTTGTCCTTTTTTTTTTTTTTTTTTCCAGTACTGCTGCATCTTCAGAACAAAATAATCAGAGGGTCAGGTCAGTGTTTTTCTCATTTCAGATTCTCTGTCTAACATGTTGCAGTATCCTGCCTAACCTCCAATGCTTCTTACCAAATGCTTTTCTTCTTTTCTTGTCACATTCTTATTGGTGGGAGACAAGGAAAATTTCTCCCCTTGAAGAGAAATGTTGTTAAAAAAGGAGAATCAAGAGCCAGAGAGCTCCATTTCTTACAAGAGAAATGTAGAGCAATTGGTTGAGAGATAGCTTCAATGTTTCTCAAATGATTGCCATTTACAGTAGTAGATGCTACATATCTTGAATTGCATGTGGTAGGTCAAAAGCCGCATCAAGAGGCCCATTTGAATTGCATGTTTCTCATCATTTTTATCATTAGCTATATCTTCTTTTTCAACTTGGCAATGCAACTTGATCGAGTGTTACTTTTATGCAAAATTAAGTTCAAACTTAAGTATGCCAAGCTTTTACACTCACTATTTATGTGGCTTGAAGCCAGATATGAGGAGGCACAACATTAAGGGCACGTTTGTGTACACACCCTTTCCGCGGAAAAGGGAAATTGCCACGTCAGCAAATTCTATAGAAATGAAAACCTCGGAAAAGGATTTCCATAGAATTTAGAAATTTATGTTTGGTGCAAAAAGAGTTTCCTAATTGAATTGGTGCTACTGTTGTTTGGTGCGGCTGTGGATTCCTTATAGAAAATCAAAATTTTTTATTTGGTGATATAATTTTTTGAAGAAAAATAACATAATATGTATATTATTTATTCAACATTAAATAATAATTTATATAAAGAAATAAAAAATGAAAGATTTATAGGGTTTTGGGGTTGAAATGGACAAGAGTGAGGAAAAGAAGATGAAATTTTTCCGAGGAAATCCATTTCCCATAACCCCCCATAGGAAACTCATTTCCACAATTATCAAGGAAAATGCTGACTAGGCAGGAAAGCATTTCCGCGGAATTGTTCCACACAAAACGCTGAACAAATGGGTTTTCCACGGAAAACCATCCACTTTTCTGTAGAAAAGTGTTACACAAACATGCCCTAAGTGTAGGTATTCTCCACTGTGGGATATTCAAAAGAGAGATGTAATAGCATCTCCAACAGCACTTGCCACATGGCCACCCCAACGGACAAAATTGGCATGCGTGTATGTCTCTAACAGCCATACCATATATAACTTGGCATTTGACGCGAATGATGGATATGCCAAATTTGAAGTATAAAAAAGGCAGATGCCTTTTCTTATTTCGGATTATTTTATGCAATGGGAGCCCACAAGAACACAATAATGCAAAAGCTTTTTTTCTTCTTTCATGATGGGATCCCATAAGAAGACAATAATATAATAAAAATAAATTTGGCACACAAGGTGGAGTTCATACTTTGGAGATGCCAAATTCTAAACTTTCAAATTACCATGTAAGCCTTCAAATGGAATTTGACATCTTCAAAATAATATATCTATCGGAGATGCTCTAAGTGATCAGTTGCCAACGCAACAATCAAAAAATATTTTTTAAGGGACAAAAAGACACACAATAGATGGAGAGGTTGGCCATGGCATTGTAAAATGAATTTTTTAAAGACGCTGAAAGATACGATATAAAGGGATCATTTAGAAAGATAGAAAGGATAATCAAATATGGACCATCATTAATTAATATATGTGAGTCAATAATTAGATAAGAAATCATAGCACTGCTCACGTCACTTCTTCATAGATGGTTTGTTTCAAAAAGAGGAATTCTTACATGCATCCATCATTCGCCATAGGGTTATTCCTCTTTGCACATTAATATTCTTCTTCTACATGTAACCATATACGGTTATTCATCTTTTACACACGAATATTTTCAATTATATAAATGTCCCTTACCACACGGTGAGGGATAGATGTACATAAATATTTATCTTTTAAAAATAATTTTGAGTTATGTCTAATATAGGTTTAGCATTATATTTGTCAAATTTAGATTTCACTTGTTTTTATAGCCTTTGACTTGAACTAAATTGAATGCGAGCTTTTTTTTTTTCGTGGATAGATGGTTGAATGGTATAATACTTCTGTGAAGACTTGTCTGTTTGAGAACTTAGGAGCGATGTAAAGTCCCAAATAGTAAAAGAATAAAATATAAGTGAATTATAATTATATTTTATCTTTAGTTGTTTGGTAATAAATCTTTTTGACATTTTGTGTAAAAAGTATGTGTTTTTTATCTTTTAGTGGAGAAATGTGATTGTTTTTTGAACTTTTATTTTAAATTAGAAAATTTAAAAAATATATTTTTTTTTAATGTGACCCATTGTGAAAAAAAATCGAAACTTTATTTTACTCTACTTTACCAGTAAAGTTTCCTAACAAACTTAGGTAGATGAGACGAGCCACGCCAAGTGTCTTGACCCTTGACCTAATCCCTAATGCTATTTTTTTAGCGTCAAAGAAAAATTAATTTGTATAATTCTAACAGTCTGATATTGATTTTTTGTTCTCGAGTGCGAGAGAATTCCCCATGCACTATTTTTATTGTATCAATTCGACATTTCACACAATTTTACTTGAGTGATGATCGATTTTGGCTTTGCCACCTATTTTAATGCGACGAGACTGTGTTGGGAATGGAATGCAGGAAACAACTTCTGACATGATAGAGACCCCTCCACCTTCCACGCCGCTTGTTACAAACAAACGAATACTCTAGGGGAAACACACCGTTTCGACAGTACTACTCCATTACTCAGAGACCATGAATGCCTTACATAACTAGTTGCCTGTGAAGTTGTGGTCCAGCCCCCCCCCCCCCCCCCCCCCCCCCACCCCACGCCCACAGAAAAAAAAACAAAAACGTCTCCAGCTCTCTGTGAAATGCAATGACCCAGAGAAACTTTGCTGCTGGAAAAAAGTGTTTTGCATAGATGAAATGGGAAAAGTGGTGGGATCCACTGTCACATGGCTGTGGGCCATTCATTTGTGAGCCTCTGGTATATGTGTGTCAGGCACGAGGGTATGGTGCAAAGGGTCCATGCCTTGAATGGATCTACGGTGAAATTGGATTGACCTCAATTATTAATCTATACAGACATCGGATGTGGACTCGGAACTATGATATAAATGAGTATCCGATTTTTTAATTATCCGGACGTTCAGATCATTTAAAAATCGAGTCTGGGTCCTTATTTAGTTCCAAATAAGTAAATGAGTTCGGGTCCGGTTCCACCTTGGTTCAGACCCATAGACCCGATAACCGATATATTATCTCGATTTTTGAAAATATATCCTAAAAACCATGTTTTTTTCATATGATTCTTTATCTAGACCTGGACCCGGATCCAGATTCGTCTCATGTATGATTCTGATTCTAGTTCCAGAGCCAAGAGATAGGTTCCGAAACGATTCCGGGTCCGCATTCAGTTTCACCTTCTCCTTAACGGTTCCCGTTCCGGTTCCAAGTCCACCATGGGCCCGGACCGGAACCGACCCATTTACAACCCTATTCAGAACCCAACTTGAATCATTTAACTGATTATTAGTATCATTATTAAATGAACAATGCTCCAAATGTTTCCAATGCGGCCGGAGCGCTGAAACACTAAATTTTAACATAATTATATTTCTGGAGCTAAATCTTAAAATAATCTATATATATATATATATATATATATGTGTGTTGGATGGTGTGTATCAATCAAATATTTGCTTTTCATATTGGAAGGATGTCACAAGAATGCCTTGTCAATCCTAAAAAATGTACAATATGGATTTTAAACATGTATCGGCAGCCATGCATGTATTCTAAAATACAACTAATGCACGTACAATATGCATATTATCAAACTATCCAAGCCTAACAATATTTATATGTGCCTCCTTACCCAAGTGGTATCTGATACATGGGCCCAAAATAAAACAAACATTTCGATTCCAGCCTCATATAAATGAGTAGCGTGATAAATGCGATTTGAAATAAGTTCTGAAATCAAGTCCACCCATCTCCATGCCTGTGAGAGACTGGGACTGAAATATAGAAGTATCAAGTACAAATCATGGGACCCAGCTTTCCTGAGCTCCAAAGAAATGGTAGACCCGATAGTATATGGTCCCACCAGAACTACCGGAGGTTGGCAAATCATATCACCCAGATTATGTATCTATATTTCCTTTAAAAATAATAAAAGATCTGTCTTTCGTTCTAGACCGCTGCTTAAATCGGTAAATCCTCTCGCCGACGCCGACAGATTCCTAAGAATGAAATACAATTCATCTATTCACATTTGTATTTGATTTGATGGGGCTGATTTATATATATATATATATATATATATTCTACCGGAGGGTTTCAATCTTTTGGGCTGAATTAATTTCTCCGGGCTCAGAGAGAAGCCAGGTAAACTCCCTTGTAGCCCCAAGTGTGGAGTGCAGTTTCGAACCTACAACTTTCGGGTACAAATTGTGGTATTAAGCCAATTGAGCTACTCCTAGGAATTATGAGGTTGATATGCTCAAACGGAGAAAGACGGCATATCCTATTTACAGTAGGCCCCTAGGACCCATGTGATCACATGAGATTGTTTCTCTTGAACTACTCGTTCGTGTTTTCATTCTCGGTCCACTCTTACCTTGAGCTTACACTTTTACCTTGCATGAGGCCTTTTAATAGGTTGAAGCTCATCAGAAGCAAAACCGTGAGGCCCATGGGCCAAAGCGGTCAATATCATGCATGGGTAAAGGGGTGGGGCGTTACAAATGGTATCAGAACCGACTCTCGACTAGTTCGACTGTGAGTCTCCTACCGTGGTCTGGTGCAAGTAGACGGGTCTCCATGTGGGGGGCCAAGAGGGCTGACAGGTTATAGAGACTGGCAGGCTACTGCACAGGGACGTGCAGCCTTAAGGGGGTGAATTGTGACGTCCCGAAGTCTCACATCGACTATAGAGAGAAAAGTGAATGGGGTTTATATGTAGAGCTTACACCCTTACCTTATATGAGGCCTTTTGATGGGTTGAAGTCCATAAGAAGCAAAACCGTGAGTTCCGTGGGCCAAAGCGGACAATATTATGCATGTGTAAAGGGATGAGGCGTTACAAACAGTCCATGACATGCTTTTAAAATTTTATTTTTAAAGACCAACATATAGCTTAATTGATTAAAGACATGAGTATTTGAATAGTGTAGGTGAAAAATGAGTATGATCTTAGTAGAGAAAAAAAAATATAAAAAAATGGGAGCCAATTATAATGTATTAAGCTAGGAGGTTTTGGTTTCAATTTTGACAATCCATTATAATTTTGAGTGGCGGTTATGTAACTACTCATGCAACTACTCAATCATTTTTTCATTAATCCACTTATAATTCTATTTTTTATATATAACTATACCATTTTTGCTCCAATTTCTCTATTTTTATCTCATCCAACTTGTTCTATGAGAAAAGGTAAAAATTTTTAATATATAATTATATATTTTGCAGTATAAAGAGATACCGTGTTGAATACGGGTTCTCGGGCTGGTCATCAATTAAAAGTCTTGATGCACTGGCACTTCATATTGGGCAGTCCAATTCCCTTGCAATGACGACACCACAAAAAGTAGATCATGATTCATGATACGCGGTGGAGAAAGAGACGGTCATGTAGAGAACATCTGGATGGCTGGTGCCACTTGAACAAAATGCCGCTCTCGTCCTAATAGGTGGGGACTGGGCTGGAGGGAAATAGAGGAGAAAGGGACCCATTTGACTGTGCCAACGACCTTTTGTAGAATTGAAAGATGTTTTAAGTTTGTCATTCATGGCAATTTATCAGGAGTAATATTGTCATTATAGAAAACTGATGGCAAGGGTCAGGTTAGCAACTGGCATGCGCACATGGTTTGGAATATTACATTTACAAACCCTATTAATAACTCAAGTGTAATCCATTTTTAAAATCAAAAGCACTTACCATGACTATCCTTCTTAGCTAAGTTTTTTTTTTTTTTTTCTTCTTTACTATGCTTGTAAGTGGACCTGCAATGGTTGTCACACTCAAAATATGTGTTTTAGTGCCCTCTCTCTCCGTGTCAAATTTTAATATTTGGCACCACCCTTAACTTATAGTATAATTTGTTTCGAGAAAGGTGAGCTTTATTTTGAACAATTTTGATTTTTTTTTTTGTGACTTCAACAATAATATTATTGAAATAGACCAGAGAATTTTCCTACCCAACCCTATACATGTATCTCTTGGGCCCATAGCCTAATTAGTATGGAGAATTCTTATTTGGGAGTATCAGAAATTCTCAAGATGTTGTCCCCTAATTTGTTTGGTTGCAAACGTTTTAATATTTTTTATCTGAAACATTTGGTGATTTCTAAATGCGTCTCACGTTCAACTCAAATTGATTTTGAAATCTAAAAGTTCGAAAGTTTTTTTTTTTTGACAAAAGTGACTTTCCATTCAGCTAACTCAACAAGTTCTCACTGTTTAAATTCAAGCATGCAAGAACGACTATTTGTCTAAGTGGTAAGGAGTTTCAGTTCTTACCTGAATTACGACCCACTTGAGCGGACTGCATTGCTGTGTGTATGCGGGCTATCTTTTGGATCCAGTTCTCCTTAGTCAGGGTGAAAAAAAGAAAAAAATCCAAACACACAAGCAATTCAGAAATCCCCCAAAATAACATTACATTTTTGTGATTAACCGACAACAGAAATTTCTGCTAGAAATTCCCTGAACCAAACAAATTCTGCTATAACTTTTGCAATCAAACATTCCATTTCAAATGCTCAAAGTTCAACCTCTCAAATCAAAGTCAGAAATCTCCCCAACTCCACATTCTTCCCCTAATCCTCACTCTAATTATTGGGGCCGTTTCTCCCTTGACATCTGTAAAAAGCTGTCCAGATCAATTCCAATAATTATATTTGAAGTGTTTTGAGCCTTAAGCATGGCCCCACAAGTGAATTCATTTACAGACAGATATCAACTTAGAAAGAAAAGCTGTCTAAAGCCCGGCCTCAATAAATCTGGATTTTCTACCGAGCCCCATTTCCGCACTTGGCACTCGCGCGAAGCCCGTGACCGAGACGTTGCGATCGAAGGCTCGAACCTGCCGAAAGCTGACAAAAACCCCACTCTCCCCCACCACTTCCCCGTCCGTCTTCTCCTCCCTTCCTTTTATTTATATATGTATTATATTCCTTTACTCGATCGAGGAACTGAAAAAAAAAACATAAAAAAAAACAGAAGAAGCAGAGCGCTTCTGATTTGACCTCTTCTTTTTCTTCTTTCCTGTCTCCGCTTTTTTTACAGTTCAAACTTGAAATCCCTGCTCTGCTGCTCCTTCTTCTTCTTGCCGCTCTCTCTCTTTCTCTCTCACTTTCCATTTTCCATCTCTCTCTCTCTGAAATGGAGAAGAGATTCTTCCATTTCTCTCATCTCTTCTCCTTCTTTCACTGTTGCAGAGATTTCGTTGATCGAAGGTCAGGATCTTCTTCCTTCTCCCTTCTCCTTTCAATCTTTTCACGTCTTTTTCGCTGATTCCTGCGTTTTTGGTGGAATGCCGAAGCGAAATCTTCGTTTCTTACTCTCTCTCTCTCTCTCTCTACTTGTGGCGGCTTGGTTTTTGAAATCTGATTAAGTGTGCGATTTTGAAAGTTTTCGAAAAACAGGATTTTTCATGGATTTCGTTTTTCGTGGAATGCCGAAGAGAAATCTTCGTTTCTCTCTCTCTCTCTACTTGTGGAGTCTCGGTTTTTGAAATCTGATTTAAGTGTGCGATTTTGAAAGTTTTCGCAAAGCAGGATTTTTTCATGGATTTCGTTTTTCGCTGATTTGCTGGATCTATCTTCATTTCTAGTGTTTGTAAGCTGTTTTTTCTTCACTTTGTTGATTCGTTTGTGTCTTTCGTTTGCTTCACATTTTTCTCCTACTTTCTGGTATTTCTCATGAGAGATTTGTATTTGCCTGATTTCTTCTTGGTTTTTTGTACTCCGAATCTCATTCTACAGTGAGATTTGTGAAGTGCATTGTATTGAAATCTTGCATTTTTCGTGTTTCTATGTTTCGATGGTCTTGTGGGTCTAGTTATGGGATTTTTTGTCGTTTTCTGCTAAAGATTAGTGTTATCGATAGACAATGCACGTGTTGAGTTGTATTTTTCTGCATTTTTGGGGCTTCATTGGATCTTTGCTGAGAAATTTGTGGTTTTTTTTTTTTTTTGGATTGTGTGATGATAAGATTGCAAGAGGAGCGCGTGGGGAAGTAACGGAGCTCGAGATGGAGCATTACGAGGTACTGGAGCAGATTGGGAAGGGGGCTTTTGGATCTGCTCTTCTTGTGAGGCATAAGCACGAAAGGAAAAAGTAACAGTCCATCATAATCATGAGTTTTTTGTGTTTGAATTTTGGTGTTGTACTTGTAGTTCAGTTTCTTTGATCTGGGACTTGTTTGAGTGATTCCCACTATTAATCGGAAATGGAAAGGACACAGCTTTAGTTGATGATTGTGCATTGTTGTCGTTTTTTCTCACTTTTGAAGGTATGTGTTGAAGAAGATTCGACTTGCTCGCCAGACTGATAGATGTCGCAGGTCTGCACATCAGGAGGTAACTTCATTTTCCCGTATTTTGCGTGTTTCGTTTCGTTTTCGCCTTCTTCTTTTTTATGAAGTGACGTGATTGATTCAGTGAGAATCGATGGGAACTTGTCCGCTTTTGAGTTGCTTCTGTTTTGGGTTTTATCACATTGGTTCTTTTGTGAACTCTGTTGTTGACATTTCAATAATGTTGTGAGAAGTGGAAGGCATTTGGGCATGTTTGGTGGAGGATGAATTACTCGGATATGAAAGCACAATTGGAGAAGAATGCATTTTGATTTTCATTCATTTTGGGCAGCCAGTATTATTGCAAGAAGGAATTGAAGTACTTGGTCATTTTCAGAGTTTATGAGGGAAAGGTGGAGAAGTGACCCTGATAGAACTAAAAATTGTAGGAAATTTTATGTAGGTACATGTGCCCTAAAATGTAGCTATAGAAATTAGAGGCAGTTGTGGAATGCATTTTCAAGAGTTGTCGCATTATTCATTTGATATAATGAAATTTATCCAAGTGTCTGAAAAAACAACCACCCAGAAGAAAAGGGTGGCAAGTGAGAAAAAAAGTAGGTAATCTTGTGGGGAAACTACTTCCTTGGTGGAAATGCTTTAGACTAAAGCATTGGCGACTTTAGTGTAATATAACTCAGATCAACAGCTGAAGGCCTGATTGCTAAATGTTGAATTCTAGTTTAGTCTATTTTTTTTATTCAATTGATGCAACGTGCGCTGGTTTGTTCATGACAGTGAGTTTGGTAACTTAGATTTTGCAAGAAGAAATCTAGATGTTCTAGCTAATCCTATTTGGTAGTTGATGATACTATGCATAGTGCTTCAACTTGCTGACATATTCTTGTTATGATGTAGATGGAGCTTATTTCAAAAGTGCGGAATCCATATATTGTGGAGTACAAAGATTCATGGGTAGAGAAGGTAGGGCTGCTTCGCTAAACAACCTTGACCATTTTACCCTCCGTGTGGTTTGTTTGATATTTGCGAATGTTTTTTACCTGCTTATTTTGTTATGCCTTCTGTATCTTTCTTGTCATATGAACTCCATCAGATTTGGTCCTAAGATGTATTTTCTTTTCTTTTTGGTATCGATGATATATGTATGTTGTCCCTATTTCTGATATTGTTCTATTAACAACTGTTCTCCTTCATTTCATCTTTCCAATTTTGTAGTTCTATCATACTTCTTTTTTTCTTTTTTGAGTGGAGCTCTATGATTGATTGCTTGGCAATGATGATGATGGTGACAATGATGATGGTGGAGGTGATGATCAGATGGAAATTGCATGAATAACCATTACCCAGAAACCCAGTTATATGTGTTAACTAAGATGCCTATTTCAGGATCCCAATCTATGACTCTTTGGTATCAAACATCAATCAAATGTAACACTTCAATTGATTTTGTAATACACTTGCTGTTGGTATCTATTGTGCAATTCCTTATTTATACAATTTGACAATATTTAATTGACATATTTGATGCTAGTGGTAGATATATGGTTTGATGCCTGCACATTATACTGACAACAGCAATGCTTTCAGGGATGCTATGTATGCATTATCATCGGTTATTGTGAGGGAGGAGACATGTAAGGTTTCTTGGTTGCTTCAACTATTTGATAATAGATGGATTTATTTGCTTTGAATCTAGTGTCAAATCATTTGAATAAAAGCTTATTCCCAATGCCTTTTCTTTTGGTTTTATAGGGCAGATGCTATAAAAAGAGCCAATGGTGTTCACTTCCCTGAAGAGGTTGTTTTAGTTCAACCACCAATTCTATATTATTTCCCAGTTATTTTGTGTAAATTTTTAGTTTATTACTAAATAATGGTGAGCCTGCAAGATGTATCTGTTATCTTATTGAAATTTGAAATGCATGCAGAAGCTTTGTAAGTGGCTTGTACAGCTCCTGATGGCGCTTGATTACTTGCATATGAATCATATTCTTCATCGTGATGTGAAGGTTAGTGATCACTCTCAATCCACTTTGTGGAGGTAGCAGTTAGGTTTCTGTTGAAAAGCTTTGAAGTCTTGAACTGATATTGTTCCACAATTACCTCAGTGTTCAAATATATTCCTGACAAAAGATCAAGATATACGTCTAGGTATGTTGCTTAACAATGGTGTTACAGTCTTGGCCAGCCACTGTTATCAGTTTAGAAGTTAAAATCATAGTGATGGTTTGCAGGTGATTTTGGACTTGCCAAAATGTTGACATCGGATGACCTTGCCTCCTCTGTGAGTGATGTAACTCATAAATATCATTTCCAATCTTCTTTTGTGTTACAGTGGCATCCATGCATAATAGATGGTATAGAATTTCAATCAGTTATATTTATTGAGAACATGACCTTAAGCACAGTTGATTGGAAAAGCAGAACTCACTAACCCAACGTCAGATAAATGGGATAAGGCTCCCATATGATAATGGGGATGTGATGTGGTTCTTGGATATGTTGCAGGTCGTGGGAACTCCTAGCTATATGTGTCCGGAGCTTCTTGCAGACATACCTTATGGCTCCAAGTCTGATATATGGTCTCTTGGTAAACTACAGTGAATTCTTGTTGAATCACATACAAGCAATTAAGCTTGTTGCAGTGTTAATTTTGTAGCAAAATCAAGATTCATTTGTTAATATCTTGATTTGTCCAGGTTGCTGTATATATGAGATGACTGCACACAGGCCTGCATTTAAAGCATTTGTAAGTTACTTGAATCCTCAGCTCCGGTTAGTTTCTACAGTTGACTTTGTGTTGAAGTATAGTATATCTTAGCACGAATTGTACATGCATTTGGATTGTATACGGATGTTGCCAAGTTTTTAAATTTTGGAATCTGGGATGACTCAGTGCCTCTCAATTTGAGTTGAGTCTGCCTAGTCGCACCGATTTGGTCCATGGGGTCCAAAACCCTTCAAAAATTGTAAAAAATATCATGAAAAATCTAAAAAATAAAACATAATGTCATATAAATATAGAAGTTTAACATAATGTCATATAAATATAGAAGTTTAATAATAATCATGTTTTAGTTGGTCTGCAAATTTAGGTTTAAGTACTTCTTGTCATTTGTTTTTTGCTGCATCAAATGAACAGTGCGTATGATCTTTCAATACTTGGAACTTCCACAAAATATGGTTAATCTTCCAAATTAGTGTAAAAAGTCCCTAAAAAGCCTTCAAAGCTTCTTCAACAAGAAAGTAGGAAGAAAAGACGTGTTAAAGCCTCTTTGTGTACGCATGGTTGACTCGACTCGGCAGGTGCCGAGTCTGAGTTAGCCAATTGACATTATGTAGATATATATTATTGAAATGCTAGAACTTATCCAAGTCTTAGAGGTGGTTTTTATAGGTTCCTCTCTACAAAACACAATGCAAAGGAATCCATATCAATGCTGGTCTCACAAAAAATATTTACTTGGTTCATTTCATTGTTGTTCTCACTATCTGATGCCTTCTGTAAGTGTCATGTCCCTGTATAAACTCCATAGCTATCTGAAATTCTATACAAGGATCAGAAAATCATCTGGAGCATAGTTGCAGATAACACTTCAAATTATTGAAACATCTCAGTCTGAACTTGATTGAGGAGCAATTTGATTGTGTAGCAAGGTTTTTTTATTTGGTCACCTGCAGATAATTCCACTCCAGTGATTTATGTGGACAGATCTTGTTTCTTGGTGTGACTGGTTCATAAAATTCAGATGTAAAAATAGTGAATGTAATTGAAGTAAAAAGTCTTAAATATGTGACTGTTTAATTTTTATTGCACTTTTTACCGTCTACTGTTTGTTCCTTTATGTGTTTTTATGTATTTATTTATTTATATTTTCTTTATCTCAACATAATAACCTGAAGCCACATTTTACTCCTATTGCTTCTTTATGTGTTTTTTTTTTTTTTTTTTTAAAAGGCCCCTGCATGTTTTTTTAAACATATGATGTTCCCTCGATGAAACTTCCCTGCCTCTGCCCTTGCTTTGGAGTCTAATTTGGTCATTTTTGTTTGGCTCATACCTTGGTGATATGTACTGATTTCATATTCTGATTGCGAATTTGCTTAGATCTAGCCTTAGAAAAAGAGGATTGCATATATCATTGGATTTTCTGACTTGTTGACTAATTTGATGTTCACATGCCTTCTCCTGAATGCACTGAACTGATAGTGCACCTACTTGTTTGTATGCTGGTCATCATATCTAGATCATTTATTTTAGTAAAGCAGTAACTGTTAATAAAAAATTCTTTCTTTGTGTCTGCCTTTTGATCAGGATATGCAAGCACTGATCAACAAAATTAACAAGTCTATTGTGGCTCCGCTTCCAACCATGTATTCTGGTGCATTGTATGTCATTTATCCCATATTGTCTTTTCTTTATTGTTGCATCGCAGTTGACTATGACCATTCTTTTTGCATATAATTTGCAACTGTCCCATACCTATGTTCTTATATGCAGTAGAGGACTAATCAAAAGCATGCTGCGAAAAAACCCAGAACTTCGGCCAAGCGTACGTACTCTAACCGCCTTTATTTTCTCCATTTTTTTCACTTATACATTCGATGGGCCAGACTCAATTTAATTTATAAATCCTTTATTTTTTCTGTCATTGAGGTGAACTGAATAAAGGTTCTCTTTCTTCATCTCAAATCACAATTCAGGACCCAGAATTCCATTTTATCATTATCCTGTCACATGATGCTACAACCTCATCTCGTTTCGATTTTCCATAGTTGTTTTTTGATGTGGCATTCTTGTGTGACATCCATTGCGAACTTGAGGTGGGAACCAGCGTTTATATTGTGGCTCAATATCAGGCCATCCATCCCTTATAAAAATGGCGACAGTAGTAATAATCATAATTATAATTATTACGCCAACCATCGTGCTTGGCACTTCATGTATTTGAGTTTGGGACTTAATGTTTTTCTACTGTCCAAACTTGAGGTGGAGTCCAGCTTGTAGATTGGCTCAATAGTCAGCCCAGATATCCATTTCAAAAATAATAATAGTAATAATAATCATAATTATGGTATCAGACCAGCCATCAGGCTTGACACTTCATGTAAATTGGGTTTGGGAATGTTTGCGTTTTCAATCTGTCCATTTGTTCATACAGTCCAACCCACCTGATATGTTCAACCTGATTTTGGACCAAGGGGCTGACCTTGAGTCTGGCTCGCACATATATTCCCACCTTGGCTTATGTATCTTTTTGGAAAACAACCTGCTAGCTGAATATTAGCACTTGTAAAAATTCATACACCTTTCTCTTGCGTATCTGTGTATATATTTTGTTTAATTCCTAATGTTTATAATCTTATCTCCAGGCTGCAGAGCTCCTAAGGCTCCCACACCTTCAGCCTTATGTTCTAAAGATCCACCTAAAATCTAGCCCCATCCGTAATAGCTTACCAGCTCACAAGCCCTCCAACAATTATATAGACCATGCTAGTTTTCCAGAGTCCGAAGAGGTGTCTCTATTTGTTGATCAAGAGAAAAGGCGATCATCGTTCAGCAATATTCGGACTATTAAACCAAGTACTCCTACAATTGAGTTGAATTCTGTGTTCTCCACTCGAAGGTTACAGGATGCTCCAAATTACCTGAATCAAAGAATGACAGAATTATCAGTTGGCAGCAGCCATGTGGAAGAGATAGGTACATATAAGGTGATGAATCCAAAGACCCCAAAGATTGCACAGACTCCAAGGTTGACTCCAGCGAAAGCTTCTGGTACTCCAAAAAGGCGGACAGAACCATCAAAGATGGTGTATGGTGGTCGAAATCGAGAATCGGTATGCTTTTGATGATTTTTGAACATAAATTATGATATAATATTAATCAAGCCTGTATTCTGTCAGTACCTGTCAGTACAAAGTGCATTGACATGGGCTGCATTTTTCTCCTTTTTCACATCTGGAGTGGGGAAATGTTTTCTCGATTTAGGGCTTTTGTTGAATAATGGAATTCCTGAAATCTGGTGGAAAATACTCAGCTCCTAAAATGAAAGGCAAGGAGTCATGCATATATGTAGCTTTGTTCATTCAGATACACTATAAATACTGTAGGAAAATAAGTTTAAGTTTGTAGGACTGATTTGAAGTTCCAGAAATGAGCAGGGTCTCATGTGTAAATACCCAAAAGTCTTTATAAAATAAATGGGATGTACTGTCGTCTAGCCCTAACACAACGACAGTATCTCTTCTTCCTCTCATTCTTCTTCTTCTATTTATCTTTTTCCTTCTCTTTTCTTTACCATTAAATCTATCTAATAAGAACTAGAAAGACATCTAATACAATATGCTATCCCACTAAAAATTGTGGTATTTGTAGCTTTGGTTGGTATTTTAGTGGAAACAGCATAAAGTATTTGCTTATTCGACATTTTCCTTGATGCTTCTTGTTCAGCTTCCGATGGAGTCGAGAACACCGGCCAGCAAATCTGCCCGGCCAACTCGCAGAGCCTCTCTTCCTTTGCCTGCTAGAGCTTCACCTGTTGAATCCCCCTCGGGGCCCAATTTTGGTCTCCTCCACCGCATGAACTCCCCAGATGTCTCTGTCAATGCCCCGCGAATTGACCGAATTGCTGAATTCCCTTTAGCTTCATATGAGGATCCTCTCTTTCCAATTCGAAGAAATCCATCAACTCCATCCGTTCATGGCTCCTCTACTTTTCGACATAGTGGAGACCGTTCAATCACAAAGGATAAATGCACAATTCAGATCCAAGATAGAGCTTTTGCCAGGCCAAGCTTCAGTGGTGAGTTAGGCAATGGGATCCATCGTGGCCTGTTTTGGTTTGATGGGGATGAAGGGAGTGAATTTTCAGAGAAGAATCCAACAGCAGATGCTTCGAGTCGTGGGTCATCAGAGTCACGGCAAAGACGGTTTGACACCTCCTCATACCAGCAGAGGGCCGAGGCTTTGGAAGGTTTGCTGGAGTTCAGTGCGCAGCTACTACAGCAAGAAAGGTTTGAAGAGCTTGGGGTCTTGTTGAAGCCATTTGGGCCTGGCAAGGTTTCCCCTAGAGAAACGGCCATTTGGTTAACTAAGAGTTTCAAGGAGACAACTGTGAAGCAGGAATAGGACAGCAGCTCTGAAGCGATTTGTTGTATCAATTTCTAAAAGTTGGTCTGTCAGTTTTGCTGTGTAAGGTAGAGACTGACTGTGTAATCTAGTTAAGAATTAGTTTTTAAGAAAAATGAAAATTTGTTGCATCTTTGTTAGAATCCATTTGCAGTAATATGATTCCAGGCCTGGGCTTTGGAGATGTACATGTGGGGCCTATTGATCAATGACATAGACAGGCAATCCAATGAGTTCCAAGTTTGATGTATCTTGCCACAGATATGAACCTGATTGGGAAGATTAATGCCACATGATATTTTCTTTGCTGCAGGTCTTTTCCAAACGGTTTCTTTGCCTACTGTTGATCTAAGCCCCTGTATTTTTAATTAATATTATACTGAAGGATATCTAAGCAGCGGATTTCCATCAGTGGGACTGCTAAAATTGAAGGATTGAAGGAGAAGATTAACATAGGGACATCAAATATTTTCTCTTATGGTAGTTATGTATGAACCCACTCAATCACCAAATATTTACATCACCTTCCTTAACTGTCACCCTCTTGCATGTTCCTAAAATAAAGCCCCCTCTTACCCTCTTACTATCAATTCCTACACTGTTTTCATCAGGCAAGCAGCCAGGATTGCTTTGAAGTAGTTCCATGCCTACCTTTGAGTAGAGGGAGTATTAATTAATTCCGTCTGTTTGGTCATAGAACCATGACACTGATTATTTTCAACTTTTTTTGCATGTAGATGCTTGAGGCAACTGAGATTATCCTAATGCAAGAACTAAAACCGAGTCGTGCACGCTCTTTATGAAGATTAGAGGAGCGTTTTTTTTTTATCCCTTGAATGGGAAGAGTGTTTGATTTTAGTAAAGGTTGAGACAGAGCATATAGTCATGCATATAGAGGAAATTGGAATTTTTTTTTATGAACAAACGCGTATTTTTTCTGCATTGAGGCACGTTCCTTCCATGAAAACAACTAAAATCAATATTTGGCTGTAGTATTGCTTGTGAGGATCTTTAAAGGGGGCATGTACTTAAGTGTATCTACCAAAAAAAGAAAATATTATCCTTATTAGGGAGCGGGAGTGCCAAAATGCTAAATTTTAAAATAATTATATGTTTGGAGCACCTCCGAATAGCTATACAACATATTGCTTCATATTCAGTTTGATCTGTGCTCATATAAACTAAAAATACACATAAACTAAAGATTTTGCACTGTTCGCTTCATATTCAGTTTGATTCACGCTCTGAATATCTTCGAACCCCACTTTGAAGATGGTCAAAACGCGCTCGGAGGACGGATCCGCTCCGCCGCATTTTCGGAGGGGGAGGTTTTCACCACCATCCAGCAGGGTCGGGTCACAGAACCCGTCCTTGAATGTAAATAAATGAAAAAAAAGAACCAACGACACTAGTTTATCATCAGCAGGTGAGTGCGTTGATTATGCCGGGAATCAAGGTTTTAACTTTCCCACCATCTGCACCCTTCTGTCCCCTAAAACCCTACACCCGCTGCTCCCTAAAACCCCTCTGCAACTACTCCAAAACTATCCAATTCCAAACCCTAACCATGAAAACCCTAGACGAATCAGACGTCGGAATCCTCTGCTACATCTCTCAGCTCCCTGGCTTCCGCGGCGTCTTGAAGCAAAGGTCTCTTTCCCATCTCCATTTCGTCTTCTCTTCTTCCAATCTCTCTCTCTCTCGTTTCAGATTTTTCCCTTATCGTTTCTCTACTCAGGTACTCTGATTTCATCGTAAACGAAGTAGATCTCGATGGAAATGTCGTTCATCTGACCTCCTTCGATCTTCCTCCCGAGGTAGTAGCTCTATTTTTCTTCCATTTCATGCATTTCCCAGTCCTCTTTCTGTTTTTCCTATTCGTGATGTTTTCCATGAACTTTGGTTCATCAGAAGATAGAAGAGGAGAAGAAAGCGCAAGTCTTTGATTCAACGGCAAATAAAAGTTATGCAGATGAGATTGAATCATTTCGATCTATAGCCGGAGATGCTGATGCCGAATCCTTGAAAGGGTTTCTTGATCGTATCGCATCCGGCGCCGAAAGCGATATCTCGCCCATTGTTCTTTCTCCTGATCCCGACAAACTCCATCGAACGGCAAGTTTGAATTGAGTTCTACCTCATTTTAGTTCTCTCCATTCATTTTCAGTTCGTTTATCGAGTTCTTTTGTTGTTAAGGATTGCAGGAAGTGCATAATTTCTTCAAGGCAAAATTCAAGTTCTTGGTCACTGACACACTTGATGGTTCAGATGCGACTCTGAAGTGCATTCGAGTGAGGTTCTGTTCTGGGGGGAAATCTGACAAGGGGAGAAGCTCTAGAAAGCGAAAAGAGAGGGGTGATTGTGTGGATTCGACACAGAAGCCTTTCGACAGTAGAGGCTCCAACGACTGGCCTGATGGTGTTGGCAAGTTTCTCAGGTAAGCGATTATAGTTGTTCTTTCTCTGCTTTGATTTGTTGCTGTTGAGGATTTGTTAAAGCTGAAAGGCAAGGACTTTATTTATCTCTTCAATTAGTAACTGAAGCCTTAGACTGCTTTTTCTTTGTTATCGTTCTTTAGGTTTCATCTCTGTAAGGAGAATAAGGACACACAAGAGGCTTTGGGACTGATAGGAAAGATGCTAGGCATACAGGTAGTTTAAATTACTTATGCATTTTCTTATTCCTTTTTTAGATCACAATTTTGGCGTTCAATTGGATTATTTGATGCTTTTGACACTAATAATTGCATTCTTGATGTTTTAAGCATCTGCAGTTTTCTTATTGAAGTGATAATTGCACAATTTTTTTTTTTTTTTTTCATCTCATTCCAAAATTTGAATGTACATGCTCCACTTATCGAACATGTTGAGCTTAGAAATTTGTAGTGAACTTACTATTTGAAGTATTGTTGAAATGTGTGCTTAGTTGTTTATATGTTATTGCAGCAACGGTCTTTTGGATTTGCTGGTACGAAGGATAAACGTTCCGTATCTACTCAAAGGGTAGAGTTCTCGTCATTTTTGTTGGTGGCCCCTTACTGTTATGTATCGTAGTTCACTTGTTTAATCTCTTTAACCCTGAATTGTAATGATTTTATTAAGTGACTTTTCCATAACGTCCATTCTTTTTTTCTAATTATATAAAAGTCCTTGAAGAATATATATTTTTAAAATACTCTCTTCACTTTCAGAAAGTTATATGACTATATCACTTGATTGATGGAAGGCACTGTAAGTTTGTAACCATCAACAAGTATTGCTTAGTGTGTGAAATGTCAAATTTTCCCATTTTTTAATTTTTTGTTGGCTTTGATATCTATTCAAGCTTCCACACACCCCACCCTGGTTCCTAACTAATAGAGCTATGACCAGGGATTGATCCCTGGTTGTTTCTATTGAGAGGAAGATGCTCACCACTGATTGCGTGGATTGGTGCTATGGTTGTTTGTTACACTTCTTCATGCATGGCACTCAATTTCTCCACAAGTTGAGCACCGCCAAATGATGGATCATGCATTGCCTACATCTTTATTAAATCAAGGTGGGTGGGTCCCACCCTTCTAAGGATTCTGAAAAGATTGATTGATTTATTGGAGGAGCATTAAAAATACTCTGGTAAAATGGTTATTTCATATGCTAGTGGCTTTACATGAAGGTTGCTATGCATTTTGCAGTCAAGGTAGCTAGTTATAAATATTTTCAAAATGAAGGACTTTTCAGATATGTAAACTGACATACATTCATACATACATACATATATATATGTATCGATATATATTTCCGATATATATATATATATGAGTGGGAATTGAAATAGATCCTTGTCCTAGCTCTGTGTGTGTGTTGGTGGGGTGTGTTGGGGGGCGCGGGGGGGGGGGGGGGGGGGGGGGGGGGGCGTGTTACTTGGAGATCAGATCAGACCAAGAGAGTGAAGGAGGAGTGTGCATCGTAGTGAGGAATGAGGATGGCTCACATCAAATTGATCCCGTGGACCACATGGGACTTTGTCTAGGATAGAATAGAGTTGTGTAGAGAATGGTAGAATGTTCTAGAAGGTTGTGTGTTCTTGTATGTTCCGAATGTGTGTAGACATATGTGGAGTTTCCTAGAATAGTGTGGAAGGTTTTTGTTAGGAATATGGTTGTGGAGGATTCTTGAGTAGGGGTCTGGAAATTTCTTGTGTGTTAAATGGTTAAATGGGTGACACATGGATCAACCTAGTCACAGGCTCGCAGCATGAGCATATGCCTCATGTGACATAAATCAAAGCATGTGTTGCTTCAGGGTTGTTTGTCTTTTATGCATGGGATCTGTAAATGAAATTTTCATATGTATGTGAAACATATTACAATGTTTGTTTGCAAGAACCATTGTCACATGAGTAAATGATATGGGCCAAAGGGGAAAGAGCAAGAAAGGATCTATATCAATTTTTATATAATTTATGGGCTCTAGGACACCAAAACTTTTCTATAGAGGAAATAATGGGTCTCAAACTCAGTGAGCCTGCATCCTGAATTGTGGACCAAACAAAGTGCATAAAATTAGAAAGCGGGATTAATTTTTTTTTGGGTGCCTATTTCACAAAATCCGTGAGGATCTAAGATATGAATCTTGAAAAATTGGTATTTATCATATCTCTGAGAATATTCAACGGTTTGGATCATGAATCGAGGACCCACAAAAGTGCCGATAATCAGAAAGTGGGATTTATTTGAGTTTGTGTTTTTTCTCATGGTCTTCAAAGTCCATGAGGATATAAGATATGAAACTACATGTCTTTAGGCATTATCATTTATGTGAGAATGCTGAATGGTTCGGAACATGAATTGAGAGACCACAGAAGTGCATAAAATCAGATCTATAGGTTGCGTTTTTTTATATGAGAATGTTGAGTGGTTCACACGCCCCATGGGTTTTGATTCATCTGAATGGATTGGACCATTGGATCGACTGATCACCCATCCGAAAGGAATGGACTTGTGTACCACAGATGATGGGATTAGGATGATCGGATGAGGCTGATTTTTTTGTACATAGGAGGAGTCCACCTAGATTTTCAAATCCCCCCAACCCCATCTGCAAGTGGGCCAGCATGTGGGCTTTCCATGCGCTCCTCGCACATAGAGAGAGAGAGAGAGAGAGGTTGGACCTATACTTAAGTTGGATGATTCTGTGGCACGACCACAAGGTTGCCTCCAGCAAATTCAAAACAAAGACCAGTTACAATATTTCAAACCCCTAGAAATGCTTGGGATTTTAGTTTGATTCAAAGCGGCTACAGGTCCAAATTTTTGCTAGTAATCCGGTGTACATCTCGAGAAAATTACAAAAAACTAAGGGCCGTTGGATATGCTTGGGTCAGAAAAATTGCATTCCATGTGACTTTTCACTAGTCCGTTTTTTTTCTTTTTTATTTTAACTTATGGGACCCTAATTGATGATCTGAACCATTGATACTCTTCACATGATCATATACGACTATATGTTCAAATTTGAGTTGATCATTCTCAAATCTCAAGATATTTGCAAAAAAAAAGCAGTGCCATAGGTGTGTATTTCTGGAATTATGTGGGTACCACAATCATGACCCTAACCATTGATCCTCTTTGGAATATTGAAAACAACTATGGGTCCAAATTTTTGGCCCTGATTCATTATAGATCTCAAAAAATTAATGAAAAATCCTAAACCATTGGATTTCTAAACATCTATTTCAAACAGGTTTTCGTCTTACCAAATGGGCTATTTTGAAAACATCTATTTCAAACCACCCCATTTGAAATAGATCTGTATGATATAAAACTATTTTATACAGATAAGATTTGCCAATAAGTCTTTCCTCTTTTGGTGGAATGTTTCATTGTGGCCTGGGCAGGCATGTCCTTAGCCAGTGGGCCCAGATCTTCAGTCACGTTTCATGTTCAAGCTTGAGATTGTTGGTGGTATTTTGGGTCTTGTTCTTGTTTTGATGGATTTCATAGGTTAAGGCCGGTCTCAGAGAAATTGTAGCTTGAGAGAGCATTTACAGTTGTGTTCCACACTGCTTATTCCTTAGAGTTTTTTATTATTTGGTTTAGAGCATGCATTTTAGTTGAGTAATTTTATTCCACTTCTTCGCAGGTTACAGCCTTCAAGCAGCATGCCAAAAGATTAGCTGCTTTGAATGATCGATTGTTTGGTATCAAAGTAGGAAATTTTTGGTAAGATGAATATGCTTTACTTTTTTCTTATTCTTTTATCTTTTTATTCAAGTGATGCCTGTGTATGCTATAAATTTGTTATTGTCCAGTTACGTACAAGAAGGCCTTGTCCTTGGGCAGCTTCTGGGAAATCGATTTACAATTACTTTGAGGTACTTCTCCCCCTACTGACAGTTACAGATTTACTGTTCTTGAACTGGTAATATCTCATTATTACTTCATCGGTAATGTCTGCATGATATGCATTGACTTACGTATCTTCTCAGGGGAGTTGTAGCAGATTCTGAAGATATTATAAAAGGAGCTGCTGACAACCTGGGAAGGGATGGATTCATCAACTACTTTGGTTTGCAGGTAACTCTGTTATCTTACAATTAGCTGTGGTACATATCCGATCAACATTCAGAATATTGGTATTATTAGCCATAGTGATTACTTGAATGACTGATAGATGTTAATGATGCATTAGTCATCTGGCATGTCACCCTGAGTTTTTTTTTTTTTTTCTTTCTGAAGCCTAATTTTTTTTAAAAGAAAATCCACCAAATCCAGAATATTGAAGCATGGTAGATTTATTTGTTTTCTCAGGTAATATGTGGTATTGGTTGGATGTGGACCCCTAAATGTGTCAATCTTGTATCACTTTCTGATCCCAAATCATTAAATATGTTGATTTTTACCCATTCTGTTCACTCTATTTACTTAAAATTATACAAATAGTAGTTGCATCATGTTTAATTAATAAAAGAATAACTAAAATCCCTGTATTTAAGCATTTGAGCAAAATAGATCTAGGGTAAATAGCTAATACTCACAACTTATCTTCACCATCAAAGCCTTGTCCCAACTATGTTGTGGTCTTGCCTACATGAATTCTGTTTCTCCATTCCAATCTATCCCAAGCCAATCACAACTTATTTAATAATTAATATAATAATGAATTTGGCAAAAAAAAAAAAAGAAGGTAAAAGAAAGAAAAACTAAGGAAAATAACCCATAAGTAACACGTGAAAACCGTTCTAAGTATTTGAACGGATTAAGAGAACAAACCTTGGTTTAAACAACTGATTCATTATTTCTATTATAAATAACAGAAAATGGTAAATAGAAACAATCGGCAATATTAACTCTAAAATGCGCAGATCTACCATTTTAACATATTAGATATAGGTTTTGAATGGCAAAGAAAAAGAATTGTTTATTAAAAAAAAAAAAAAAAAAACAGTAATGGAAAAGTCTCAAAAGATCACAGGTATCCTTAAAAATCCTGAATCATGCAAATTGTTTAAATTATGCCCAGGTTTCCATTATTTGTGCTTTATGGGGATTTCACACAGAACATCCACAAAGAAATCTCAATAATATATATTTATGTTTCTGTAAAGCTTTTGGATTTTGTTGGCCAATAGGGGCTTCCATTGCTGGTTTTGATTCACAAATCTGGCCTTGGGTGCCCTAGATAAGGTTTCTTCCAGTCCTCTCTTGAAAAGGAATTATAGAACACGATAAAGCCGAAATTTGAGCTCTTGTGGATGATGTTGGAAACAAAAGTGTCTGCTTACATGAGTGATATTTTTGGCTTATAAATGCAGTATTTTCATTTTTTTAATCACAAAATGCAGTATTTTCTCCATACTGATACAGTTGTTATTGAATTGGTGGGGACTGGTAACCAAGATGTTCAGGTGATATTTTGATCATGTTAATACATGTTGGCTGATAGTTTGATCCATCGCACTTACATATTCTATCCGCAACTTTTGCATTGTTAGAAGCTTTTTATATCTGCAACTTTGATAACTGCCATGTTCTTGTCTAGCTGACATAAAAATTGTTTTCAGCGTTTTGGAAGTGGTTCAGTGCCAACTCATCTCGTTGGAGCAGCTTTACTTAGAGGAGAGTGGAAAAGTGCCGTAGGGTTAATTCTTGATCCTCGGGAAGGAGATATCCTTAAATTGTTTTCATATTTTGAATTTTAGTTTGACTTATTACTATAATATTAGGGAGGTTAATTTAACGTCATCGACAAGTATCCAAATTCTTGTGAGAGGCTAGATCGTGTTGATTGCGATTTAGCAAATGGTATGACCGTATGAACCCTGTAACTCATAAGATCAGTGATTAGTCGAACTAGCTTACCTGCCACTCCCCATGGAAGGGCTAGGCCGCAGAAGATGTGTGTCATCCCCTTGATCTATTGACTTTTTATCGACCATTACTCCAATGTTTTCTTAGCGTCCATAAACAGGTGGACTGATGGATGGTTGTGGACTTCTGGTGTAAATGATTTTTGGTCAACCATTTATCCATGTGGTGCTCTCCAAATTTTAGGTTAATACTGTTTACTAATTGATCACCCCCATTTAAGCCTTCTGGTTGTTGAAACTTAATTGGAAGAAACAACGTGCGGCCATTATGGAGGCACGTGAATATTTCAAGGAAAGTGGAGATATTGATGGCACTTTACGACAGTTGCCTCGCCATCTGGTTGCTGAAAGGGCTATTGTAAGTTGCTTTTTTGTGGCTGTTGTTGCATGTAAATATTCCTACTTTGACTGTTTGAGAGATCTACTAGCATTGCCCTTCTCTTTTTATAACTTTTCGAACAAGGAAAAGAAAAAGAAAATCCAGAGCTTATGTGTCTCATCATTTTGGTTTCTCCAAGTTTTTATATGCTCTTACTGATAACATATTGGTTATTGCGAGCGATTAGGCATGTAGAAGTCCATTTTGGGAACATGCAATTTTGTGAAAAAAAAAATGCATCATAGTTCATAGTTCATACCATATTTTGCACAATAGTAAGTGTTGATGAACTTTTTTTGCAATTTCACTGTCAGTTTGCAATTAAAAGCTCCTGCTGTTGTTCGTGCTGTTTTCATTTGTTTAGTTGATATATTGCCCTTCTTTTGGGATATTTATTTATTTTCACATTCAAAACAATTGCTAGTTTACTAGGTGGATCTGAACTTCTCTGGTAGATTTTTGTGGGGTTAATTGGTATTTTACCTGGTGAATTTGAACTTTCTCTGAACAGTTGCTTTTTTGTGATTCTCCATGCATGTTGATATTCCTTCTTTGACTGTTTGAGAGATCCAATACTAGCGTTGCCCTTTTCTTTTAGTAGCTTCTCAGGAAAAAAAAACTAGAGTTTACGTGTCTTATCATTTTGTCTTGTCCATGTTTTTATATGCATTTACTCACAAAGTCTTTGTTACTGTTAACGATCAGACATGTAGAAGTCCATTTTGGGAACATGCAGCTTTGTGTAAAAATATACTTGTATCATGCCATATTTTGCTCAATAGTATGTGCTGATGAACTTAATTTGCATTTTCAGTTCTATCACTGTCAATTTGCCATTCAAAGCTTTTGCTGATGACATATGTTTAGTTGATATAATGCCCTTCTTTCAGGATCCTTTTTTTTTTTTTCACGTGCAAAAAGAGTTGCTACTTGGTGAATCTGAACTTCTTTGGTAGATTGTGTGGTGTTAATTGGTGTTTTAAGAATGCAATTTCAGTCTGGGTGGGGCACTTTTCAGAAGAGGGGCTAGTTGGTGTGGAAGTCAATATCCAGAGGGATGTGGACAGTGTTGGAAGAGAAGTTGGAGTATTTGAAAATAAAGATATATATGTGCAGGCGATGATACCCTAGATAGTGATACAGATCTGGAAGCTAGGAAAAGGACGTGATGTGATTTTTTTAATACTTTATTTCTGTTTGGATGGAAAAAAGGGAGGGGAGAAGTAAACTTCAATGTGACACCACCAGTGCCTTTTACTCCTACTTCAACCTAGTGTAATAACTTGGGGAGAGGTAAACTTTTGTCTTCTAGTGCCTTTTACTTTAACCCCCTACTCTTTTATGATATTCATGATTTGACCCCCACTTTCTCCTTACATGTAAACAAACAGGCCCTAAGATCCATCAGACTCACTTGTTTCTCGAGCAGTGTATTGGAGTTCTTGCTCTCCCTTCCAAGATTCTTTTCCCCCCATTTATCACCATCCTTCCATTCCAGATCCTAATGATCTTTGTCCAAAATCCTTAAAATAAAAGATAGCATGTCTCCATTATTATTTCCATGGGAAATTCCCACTGCTTTTGCGATCTCCAAAGATCTGATCTTCAATCCTATCATGGAAATCACTATCAACAATGTCACAATTAGTCAGCTTCTTAGATGCATCACCTGGGTCCTTGAAAACTGATTCTTCATTAGTCCTGACATCGGGATCCTTATTACCTGGTTAACCCACCGACATTGACATTTGATAACCTGGCTGAGAAGGGGCTGGCAAGTTGAGCATTTTTTTTTTCTTCTAGAAACAATGGAGAGCAAACAGGAACTAGAAATATAAGCATTGTGTTTACCGCCGGCAGATGTGATTCAACATTTTTTGTTTCAAAATGTTCCTTTGATGCGAACCAATATTCCACCACTAGCATGAATTAGGAGCCTCCTGATAAGATCTCTAATCTGAAGGGCAGTATCAACATTAACTAACAAATGGTCCCAATCTAACTTTGAAGGGAAGGCCGGGATCCCTCGAGGAATTGCCAACTGCTCATATCAATATTCAATCGCACATAAGACATCAAACTTATTATAAAGAGCAGAAGGGCCTATGAACCTATCTCTACGTTGCACTTCACAATGGTAAAAAATAAAAATAAAAATTTGTCATATGAGTTGCTTACAACTCCACTTCTCCCTGAAACAGTAACCGTTTCTAAAACTTTAAATCAAAACCACCTCAATCTCTTCCCTAAGTACCCTGAAACTGCTACTTACTTTCAAGTGAAGGTGAAACTGTTGGGCACAGACTTCTCACATCATCAGTTGGAGAGTTTTTGTTGGAGAAGATTTCTGGTCCCAAAATCCACTTATGAATGGCAAAACCAGTGTCGATCACCATCCTCGCAGAGAACCACACATCAACCACATCATGGGTATTATAAATTACAGGTCAATACAACTCTCTGGGATTTGATATCACTGTTGAGAAAACTTGATACTAGGTTGTTCACATATGGTCTTGCATCTATAGCTTGGAGCAAGTTGATGTTACCGTATATTTTTTGCATAATATCCTAGTTTCTTCGGTAATTGTGCTTCTTACTGAAGAAAAAGGAATCTTCTTCACGTCTATTTTAATTACACTTTTCTTTTAAAAGCATTATGGATAAATAGAAATTACCTTTTAATTTATTAATGGTACCTTGTTTTCCATTTTCTAAGATTTATTTACTTGTTTGAAAGTTTTCTAGAGAACTTGTGTGGATGTCATTGGTTTTTAGCAAACTAAATTTCTTTCTTTTTTTCTTCTTTTACCAGCTTCAGTGTTTGAAGAAATGCCCTGGTAACTACTTGCAGGCTCTAAAGGCTATACCCAGAACTCTGAGAATGATGTACGTGATATGCTTAATAAGAGCTAGTTTGGTTGCAATAGAGAACTTCCATTGCAAACAGCTTCCATCCAAGAACTAACTAGATATGTCCAAAATAGGCACTTACAATGCTTATAACTCTTATAATCTCCTTAAGCAAAATATGTATATCTTACTCGTAATCTCTATCGTAAATATCACCCCATACAATAGCATTCCTAAAGTAGAATTGTTACCTTTCCCAGAAGAAAGTTTTGAATGACTGGATCATTAAGAAGCTAGTCATTACAACCAGTTGCTCTTTTGGTTGTCATTCAATGATGCAGTTACCAATCAATAGTTGTTTGTATATGTGATTAATGGCTACTTTGTTTAGTTCATGTTCTAGCATGTGACAATGAATAGTAACTCTTCTTCTCCTAGAAGAAGTTTAACAGCATCTGTGCATATATTCTTTTATTATTTTGACTGCACACTGTACATATTGGTGGTTTTGAGAGCTGCTATTTGTTTAATATTTAGGTGTGTGCAATAGTTACCAAAGTTAACTGTACATTATGGTGGGTTTTAGAGATGTTATTATTATTATTATTATTATTTTTTTTATTTTTTTTTTGACATTTAGGTATGTGCATAGTTACCAAAGTTACTTGTGGAACCATGCAGCAAGTAGGAGGGTGCAAAAATATGGTACGTTCTCTTTCCATCCATTGGTTGTCCGTTCTTAAAGAATCAATAGCATGGTTTTATGAAATAAAATGAGAAGTGAAGCCAAATGAAAGCCAAGAAACGTTAGAGACTTACCTTGGATGTATGGTGAATTGAAGTATGGTGAGGTGAAGCATCAAATCAAGAGAGAATAAAATATAATGGGTTATGATGGTGTTTTGTTTTTAGTTGTTTAATATAGAATCTTTTTGACTTTTTGTATAGAAAAGTGGAGTGTTTTTTTTTTTTTTTTTTTTTTTGGTCTTTTAGTGGAGAAAGGAGGTTGATTTTTTGACTTTTTTTTGAAAAATTTAGAGGGAATTTTGAAATTGTGTACTTTTGATATGATCCATTGTCATTTCTTGTTTGGATTCACTTTACTTTAACTTAACTAGTTAATTGCCATACATGCAGGCCACAAAAAAAAAGTGTTCCTGCAAATAAACATTCATTAGCAATCCTAAATCATTAACAACTACTCCTTTTTGCCCAACCATTCATAGCACTTACTAACCAAGGACTCCTATTGACTGCAAGCATGGTAAATGTTTGGGAAAGAAGCTTAGCAATATATATTCTAAAGCTTCTTGTAGCAATTATATCTCTGATTCCCATGATAAACCTATTTAAATCCATTCATAAAGTTTTTGGATAATCTAAACTCTTCTCCTTTCTTCTTTTATTTGTTTCTTTCTCTAAATTTATCTCTTTTCAATATTTAACTTTGCCCGGGTTTCATCTATGACAGGGAATGACCAAGTTGTGTTAGGAGATTTGGTATATAGTAAAGGAAGTTCTCATGAAAAATCGGTGGAAGTCATTAATGCTGAACCTGAGGATGACAGTTCTAGCAATGGAATTGATTATAGTAGTATTACTGAGCTGTCTGAAACAGAACTTTTCGAGGAAAAGGTTAAGTCGGTCAAGGTAAGATACTCATTTTTTGTGAGTTACAAAGGAGGTTGTTCATTATGTATTCCTTGCAGTTGATATTGGAAAATCCTACCATTAAAAAATAAGATATTGGAAAATCCTCGCTAAACTGGGTTCAGTCTTTATTGAAGACTTGTACTGAATTCCATTATTTTGGTAGGATTAAATGGGTCTTGAACTAAATTAGTTGGAGATCTATAAGGATTTTCTTCAAAATGTTCCTGCCATTAGTATTTAAGTATTGTTCTTATGTCCCAACTCCCAATGCTGCTCAATTTTTAATGTTGTCCTTTCTAGTCATAGTGAACAGTTTTTTGATGAAATTATCTTCATAGAGTATCAATTGAAGCTGATAAACTGTCTGTATTATTTCTTAGAGGCCAGTCTTTTCCACTTTTTCATGTATGATTGAAGGGGAGAATATCTCCTACTTGTAGGATTTTGGTCCCCGCCTATAATGCAGTGGGTCCCGCTTTGTGGATGGCCGGGACTTGTTAATCCTGCTCCACCCTTTTGTAGGATTCTTGCAGGTGGAAAAAAAACGTGTGATTAAAGTGTCACGTGTTAAGTAGTTGTTTGTACAGTCTCCTATCACCAATTGGTTTTGGATTACTCGCTAGCAACTCTATCATGGTATCAAAGCCAGAGGTTTCGAGTTCGAAACCATGCAGGACAAAAATGCCCAATGCTGTGTTGTGTGTTTGTACGGGTGCAAGTGTGCAGGGCAAGAAGGACTTAAGCCGCATTGTAGTCTTGTGCGGGCATGTGCTTCGGATCCAGGCAGTGTCCCGCCCGAGGTGGGGGTGTTAAATAGCTGTTTGTGTAGTTTCCTATCACCAATTGGTTATGGGATTGACAACTCTGTCACCACACATTGTCAGAACTAGAAAACCAGTGCTTTTCAGTTAGGATGTAGCCTTTTAGCGGTCAATATTAGCCACTACAATTATAGATGCTAATATTTAGCATTTAAAAATATGTGGGGGCTATATAAATAAGCATAATTTTGTCAAGAAAGTTGAAGTTGTGATGATGTATGATATTTGGGACTCAAGAGTGAGTGCTTCTAAAAACGTTGCTTTAACTAAATATATGATTATAGGTGTATAGCTGGCTAATTTCACAAAGTTTTGAGTGTTAGGTTTTTGTAATTTTAACACTACACCAGATAAAGCACGACGGTAACCCTCTCGTCAGTTCTTAGATTTGTTGTCCTGAAGTGCTGTGAGTCTTTGATCTTTCATTCTTAAGCGACTAGCTTTGTTATGTTTAGGTATATCCTCTGTCATGTGCTGCTCTATTATCCAAAAAAATGCTTTATCAGATGCTTGGGTCCTCCACTTAGAACCACCAGCACACCCACACCACAACGATTAGCATGTGTCCAAGTGGGCACCACAAGGGAGATGCACACCTGATCATGACACAACCCTTCTTAAATTGGTACATTGAGAAACTTTTCTGGGGCCCACTTCTGATCAATCCACATTTCAAAAGCCTTCCAATCCCACTTACCCACACCAATTGGTATGTATTCCAAATTAGTTACCCATCTGACTGGTTTTCACTGTTAGATTTATTATTAAAAAATTTAACTATACCAAAGTGGTTTACTAGGATATCGGTCATGTGCTTTATTTCTGGTTGACAGGTAAGTTTAGTGTACTGTTAGTTTTCATTTGTATGTGAGAGAAAAATAAAAATGCAGAGTTTGGTAGACTGAAAATGCTGAAAGGGTCCTCTATCAATGGCAGGCTGTGAATGCTGAGGATCTACTCAAAGGAGAGTATACAATTGATGATGTCATACTTCCTTTGCCTGGGTAAGAACCACCTAGAAGGCCTTAATTTAAAATATTATGATCAGATGCCAATAATATTTTTCCATTTTGTCCCAGTTCAAGAGTACTCTATCCAACAAATGATATTGCTGAGGTTTATCATGATTTGGCAAAGAAGGTGATCCATATCTTTCTCCTACAATTATCCAGTTCCTTATTCTATTAGCAATACCTCCTCTTTTATATGAATTTTGTTCTGTATAATGTTGTGTTTTTTTTATTTTTTTTATTTTTTTTATTTTTTTTATCAGTAACAAAAACATTCATTCATTAAAAAAAAAGAGATATAATGTTGTGAACTGTTTGTAGTGAGGTGGAAAACTCATGAAACTCATAACACCGGACTCCGCAAGGGTTTTAAAGATTTGATTTAAAGTGGAGGGTGCACGTGTCAAAAGAGAAAAAGAATAAAAGAGACAATAAGGGGAAAAAGAAGAAACAACTTGGGCAAGTCAGACATCGAATATGCGTTGAGTCAGCAGACCTGAATTATATTATCTTGACGAAGTCATATAAATAGAAATAACAGATATAATGGCTAGAACTAAATTTATTAATAAGATTTTATGGCTTTGCGGCTCTTTTATACCAAACATGATATTTGGGTCATTCATACTTCTATTGAGAATTTAGCCCTCAGAAGGTAATGAGTGGCGAGGTGTAACTCTCAAAGCCGATCCCAGATGGATTAGAAAAGGCTTTGGTGATGATGGTGGTGATGCTCATCTTTCTTTCATTTTGATAATTGTTCAGAGATTCATTGTTCTGAACTACTGATAGATTAGCTCTTTCAGCTTGTTCTATGTTGGATCCAATTTTGTTTACATGGCAATTACAAAGATGAAGCATCTCTTTTCCCTGCCAAGTAATCATAACATCAGCCAACTTCTCTCGTGTTAAATTGATGTTTGGCATGAGAATAAGAAATAATGTTCAATCAGATGCTGGTTGGGGCATTCATTTTCTCTATCAAAGTTTCATTATAGATATGGAGAGGAACTTTTCTTGACTTTGGACTTTTAAACGAAGCTCCAACGCATCCTTTGGGTTCTTGGGCATTGTTGGCAATTATTCTGCCAAATTTTTCAGCATGATAAATTATTTGATTGGCGTTATCTTGTGATGGGTTGCTGTTTGCAGCAATCAAATTTTTTTATTGTTATACTTCTGTTCTAGTGGTGATGCTTATTTGTTAAGTTGGATTTGTTACACAGGATGGCATCACTTTGACAGAAAGTATGCACAGTGCCAAGTAAGTTTCTGATGTCTTAGGCCTTTTATTGCAATGAAGTGTTCCCAAATCAAGTATTGGAATTCAAAGTTGATAAAGTTGAGAAATGTTGTAGGGAGTTTTCAATGATCTGTATGACAGGAAGCTACCGACGGGTTTTTCAGCGGCCAATTGATTTTGAATGGTATTTATGGTTTCCTTAATTATCTTGCACTCATTTCTAGCAGCCCAATTCTGGTATTCAGTCTGAAGTTTTATGTAGACTGTTACAAATGTTTTTCATGCTCGATGACAGGGAAGTGCTCAGGTATAGAGATCCAAACATACCCTTGGCAGAGACAGATATGGATGCCATTGCCAAGTCAAAACCGGTTAATGTGATTGAAGAGACTTTTGCTGATGGAAAGACAGACAAGCCTCTTGCAGTCCATAATGTGGCCCAAACAGAGAATCTTAGAAATGATCAAGAAGATTTACCTGACATCCATGAGGCTGAGGATGAACAGTCCATATCAAAATCGGTTAATGTGATTGAAGAGGCTTTTGCTGATGGAAACATGAACGACTCTCTTGCGGTCGATAAGGTGGCCCACAGAGAGAATCTTATAAATGAGCAGGAAATTTTGCCTGACACCTACGAGGCTGAGGATGAACGAGAGGAGAGACTACCACAAATGAAGTTATTCTCCACCTCTGATGTTCAATCATCCCAGATAGCACTGAAGTTGAGCTTTACTTTACCAGCTTCCTGCTATGCCACTATGGCCATTAGGGAGCTGCTGAAAACATCAACCTCGGTATGTGTTCTTTTCATTGGAAGTGGTCTACAATCTACATAGCTTTAGTTACTAGAAAACGTTTCCTGGAGTTTGATATGCACCAGTTCAGTGTTAGCACGTTTGTGCCTTGAACATTGGAAGATGTTGTGTGTCAAATCAGAAGCATGTTTCTTTGACAACAATAATGCCTCTGATATAGTTGGTCATCCGGATCTTGATTCGGTGCTTGCAGCTTATTAGACACTGGTAGGTGGTTAGTACTGCTAAACTTCGTAGTGTGGGAGAGGGATGTTAGGAACTATGGACCATCACAAACTCCACATTAGTATGATATTGTCCACTTTGGGCCTAAGCCCTCATGGATTTGCTCTTGGACTCTACCCAAAAGGCCTCATACCAATGGAAAGATCTAGCCGATGTGAGACTTTGGTTGCACATCCCCAACAGTCCTCCCCTCAAACAAAGGACCATATCTTTTTGGATATTTTTACCGGGCCTCCCCTCAAACGATCATCCATCCGTCCGCTCCATCGAGGAGAGCCAACACGAGAGTCTCACCACGGATCCACCAATCGTGAGTACCGCGCTTTTCCTGCGCATCACCGGGGCCCACCAGCTTTGTTCGGCAATCCGAGGATTCTTCTGGCTAAGTTTGGACCTGGGCGCTCTGATACCACTGTTAGGAACTATGGACCATCACAAACTCCACATTGGTATGATATTGTCCACTTTGAGCCTAAGCCCTCATGGATTTGCTTTTGGACTCTACCCAAAAGGCCTCATACCAATGGAGTACTTAGTCCAACTTATATGCCCATGATCTTTTCCATTTCTAGCCGATGTGGGACTTTGGTTGCATATCCCCAACAAGGGAAAGAGGGTTTTTGTCATTAAGGCTGCTTTTAATAGGAGTCATAATTATTTGTGGGGTACTGGGGCCTAAACTTTGTGGGTTACTTTTAGTTTAGGAGCCTAGTTGGAGTCAAAACATCTCAAAATTTTGTTTGTGTTATTTTCCCCTTTCCTTACTCTTCTCTTCTCTTCGGTAGGCGATTCTCATCATTTTATATTTCTATCTGTTCTCAATGGATTATCACAATTTTAGTTAAAAAAATCCTCATACCTTTCATTCACTCTCTTTCTCTCTTAACCATACTAGGTTGTATTAATTTGGTATCCGAGAAGATTGGAATCACTACCCACCCTAGGTTTGTTTATCTTGTTCCATGTCAATGGTAGCTGAGCATGTAAGGAATCTTTGTAGATATTTGAAAAAGAAAAGAAAGAAGTGAGCAACTGTGAATTATTTTTTCAAGGCCTCTTATTATTGAAGGTAATTCTAATGATGCAGAGGGCAGGAATCTTTTTAGGCCTCTTACCGCAGCTGACATAGGTGTGAACCTAGACGTGGAGCCCACTGGGTAAATTGCAATCATGGGTGATGGGGTATGGACATATGGACACCTAGGGTTGGCAAAAAGAAAAAAGAACAAAAAAGAAAATAGGAAAAGAAAGGTCAGCCCTGTCTTATCATCTTAACCTTTTCATCATTGATCCTCCGAGTCTCATTGTTTTGAACGCATCAATATTTTGGGTCTTTACTTTTCAATCCTATAGTGGGTATCGGATTAGTGTAAAATTCGGTAAGTGCTTTACGAGAGTGGATGGACATGGGTGGGCCGGGTGTCGCAAAAATGTGAGTTTTGAACTTTATGGTGCTCAAACATTCACACCAACTCAATAATCTCTCTCTCTCTCTCTCATGTATATATAGGTCAGCCATCTCCACAGCTCGAGGTGATGGGAGAGGGCTGTTCGTTGCCTAGGGTGGGGCCCACTATTTGGTCCATCCAAATGGACCACACACAGGGCCCCCTTGAATTGCACCTGTCACCGAAATTTGGCCTCATCCGATTAAATTGGATCGTTGGATCGAGTGACATCCATCCAAATGGATCGTACACCATTAAACTTTTGTGGCCCAGATGGAGATGATCGAAATCATTGATAGGGCTGATTTTTTGTAGAGAGGAGGGCCCCTGTGTGTCCATCAAATCCCTCCCATCCCCATTCCCATGTGGGCCCCAGACCATTGAATGGACACCCTTATCCTCAGCTTGAGCTGAGGATAGGGGTCTTCATATATATATATATATATATATAGAGAGAGAGAGAGAGAGAGAGAGAGAGACTTCATGTTCATCCTTTCTACTTTTATCCACGTCCTCTTTGGCCTACCCCTTTGCCTTGAGGGCCATCAACCTGCATTAAAAAATATTTCCTCACTGGCAAGTGGCACTGAGCTTATTTGCGTTGAACATGTTCCAACTACCTCATATGAGTTTCTTTTTATTTATCACTTATTGATGCTACCCCTAAATGCTCTCTGATCATTTTTTATTTTATCTTAACTAGTTTTCCCACACATCCATCTCAACATTCTCATTTCAGCTATGCACTCATATATATATATTTGCATGTGTTGTTTCCTGATTAGCCAATATTTTGCTTCATAGGTCATAGCTGGTGTAATTGATGTCTTGTAAAGTGTTCCCTTCAACCTAGTTGGTATATGTGTTGATCACAGGGCACTTTAGAAGCAAATCTCCACTTTAACCATCCAGCTATGACCCTATGTTCGACATTCTCCTCAATCTCTCCATCCGTATTAATATAGATCCAAGGCATCGGAAGGAATCTCTTTGTAATATCTCTTAGGTCACATTTGGCAACCAAACCTTTAGGAAAAAGATTTTTCGGTTTCCATAAAGTTGTGGTAAATCCATGTTTGGCAATTGTAAATTCCTGCGGATTTGGACGAATGAAAATCTTCATTTCAGGAATTTGAAGAATGAAAATCTTCATTTGCTAGGATTTTCAGATCCGACCACCCCCCTTAAGATTTGAAAATCCTCACTTGAAGTGAATATGCACACTGAATCCTATTTTTCTCAGTTATATGCATTGATACACACCAATATCAATGTGGAATCTTCAACTATACAAATCCCGAGCGAGGATTCCTTCTTCTAGTGGTAGTGAAGAATCATTAGATCTATGGATTCCTCGTCTGTTACCAAACATGCTCTTAAGCTTCAATTCTCACAAGAGTTGCATCTCAAGTTCTTTGGTTTTTTTTTTTTTTTTGGGTTGGGGGCGGGGTTGGTCTCAAGTTCTTTTGTGAGGGGAATAATGATGCAGTTGTCCTCTGGGTCCTAATAAAAAATAAAGTTAAGTGGCTTGGACTGGGAGGCGTTATCACTGCAAGAGAAACTATGGCCCAAAAATACATCATTATGGCTTTTTAATAGGAGTTCTAGTTATTTATGTGCCTACATTTTTCAGTTTTATTTTCTTCTATTATTATTTTTTGGACAACTTTTAAGTGAGTAGGTCTAGTTGTAACTATATGCTGTAGCGTGTGGAGCTGTTAAAAAAAAAAAGAAAGAAAGAAAAAGAAAATGAAACAATTTGAAATGAGATAATGCTTCTTTTCGCTTCAGATACTCCATAATTCTAACGTTTGCAATAGACTTTCGTAGCATTTTAATATATCCACATTATTATTTGGGACAGTAGTTCTACCTTTTCCTTTTTAATATATCCACATTATTATTTGGGACAGTAGTTCTACCTTTTCCTTTTAAAGTATTGTATTGTTTGTTTGTAATGCACTTCCCTCGGTAAAGCCCTTTCATATAAGAGATGGAACTTTTTCATCCTGAAATCTATATTTAGTCTACTTGAGCCCTTTCATATATCTATGTTGAGACAAATCATAATAATTCTTCCTGTTAAAACTTGAAAATTAGTGTTTAATAATGACACTGAAGGTAATTAATTCTGTTTCACCTTTAAATGAGATAATGTTTCTTTTTAAAAACATGGAGATACTACACCAGTTGTGGGGATTCGTATCTCCAGGTATCAGCTTGCAACATGAAACCAAACATTGCAGTCTGTTTTTCACAGATAGGTGATATATTGAATTTTTTCCCCTGCGGGATTGTGTCATGAGCCTGCGCTGGATTTTCATTACTCTCTCCATCTGAGGACAGGGACATCTCCTGTTTGAATGGCAGGGACGGAAAATCCCACACACAAGTGCTGTGCAGGAGTCCAGTAGGGGGAAAATCCCTCTGTTCATACTGCTGACAGAAATTGTGTGCTGGTTGTTTACATGTATGCAAAAGCTTGCCAGCTCACAATTTTCCTTTGCCTATGCTTGGTCTATTGCACATGTTTAGCTTCTCACCACGTGCTGGGACTGACTTTTGATTTGTAACTGAAACTTAATTGGTTTCTGATATGCAGGTTGCTTTTCATAAAACACTGAACCAGTAAAGCTTGGGTTTCTCTTTGAAAGTGGCGGCAGGTGTAGGAAATCTGACAAAGCAGAACTACCTTTTGCTTTATTTATAAACACAGAGGCTAAGCAGTATCTTCATAGGCAAATGTCTCACTTCTCAAATACAGTTCAGTCTATCTTCATTGTATCAACTGCAAGTTCTTGAAATGTCAATCCTGCCTTTCATGAAATACGGTGGCTCGATAGTTTTTAATGCATATGAAATTTATGGTTTTGAACATTTGTTGATGGTAATGCTGTAGTGTTGGAAAATTTTGTATTATTGCCAGTTAATAGTATGATGTTCCTTGCCTAATACCCTTTGTGAAATCCGTTCACCACAACCTTCTATGGCTAATTCAATTAATGGTAAATGATAATAAAATAAGTTTGTAGGGAATAAGAACCCATACACCAATCACTTCACTAATGGTAGTTAGTGTTGCATATAAAAATATCACACTTTTTTATTTTTATTTTTCACTTGCTTTGTTAAATACCCACACACCAACAGGCACACCCTACCCAAGACCCTTAGCCATCAACCCTACAGACCTAGGATGGTTTTTTTGTTGTTTCTGTGGAAATGGAGGTGCCTCACCGTTGAGCAACCTAAAGAGGGTTTTTTCCCCTTTTTTTTTTTTTTTTTTTTTTTTTTTTTTTTTTTTTTTTTTTTTTTTTGTATTACACACTTATCATAAAATGGATCCTGCTAGGTCAACTTGAATGAACCGAGAAAGAAAATGAATCTGGATAAAAATCTTGTTGTATTGAATTTTTATTAGCTCAATGTGTATATATATAGGGGAATATTCATGTGCATCTATCCCTCATCATAGGGTGAGAGACACTTCCATAAATGAGGATTTTCAAGTACATACGGTGAGGTACACTTCCTTGTCTTCATGTGTAAAAAGGGAAAGTGCCCCTCACTCTATGGTGAGGGATAGATGCGCATGAATATTTTTCATATATATATATATATATATATATATATATATATCCAATATGTCCACTTGGCTAAAACTCCTAGAATTGGCGGTAAAATGGGTTCTAGTGAAGCAAGGTTAAAGAAGGAAAGGGTGAGGTTAAGGAATAGTACAGTTTTGTTAAGTGGGTTTGTAGTCTTGTCCACATACTGTTTGTTTGTATGTAATTGAAATCGATGGAATTCATGCTATATTGTAAACATGCGAAACAAGTCGTGCATATCAATGGGTATCTTTTAGAAATCATGCAAGCCAAACGGTGCACATTTTCCCTGTAGCAACCATGACATGAACTGGGTCTTTCATCTCCTACGACCACCAAGGCTGCCCACCCTTTTATAATTGATTAGGATCAAAATACATATTTAAGGTGTATTTGTGCGATGAAAGGAACCCACGGTGGAATAAAGAATTATTCTGATTTTTCATATAACTTCTTTTTAAGGTTTTTGTGACATTTTTCAGCAAAAAAGGAAAAAAATGAACTGATTTTCCTCTGTAGAGAGGATTTCAATTCCTATATATGGGGTAGTATGACTGCAGGATTCTTCTCTATTATGTAAATAAAAATCTGCATAAGGAGGAATCCTCTTCCTACACAAATGCAAAATTCTATACCAACAGCCCTTAGTATAGTAGTGGTTCAGCAAACAGCATGGCGCTAAACTAGAATTTCCAATATCCTCCCACAACTGATTCAAGGCACCTTCCTTGAAGATCAAAGTAGGGTGGTGGCTTCAAACAGAGGGCTTTTTTTGTTTTTTATTACCACCAAGACCAGTGCCTAGCAAGTTTCAGAGCAGCGGCGCAAAGATCCAATGAAGAATCAGAGAGCTCAACACAGGAAATCCGGCCTTGGATTTTGGGAAGGAGATAGGCCAGTGGAATATGTATGAATGAATGGTCATTGATGTTGTCACCTTCTCCAGTTGATACTCTGTGCAGGGGCTTCGGGTTGTTTAGGCAATAGGTAGATATGGGGTCGAAACATACATTTATTTGATGAGAATGTTGTTTCAAAAATCATTACCATACCTTTTGGGAGAACTGATGTTTGATGTTGGGGGCACAGGATACAGCAAGTACTTGTTCTTTCAAATCCATTTACAATGGCATTGCCCATTGCTCAATGGGCCTCCATTTACAATTGAAAAGACTTTGGAAATTGGACATCCCATCTACACTGAATTTTTTTGCATGGAAGCTCCTTAATGATATCCTTCCTACAAAAGTAAGGCTTGCCAAATTTGATGTATCCTTAGATAGATCATGCTCTTTGTGCCATGAATTTGAAGAATCTGCGGACCATTTGTTTTGTCATTGTCAAATTACCCAACGTGTGTGGAGTTATTTCCCAAGTCAAAGAAATAAACCATCTCTAAATATGGGCTTTGGCCAATGGTTCTGGTTCACTACCTCTTCCAAACACCAAAAAAAAAAAAAAAAAAAAAAATTGTTGTTAGCTGGTGCCTTTTGTGATGCAAAATTACTAATTAAGCTAGTTGTTTTTTCCTTTTAATTTGAAAAGATTGCAGTTGCTATTTTGGGGTGTTATGTTTTGCTATTAGTAATTAAGTCATAACTCTCTCGAAATATAAAGCTTTAAGCATTGGTCAAACCTTTTTAAAGTGAATAGAGAGACCAAAAAAAAAAAAAAAAATAGAGAGAGAGAGAGAGAGAGATAAAGGGCTCGGAAGACAAGAAATGGACAAATATTTTTGCGGTGGGTGATATGGAGAATTGGTTAGGTAACAGAAAATGAAGATCTTGATTGTATCTTCTCAAAATAAAGTTATTATGGGGCCTTATTTTTAGGGAAAAATAAAAGGATACCAATTGTTCTTTTGGAATTTGAACAGATGATGGGCCTTTATGTTTTGCATATTTTTAGCCATATTTTTTGGAGCCTAAAGCAAGGGCTTTCTTGCTTCATGGTAAAGCCGGCCATGTTCCCGGCTGATATATATTTGAATCTCTCCCCCGGGAGCACAGTTAAGCTTAATTTTGATTGTGCCTGTAACCCAGTCTACTACAGGTATTGAAGGCATTATTAGGAGTGTAGCAAGCACTCTGATTTCAGCACATGCAGGTAAAACAGGGGCTGACAACTCGGTGGAAGCAGCATTGAAAGCATTGATTTAAGGTGTCGAAGTTTGCTTGGAAATGAAGTTCCAGCATGTGATTATAGAAGGGGACTGTTTTATATTGTTTGAACAACCTCCACAAACGTGGAAATTTATCTTGGAGAATGGCTACTTGGAGCACTTGATGCAACCTTCGACAAAGTTGTCATGATGGGAAGCTACTTTTCTGCCAACTCAAGCCCATGAAGGCATCAGTTCTCCACTTGGCCACCAAATATCCTTAAATGATTTGGGGCAATCCCTATCGTAATGCTGAATCCTCCCCATCGGTTCATGGCTTTATCAGGGATTTTACTAATCTGACACTAGGCTGAATCTTCATGGAGAATCAACATCAGAGAATTCCAGCTTTCTGTTGTTTCTCTACTCTGCTCTTTGTTATTTTTTGGTTTCCTATGTTGTAATTATTCTTAGCAGCCGGAAAATGAAATGGGTCTATCTTCTCCCATATTCCAAGATCACCAGCCCCATTTATAATTGAATGAGATCCTTTTGAGTTGTAAAATGTATATACAACTCTTAAGAGCCGGTTTGACAAGTCTAATTTATTTGAAATAGAGCTTATTCAAGTATATTTAAAATAGAACTAGTTTAACGAAAGTTTTTTTTTTTTTTTTAATTACAAATGGATCATTTGACATTTAAATATCTATTTGAATCAATTTTAAGTTAAATAAACATAAAATGTAGACTTATCAAATTACACACAGGGTATTGTATAAGAAATCATACAAATTAAATAATGCATGTATCCAACCAACAAGTCAAATGACATACAGGGCTTTAGCAAATAAAATAAAATAAAATTACACAAGGGGTATTGTATAAGAAATCATGCAAATGAAATAATGCATGATCCAATCAATGAGTGGTAGCTCAATTGGCCAAGGACTCCGCACCTCAAGAAGCGGATATGTGTTGTGTTCGACACCTACATCTGCTGGCCACCTCCAATAGTTTTACTCTATGCATGTGGATAGAGGGTTTACAAGTGCCCCTAGGAATTTGTTCTTGATTGTCTAGAAATGAGTGTTCCTCGAGCTTAAGGCCAACGAGTACTGGACTGGGCTCAGAGGATGATACTCTGGGTTATAAAAAGAATAAAATAAATAATAATGTATGTATCCTTGTAGAAGTAATGAAACTATTGGAATTTTCATTTCCAATGCGTATGATCCTACCGGCGTCTTCTAATTTTGACATATTTTTTTTCAAGAAATTATTATATAAAATTATATGTGGTGCAGTGAATTGACTACTTTTTTAAAAACTTAAAAAAGTGAAATGGTGTGAGTTTAAATTTTTACAATGTATATATTTTAACTTTTTTTTTTTTATTATCGAATTTGCAGTTTAGATGGTTGAAATTGAAATTAGGATTTTCAAAACTCCAATGCCCTTGGCTCCACCCATAACAACTTTTGACTTTTTTCCTCAAAAATATTTATGCAAAACGTTTCGGGTAGATTAATTTTTCAAAAATGGTCAAAGCTCTTAATTTTACATTGCTCCATTATGTAGAAACGTTTTATAAAGTAATTATTGTTATTTTTTCAAAGTTACTTATTTATATTCAAAACTACATAAAGAAATAAATACACGACACTCTCCATTTAAGGTCATTAAGTGAGAGATTTTTTTTTTCTAGTGTTTCAGCGATTCACTAGGGGTGGGAAAACTTCACTTTACTCTAACCTAACCCTCACAAAATACAGGTCGATCATTAGGTCAGATTTTCTTGACCCTCCAAAAAGGGTCAGGTTAGTGTTGACCACCTAACCCGCATGACCCATTTATTATATATATATATATATATATATATATATATATATATATGGGATGTGGCCTTATAACTTCTCTCAAACTTTCCCAACAGGTTTTTTTGGAGCAACTCCCATTCAAGATATGTCATTCAATGACATGCGTTCTACTTTTAGCACCTTGGATCTCTGATAGGTGGGTCTTGCAGTACAATTTCACTCTATTAAACGTGTTAAGGGTGGCTAATTTGACTCGCATTTGATCAACCTGTTGGGAGAATTGGTGGAGTAGCATAAGCCATGAGTTTGTTGACTCTCCATGTCTTATGTTTGAAATCCGTTTCAAATGACTCCTCTCGGTTGGCATAAGACCATGGTTTGTACTCGGATGTTGTAGGTTCGAAACTGCACTACCACATTGGGGTTACAGGGGAATTTACCTGACTTCCCTTTAGCCCGGATGGATTATTCTAGCCCGAAGGGTTGGAATAAGGATGTAAATAAGTCCCCGATTCTCTGATTACCCGGATGTTTTGACACATAAAAAACTAGGTCAGGTCCTTATTTAGGCCCGATAAGTAAATGGGTCCGGGTCCTATTCCACCTTGGTTCGGACCTATGGCCTTAAGACCCAACATACTACATCAATTTTTGAAATTCTCTTCTAAAAATCATATTTTTTTAATATCATTATCTTCCTAGACCCGGATCCAGACTCGTCTCATATATGGTTCTGGTTCCGGTTCCAAAAAGGTTTCGGGTCCGGATCCGGTTATACCTTCTCCTTAACGGTTCTAGTTTTGGGTCCATCATGGATTTGGACCGAAACCGACCCGTTTACAACTCTAATTGGAAACCCTCCAATAGAAATTTTTTTTTTTTTTCAAATTCACCTAAATATACATTTGTGTGGATTTAGCATGTGTCCTGTTTTTTCTTTTTTTTCTTTCTTTTTTTTTTTTCCTCACATTGGTTCGAGTCGATTGACAATTTTACGAGTCGGCCAGCGATAAAACGGGTTGATGCCAAGGCCCAAAGAAACAAATCCATAAAAACCCTAGTCCTCAAATGACCCACGCTGATTCCATATAAAAGGAGGGCCTGTGATAAAATCTGAGGACGACTAGGGTTTCTTGCCTCGCCTTCTTCTCTCTCTATCCACCAGCAGCAGCAGCCCTAAAACCCTAACCCTTCTTCGCCTCCATCGACAATGGCCGTCGGGTATCTTCATCTCTTCCTTTCTTCTCTTTCTCTCTAGTCTCTGCTATTGAGATCTCATGTTGTCTTTCATTTCCATTTCAGGAAGAACAAGAGGATCTCCAAGGGGAAAAAGGGAGGAAAAAAGAAGGCGTAAGTTTGATAAACCCTAATATCTTTACCTTTGTTGTGAATCTTCTCGTTGTGTTGGTTGTGATGGATCTGATCTTTGTTTTCATTGATTGTATTACCAATCTAGGGTCGATCCTTTTTCTAAGAAGGATTGGTATGATATCAAAGCACCATCGGTGTTCAATGTCCGAAATGTCGGTAAAACCCTTGTCACTCGGACACAAGGTACCAAGGTTTGTCTCCTAAACTTTTTAATCTTCTCGTTTTATATCTGGATTTGATGCTTTTGTCCAGCTTTTCTGCTGTTTGTAATTGTATGGAATGATTTAATAGATTGGTGTGAAAAAAGGGCTGTGTGCGAAATCTGTTTCTGATAAGTGTTGCGCGTAAAATCTAATAACGATAGAAACAACAACAACAATAATGTATAAATGCAAGTAGGAAAGACTGTGTCTATCTATTCAATTATAACAACCTAAACAAGTGGTTTTGGAAATGAAAGCTGAAAAATCTCCACTTGGGAATTTTGGGTGTTTGAGGTTCAGAAATCTCAGCAAGATGTAAGCCATGTAATTCTAGATCTGTTATCGACGAGGCAGAAACATAATGGGCACTCTAGTGTTTTTTTTTTTTTTTTTTTATATATGGATAATATAAACATTAATATATCATGAATATAGCCTTCTGAATTACAAAGGGTTTGTTTGTTTGATCAGTATTGGATTTCTATGGATTCAAGGAAAAGCAATGCCTTCCAATCAGTGGGGGTAAAATTGAAGGAGTAAAGTTGAAGATCTGCAAAACAGCAATCAAACTGCATCAACTTTGCTTGGAAATGGTTATCCAACTATTGCCCTAGTAAATTAAATTCAAGGAAAGCGTGGGTTTGATCTTCATACGCACTTGTATTGATCACTCCTCACCTTGTGTATGTTCATTTGTTATAACGCACCTTACCATGAACTTATATAAACTCAATACAAAGTAAGCAAAAAGGCCTTAATAGGAAGTCCCTTCTAACCTTGGTTGCATTCTTTTCCTGCTGATGTATCCCATAGCCAATCATCAAAGTTTAAAGAAAACAAAATCTCACCATTTGGAGTTTAAACTCAGTCTTTAAATAACAACTAAAAACTAGATAGAAATCGAACAATCAACTGCTTCAAATATTCTTCTGTATTCTTCAGATAGCCAGAGAAAGTAATTTGCTTAAGGTTTGGACTTGCACAGCTTTTTTCAGTACGAGTCTCATCTTTAGGAGGGGTTTCTTTATTGCAAGAGGAAAATTGCATGACTCATTGGAGTTGGCATTGGTAACATTTGAGAAGGATAAGTGTCAGTAAACTGGGTGCATTCTTTGTTTTGTTTGTGGTTTTTTTAGAGCTTTTTTTTTTTTTTTTTTTCATTTCAGAATTGTGGAAATGGCAGTTGATTTAGAATCTAGTTTGCTTCTCATTGTTTTGGTAATTGACAGTTTAGTTTCAATATTTTGTCCAGCTAAACGTCTTCTTACATATGCTACTGCTGGAATTCTGATGTTTTTGTTTAGAGTTAGGAACTTAGGTTGTATTGTGATGCTTTTCAGCTTGTTCTTGATGCAAACTCTGGGTTGTGGATAATTTTCGTTTGAGGTTCAACTTATGAGGTTCCATTGGTTATCACTTGCCTTGGCTGCAATGTCAGATTTGATCTGGGAGTTTGTTTCGCAGTGATGGGGATTTGAATTGATCTCTTCATTTATTCATGATTTGGAATGAATTTATATTTATGGATGAACGTCAGTGCCATCAAGGCAGCTGTTCTAAAGCAATGCAAACTTCTTTTTTTTTTTGTATCACTGAATTGTCTTGTTCTTGATGATATTCAGTTTTACTTGGTGGAATTGTGGAAATTCTTTAAGCAGTTGTAATGTTGAGATACTGTCATATAGTGTTATTCATGGATTTCCAATTAGGAATAGCAGAATGCATATATCCAATTAGGAAATGCAGAATGCATATAAGCATGTGCGATTTTGAGCAACCAATATTTAGCTTAGCAGCATTTTCATTGGCCATCGTGATTTAGGGTGTAGCACTCAGCATCTATTGGGGTACTCTCATGAAACTAATGTTATGAAGCCTTTTCTCATCTTTCTCCAAGCCTTTTATTTTTGCCTCTTTATAAAGATTCAGCTATGAAGAAGCAATGTAGCTACTGAGGGGATTATGTCCTTTTGGCCTTGTTCGCCTAATACATTTCTCATGTGTCCACAAATTCTTTAATGCATGAACATATAGAGAACTTTCACATCATTGCCTCCTGATTTACTATCATGATTGGCATTTTCTTGTCTTGAACTTGATTGCATTTCTCCTTGACTTTTAACTTACTGAGGCATTTAGTGTTTGCAATAATGCTGCAAAGACATGTCCACTTTCTCTTTCTCCCTTTTTAATGCATTCTCATCTATAAATTACGTGGATTTTGTTTGGGCTGATAAGCATAACCTCTAATTGTTCCCCCCATTACAGATTGCTTCTGAGGGCCTTAAGCACAGAGTGTTTGAGTGTTCCTTAGCTGACCTCCAGAATGATGAGGATCAGTCCTACAGGAAGATCCGACTGAGAGCAGAAGATGTCCAAGGGAGGAATGTCCTCACTAACTTTTGGGTGACGAGAAGATTCTATAATCTCCATGATTTCTTATTGTTCGTTCCTAATGAAAATACACTGACATTAGCTATAAAATAAACTGACCTATTTTCAATTATTAGGGGATGGATTTCACCACAGACAAGCTGAGGTCACTGGTTCGTAAGTGGCAGACATTGATTGAGGCGCATGTAGACGTGAGGACTACAGATAACTATGGTCTGAGAATGTTCTGCATTGGTTTCACCAAGCGGCGACCTAACCAGGTCAAGAGGACCTGTTATGCACAATCCAGCCAGATAAGACAGGTGACCATTTACTTTAGTTATTGCTACACTCATAGGGTGCCTTCTTGCTTCAACCAGACATTTCAAGTACTATATTTCTCATCTTTTTTATGATTATCATATAATTTACAATATGAATATTATCCCTAATTTCTTTCTTTTCCAGAGCAATTCTATATTGAGTCTTACAATTTTCGGGTGCCTTAATGAGAAACCTGTGCTTTCACCACTGATCGTATGATTTTATTTATAATTTCTAACGAACAGGATCTTTAAAAGCCGTCTAACATCATCAACTCAACATATATATATATATATTTTGATGGGAGGTGCTCATATGAGAGCATCTCTCACCTTACTATGAGAGATAAGGTGGGGGCCCTTACATCCATATCCAATGTCAACAACTTAAATTTGAGGGCCCCCACCTTTTTCTCTCATAGTAAGGTGAGAGATGCTCTCATAGGAACATCTCCTTTTTTTTTTATAATCTCATATATTTCTGTATGATAAACTTAGCATATATTTATATATCTTTCTAAACCAATGTTGGATTGTTTGGATCTATAATGACACTATTTTTTTTTTTAATCTTTTTTTTGTACATGATGAATCCTAAATTCTAAGATTTGTCCCCATCTCTTTTGGTTGTGTTGCCAAATGACGGCTAAAAAGGAAAATCTTTCATTTATTAATGTTGTTTTTTAATGTTAGTGACAATTGACATTAGAAAATTAAGTGTTTGTAAGATGGGAGAATGTTCTATGATGAGGTCAACTTAGATGCAAGTTTATCAATGGAGAAGGGCTGGTGGAAAGGTCTCTCATGGACAAGGGGGATTAAAAAAAATCACCCCCACCAGATTATCTAGCCCTTGATTTAGTTTAATGACATATTAACTTTAGATTTTCTTGTGATTCGATCCAATAGCAAGTGAAGGTTTGGTGAGTGTAAAATCAAGCCTAATGCTTGATTATGGGATGAAAAGAGTATCAAAGGGGCTGTATTGACGTAAGCTGTCTCCAAGTGGGCTCCACAGTGCTGAACGGCACTTGCAGTTGCTTATAGGAGAACATTTTCCTTCTAAGATGTATAGCATAAGATGAGAATGGTAGTGGCAATAACACTCAAGTTAATGATACCGCTTGCATGGTAATCTGTTATTTTTTTGTTGTTTGTTGAAATATAATCCAGACTTCTGAAGTAATTTAAAGAAGTGAGCAACTAATGAGTTCTCTAAATCTTACTATTTTTTCTACTTTGCTTATGCATATGATAAGTATTTTTAATTAATCTCAATAAGATTATTGAATCATCTGATTCTTGTTCGCCGATAACAAAATCATCAGATTATGATATGCTAAGATTGGACTGTTGATGGAGGGTCCTTTTTTTTTTTTTTAATATAAAGCTGTGAAACTTGTGGGCTATGGATCTAGGAGTTAAGAGGCATGGGATTGACCTCTTTTTTATATCTTGGTCCATCATGATTGGATCTTTCTATCCTCCCATATACCATTATCTATGGAGCCCCGGGTGAGCCCCAGCAGCTGGTATGCATGGTAAGTCTGTGCACACCAGATGCGTAGCAATATTACCACCAATTATTTGTTAGATACTTGTAATTGTATGTATAATCCATTTGTGGTTTTCATTTGGATATTTTGTGGTGTCAGATTCGCAGGAAAATGAGAGAAATTATGGTTAACCAAGCAACATCTTGCAATCTGAAAGAGTTGGTGGCAAAGTTCATCCCTGAGGTGATAGGAAAGGAGATCGAAAAAGCGACATCCAGTATTTATCCTCTGCAGAACGTCTTCATTCGGAAAGTCAAGATCCTCAAGGCCCCCAAGTTTGATCTTGGCAAGCTGATGGAGGTATGTTCCCTTGCCTGCTATCTATTTCTGATATTGTTGCCCTTTTATATTTCTGGTAACAATGAGCCATATATTTATCAATATAAAATAAAATAGACTCCATTAAGTGAAAAATGGCTACTCTCTTCATCCCCGGCAACAAAAGAGGATCCTGTTCTTGAACGGGAATGAAGAGGAACATTTCTAGTTAATTAGTGACAAACATATCATCCTGTCAATTCTATTATAAGCCGTGCTACTAATTGAAAAAAAGAACAAAGAGAAACCGAATTATTTATTTATTTACAAAACTGGCATTGTATAGAAAATAGAGTAATCACCATTATTTGCTGAAATATATAATTATTGTTGGGGGCTATGCAGGTTCATGGAGATTACTCTGAAGATGTGGGAGTAAAGTTGGAGAGGCCCGCTGAAGAAACGGTGGTTGAGGCCGAGAATGAAGTTGTTGGGGCTTAGCAACGTTTGGTAAAATTTTCTGCTATAATGGTCCGCACAGGTTGCGTGCGGGATTTTCAATTCCCACCGACCACCACCGAGTGTGCGGGGGTTCCCATAGGAAAAAATCTTCCAGAAGTTTTTAAGTATTTTGTTTCATCCCTTTCTAAAAATTTTCCAGGTGAGTTTGTGTTAGGATACTTAAAGACCTTATGAAACTGGTAATTCAATTTTCTTTTGGTTAAAAGAGTGGGTTTCAGGTGGAAAACTGATTTGATATATGCTAGCTAGTCATTTATGCTTTTGAAGTATTCAAAATTGATATTTTAATAGTGTTTTTGCTTAAAGATTTTATTTGGGGTACCTACTCGTAGCTCTTTCTATTATTCGTATCCTGCAATATGTATCTGATAAAATGAACACGTCCAACGTGTTGATCTAACAATGCGAGAATGGTCACATAGGCTGAAGTGCACTCGAATTTCTTCAGTTTAAACCCCCTACTGCCACCATTAGTCATGCATAGTCCTACTTTGATGCAGAAGTTGAGAAAATTACCCATTCTCCGTGCTAGTGCTTTTTGGTGATTTTATAATTATATTTTTTTTGGCTATATTGCATCAATTTTTCATGTAATTCAGAGAAAACAATGCAGTTTTATGCAATATTGTATTGCAAAATTGTACGAGTACGAGAAATATTTGGGTGATTTACTTAATTTTTGTCTTAAAACGGGGTTATTCATGACTAATGGTGGATAATGGGAAAAATCCCTAAAATGAAGTAGAAAATGTCACTTCAAGGCCTACTGTTATTTTTGTTAAACAAACATAACTGATTTCTCAGTTTGCGAGTGAACAATGGAGAGGCTGTGATGCAATCACATCCATATGAAATTGGCAATTGTCTGCTGACGGTGTGGGAGTGTCATCTCAGTTGGGAATCACCTACGTCTGTCCTAGATAAAGTGAACCTCCTCTTTTTTTGTTTTTTTTTTAGGGGGTGGGGTGGGGTGGTATCCCATCTTAGGCCAGCTCTTGGGTGAGGGGAGTAAACCTTGAGTGAGGTGGGGTAACCCCTATGGTAAGGTAGCAGCACACCCATTATGAATTTGAGTACTTCTTGTACCCCCGTGGTTTTGGATTTGCCGTTCGCCATTTCGTTTAGTTTGAAAGCATCTGGAGGAAGAATACAATCCGTCGTCCAGTGGTAAGGAAATGGGATTATATATTTTAAATGTAAATTTTGTTCGTGGGAAAAAAAAATGCACATGCAAAATTTTCATAGATCTCACGTTCTGTGAAGATGAAAGACATGAAACTTACCAAAAATTCAAAGTACTTAATGTTAGGGTTTAAAGGTCTAAATTTTTTGAATGATTAGATAAAATTTGGACTCATAGGAGCTGAAAAATATGAAAGAACACTGATGGGGTTTGATACCATTTGATACAGCAACTGTGGATGATTACTGGGTGTCTAGTGATGGATGTTTAGAACACTTGGACAATTTTCTTTGTATAGAATAAGTAGAGATTGATTACATAGGATAGGAACTTATGCCGTAAGTGGTAAGAAAAAAAATGAAGAACCAAGGATGATCATATAATTCCCCCTTTCTTGGAAAATGAGCCAATGGAAGAAGGAAAATGAATATTCGGCCTTTACCCTAGCAATTCAAGTTCTAGGAAAGACATGGTCCCATATGCGTTGCTAGCTCACATCTGTCATTCCTCTCCTAATATCATTCACGTCACTTATAAGTAATCTTTAGGTTGAGCTCTTTTGACTAAGAGTTTCTATGCATTGTATTTTTAATTTAATCACCATTTAAACACCTCATTTATCCATGTAATGGATAAGTAAGCAGGAACAATGAAACAAACGTGCATAACAAGTAGGCGTACCAAAAAAAATAAAAATAAAGATAATAACGTTTACATGTATAAATGGATACAAACAAATGACCCCTAAATTAAAAGCTTCCACGCTTGTATTCAGTTTGATAATTTCGGAATACGTTGACGGTCCTACCTACTACCATGTAAAATGCATCAAAAGCCATTGTGAAATTGAGTCTTTTGGCTCTAAAATATAATGGTTAATAAGTCATTGTCCCTTCGGGGCAGTAAGTCAGACGAAACATTAACCATCTTCATGGGTTGAACCATCATTTTGGATTAACCAATTTAGGTGGGGCAACGAACCATTATCTTGATAGAATAGACGATTTTTTTTTTTTTTTTTTTGAGGAAAGGATTATAGACGATAATAATCTCTTGTTCTTGTTCTTTTTTTTTTTTAGTTTTCTTTTCTTTTGTACTTGTTCCTTTTTTCTCTGTATTATAACACGTGGGGTTACAATAGGAGATGGGCCATTCTTTTCGATATGATCCTTGTTTATAAAAGTCTTGAGGAAAGAAGATTTTTCCATATATTTCTTAAGAATTTTGCAGTTTTTCTTCAGTGGTCCCAGTGTTTACAATTTGAATTAAGTAATTAAGAAGGCCTCAGTTTTTAATGCTCAAATATTATCTCAGTAATTGTTTAGATCAGTGTGGATAATTCTATGACTGGTAGTGGAAGTAGTGCTCTGGATTGTAAAATCTCTATGTTTAACTAAATTATTATATAAGTTTAGTATTTAATATATTTTTTTAAAGATCTTCTCCATGGAAAACTCTAAAAAAAAAAAAAAAAAAAAAAAATCCAAAAACAAAAAACACTTTGAAAATCTCATGTGTATTAACTCTACCATTAGTAATCCATTATTATATATTATAGACGTAGGCATCGATTACAAAATTTGAGTCAAACCTCAAATCAATTTGAGAAATTAGATCTCAAATCAATTTCAAGAGATAAGCTCTATCAATCAATTCAGAGTCTACTTTTGTTAAACTTCTTTATGTGAATTCAAATTTTAATATATATCTATTATGGATAGGTGATTAAAGAGTTCAGATTAAAAAATCCACTTTGCTCAATAACTCTATTTAACCAAGTTTAAATGAGTTTTTTTTAGGTGGATTTAGAATTTTAATATATCTATTATGGTTAGAAAATCCTTAATGTTTGTGATTTTTAAAAATAGATCCTTGATAATGATTTATACATATGGGCTCAATATACAATAAACTTTTTTAAAGTGGGCCTCATATTCTAATTCCTAAAGAAGGAGCCACATGCAATTTTGCAATTGATTGTTTGATTTCAATTTTAATATTGACTTTATTTTATCTTCTTTCTAAAAAATAGAAATATATCTTTATCTGTTGGGATTTTTCTTATAAAGAGATCATTTGTATAAAAAATAATATTTACTTTATATAAATGTCGGGCTAGGCCATGCTTCGAACAGTATTAAATGGTATATTTGTTTGTTTTATGTTTATTTTCTCATTTAATTAATATCTCATAAAATAGCCACAAATTGAACGTGATTTATTTCTGGGGCGGCCTTAGCCAGGCATGCTTTGCTGGTTGACATTATTACAGTGACAATGAGCTGGATTCAAACTCCAGACAACGTCAATTGACAATCATGTATCATTAAAAAGATCAAACGTCTATGCCTTTTACTCTTGATTCCCAATTTCTGCTGTCGTTTGATTTGTGACCCGATCTGATTGTCTGAGAATAACATATTGAATCAGTACATCCTAAAATTTCCTACAACGAAATTATATTAATCAGAGTTTACAGTTTTAAGATTTATTGTATTGCACTGTCAACATTAACAAAATTATATTTTACTGTAAAGAAAATAGTTTCATCATGCAGTATTGGAAGTTTTGATTATCTTAACTTCTGGTTTTGTTCTTGATGGCCCCCTATTGGGAATGAGGCTTCATGACGACAACAATGGTGATGATAATCCTTTTTGGAAAAAAAAAAAAAAAGCTCTCTAAGGTTTATAGAATTTGTAAATAGGCGCCATGTGGTTTGAGTTTATATATATATATATATATATATGGGCAATATTCATGGGCATCCTTCCCTCACCATATGGTGAGGGACAAACTCAATGGGACCCACCTAAGGTTCCATTGATCATAAGACTTGTGGGGGATGGAAAGAGTCATATGAGATGAGACCATATATCAAATTTAAGGTCAATCTGAAGTCTCTAACCCTTTCATCTGTGACCCACAAATTTAACGACTTCATATTAATGGAAAATCTTGACCCTCAATCTAATGGTCCAATCCAATCGGATTAATGAAACTTAATTGATCCATTATAGTTTAGGGGGTTCCATGTGTGTGGATAATTAGGATGAATCATAAAGTAGCCCCACTATGTTGTCCCTCACCATAATGTGGTGATATATATAGGAGAAGTTTCAAGTGTATCTATCCCTCACCATAGGGTGATGGATACTTTCCTTTTTGCACATGAAGACAAGGAAGTGTACCTCACCCTATGTACTTGAAAAGTAACTTTTGTACTTGAAATTCCCAATTATGGAAGTGTCCCTCACCCTATGATGAGAAATAGATGCACTTGAAACTTCCTCATATATATATATATATATATATATTGCCTCTTCATTTGAATACCTTACTTGTCCACAAATAAGTAGTCCTAATGAGAATTGGCAACCACCAAGACATTTGTGTTGAATTTTTATAAAAATGGCAGCTTTGCCCTTACATCCATTAAACAAAAATGAGCATGTCATTATTTACTAGAAAAAAATATTATTATTTTATTTCAAACGATAATGATTTCTCTCTCAATAACTTTCTCATACACATGAAGCCTAATCATATTTTTTCTCCTTAAAACTTTCATCAATGTAACAATAGGTCGTGCATGGATTGAGTTAATTATAACCAACCTAAGTATGGGTTATGATCGGTTTAGATTTAATGAATGCATGGATTGAGTTAATAATAACCAACCTAAGTATAGGTTGATAAATTGGATTTATACAAGGTTACTCTCTCCCACAAATATATTATACTAACAGTCAATGCTACAAGCTTTAGAGAAAAATAAATCCAATCTTTTGAAATTATGCATATAAGGATAAAGAGATGGATAAAAGTGCCATTTTATTCTAAAAACTTAAAAATGATTGCAAAGCTACTGACTTTGGGACATAGAAGGCATTAAAATGAAAAGAAGTAGGGGGTTATATGCAAATATTGAGACCACAAGGGCCTATTTACAAGTTCTCGAAACCTTAGGGGTCATATACAAAAACACTCAAGAAACAAAGTGAAAAACAAGTATGGAACTCTTGTGGAAAGCAGTGGCTTTTTTTTTTCCTCTTGGGGACACAGTAAATGTTATACACACTGATCCTAACAATTTGTTAAAAGGAAAAGGATGGTAAATGATCATAAAATTCGCAAGAGATCATTCGGGATCATCTCCAACCCGCAGTGGGTCGCATCATAACAACATCCGTGATTAATGAAAGAGGCCACATTAAATCGTCTTAAGGGCCTCATTGTTTGCATAGGATATAAAGGAACTGAATACATAAAAATTCAAGATCAAATGAGCTTCACAAAAGGATATTATTAGAGAGGTAAGGAGTGAAAGATGTAAGGGAGTGACATAGATGGAGCCTTTCCTTAGGATTAGAATTACCACAATAATGACGGGGTATTAATTTCCCACTTTTCCTTGATTCAATTCCCATTAAAGTCGAGATTCTTTGATGGTTATATTTTGATATTCACCTTTGATTTTTTATTTTTAACCATTCATAGAAATACAAAGTCTGAATTCTTAAGAATTCAATTGCATGAAACAAACAAGCCCGGAAAGAGTCAAATTGTTGTGGAAGTAACTAATAGAGCCGAAAAGCAGGTTAATGCGGCATGACAGCAGTAAACTGGCATGCATACAACTGCAAATCATGATCAGAGACAGCAAAGGCACCAATGTGATAAAAGAAGGTTCTAATATGCACTGGATAAATAGAAATTGAAGTGCAATTATTATACAGAAACAGTATAATAAAATGAAAAAAATGAATTGAACAAAAAAAAAAAAAAAAAAAAGAACATATAATGATATAAATCTCTCTATCTCAGTATCTCTACTCAAGTGGGTACCACATTTACTTGATCAAAACCATTCATACCAAAGGCCCTTCCTTGATGCACCCACCAAAATTTCACTTTTTGTGCAAAATTAGGGACAAAGATAGTTACATCTATTTTTCACATATTACTCTATTCAACAATTGGTATACTTTAAATGGGATGAAAATTGGGTCACTAGCTATTCATTAGAGGCATGTGATCTAGATGACTTTAGGAAAAATTAGATCCCCATGAGCCAACTTTAAGTAATCTGCATGGGAACTCCCATGGGAACGTCAGCATAAGATCAGTCCTTTAAGAATAAAAATATACTCGCCTAACCTTGAGAATCAAATCTCCCAAGGAAAAAAAAAAAAAAAGGTTCACTCAATGGGTTTTACTTACCTACTGATGACTCATGGAAGCTTCACATGCTCACATAATTTTTTTTTTTTCAAGTGGCTCCACATATTAGGAATAGGGAAAAAGGCTGGTAACTATGGAAGTTCTCAATGGATTCCACCTACAGAAAGACACATACTCCCCATGAGAAGTGATGGGGCCTCACCGCCCGAGTCTTTCCCGTGCAGCCTTTTATTTCGCCAGAGGAGAGACTGTAGTCCATATAGATAGTGATCTCATTGCACTTGCTAAATTTCCTGTTTTTTCTATAAGACAAACAAGTGCCATGAGCAAGAAAGACACCAGCAGGCAGGCAGTCTGAGAAGAATTCATTATAAGAAAACAAAGCAAACAAGCTCATGGAAGCAGCTTCAGTTATTCATATCAGACTCGACATGTACAATTCTATAAACAAATATCTGCTCATTTAACAAAGACAAATAATTTGCAAGACACCCAACATCTCTAGATATAATTATAAAAAGAACGAAGAGAAAAGTTCCCGACCTCATGAAGTCTACAATTTGTATAAATGCTTACCCATGTACCTGAGGTGAAGAAATACACATACAGTATAACTAGGTGCTTTAGCTCTGAAAAGGTTTCTCCATTAGTGAGTAGAGTACACGAAAGTTAGTCACCCTTGGTTGAAGGTCTTGCACATGCACAGAGGTGTGCTTTCTTCCGCCTGCGGCTTTCTCTAACACCATAAAGATAGTCCCTCAAAACAACTTTCGTTCTTCTGTCCAAGGCTTTGCTTCCTTTGTGTCCATACTCACTTTCAAGCTTGACCATGACAAACTGGATTCTTTGCACTTCCAACTCTAGCCTTCCAATCTTTTCAGACCATCTCCGTGCTCGTTCTGAAACCTGCCGTCTTCGCATATTCCCCCCTTTCTCCAACTCCTCAGCCTTACCAGAAGGAGAAATGTCTTCAACATTCTTTGTTAATTTCTTGTTGACATCAACCAACTGAGAAATGGCTTCATTGACTTCTTTTAACTGTGCTTTTACAGTATCATATTCAAAACCCAGCAGCTGGTTGGCCTTTTCAGATTTCTCAAACTTAGTTTTGAGTTCTTGTGCGCTCGCTTGAAGATTTGTCAACCTCTGAGTATCTGAAGCCAGCCTTTCTAAGATCTTCTTGTTTCCTTCTCGCTTCAACTCTGAAACTTTGTTTGGTACCTCTAACTTGTCGACCGCCAGTTCCTTCTCAACTTGCAATTCAGATGAGGGGTATTCACTTTTTTGCTCCTCCACTGCTTCAATCTCATGATACTCTATCACGTCATCGAAAGTTGATGAAGTCAGCTTGTGTGTTCTTTTGAACATTGATGGTTCACCTTTATAATCCTGTTCTGCAGTTTCCCAAAGTTCAAGCATTTGGTCCCCTCCCTCAGATTTTCCTCTCCTAGAGGCACCACGTGCATCAACACCATTTTCATAAGATGAAGAGTCAGAAGCGTGATCCAACTGAATATCTTTCATCATAAGCTCATGCTTCGCTTTAGAAATGTCTGCTTCATCATTCTGTCGCTCAACATCTTTTCTGGGCTTCCTGCCGTCTACCTGTAGAGAAACGACATCCATGTTCGTATTAAGATCTCTTTCCTGCACCAAGCTGCTTTTGGATTTCAACTCTTCAATCTCTTTAATTGCAGCCTCTAATCTGGCATCTGCTTCGGCAGAACCCAGCACTGAAAGCCTTCTCATTTCTATCATGGCTTTCTCAACTGCTCGAACCTGTGTCTGCAACTTCCGCAACTCCACTACCCCAGCTGACAGTGTGATGTCATTAGCATCAGTTGGTCCTTGACCACTAACATCATGCAGATTCCCCACTGCTGCATCCTGGAACCACATCATAGGATGTTCAAATATTCAATCTTTTGTAAATCACTTCTGAAGAAACTGCTTAAAATATACAAAACCTTTGTGAATTATATAATTGCAATAAACACCACAAACAGGTGCTCTCTCTCTCTCTCTCTCTCTCTCTATCTATCTATCTATCCATCCATCTCTCTCAAGAAAGAAGAAGAAGAAGAAATAAAGGGAAATTATACTGGACCCACCTCTGCTTGATCCAAGCCATTCATATTGTACATCATCAAATTAAGCACTCGACAAATTTTAATCCAGTTACAGTAATATGCTGTTAGACTGATAGATGTGTAGATAACTGAGACTTGCCTCAACAGTTAATTTCGTTTTTTAACATATTGGTCAATCTTATGCGAGTTCTACTACTACAGTGAAATTTGGACCGCTGTATATTCTTGAGAGTGTGGGTGATGTGAATGGCTTGGATCAATGAAAGGCAGGGCTGGCTGACATGTACAAGTGTACAAGGGCTGAAGGAGAAAATTTTCATTGAGGGGGCTCTTATGTAGAATTGAAAAAGGAAAAAAAAAAGAAAAAGAGGGGACCACTCTCTGAAACTAATAAGGGATGCCAACCCCAGGATCCACCAAGGAAATACCCATGCAAATATCATCACAAGATCATTCCACATGCGTGCCTGTGAGAGAGGCAGTCACCTGCCTGTGGAACCCACTTAAATGCATGCAAGTCATGGGGGAAGTGTAAATGGAAAGGTCTATGTAATGCTTAAGGGTGAGCAAAACTAGGGGACCATCTTAACCTTGATTTAAGGACCACGGAGTTGGACAATTTTCAGCCATTACATGGGTTTTTTTTTTTTTTTTTTGAATGACCAGACTGCTAGTGACTATATATATATATATATATATTTTTTTTTTTTTTTCACATAGTGGTGATCTCCTCAATGAGGCTGCCATGGGATTCATGGGAAAACTCCCAGTGGGGCTCGGGCTATGCATAGATAGAAGCAAACTTGAATCTTGGATTTTGAGGATCTTAGATGAATATATATATTTTTAAAATTTTCAAAGGTGGACACACTTCAGATGAGTGTCGAGTTGTGGCCGTGGCAATGGTAGAGGGGTTAATTTCCACCATGTCACTTATATACATACATATTTTGCGTATTTATGATCTAAAATTTATGTAACTTTATACACAGATGCTTATCTATTTTCAAGCATGTAATTACGTACGTACATAAGCTTCCAAATGTCAATGAGAATACCTGAGTTTCTTGACTGTCAGTTACATGAATCTTTGTCAAAGAGTGAGTCTGGTCTTCAAGAGATGATATGCCTTCCTTCAAAGACAGGATTAGGGGCAAATATGCGTTCAATTCGGCTTTGAGACCTCCATTCTCTCTTTCCAGCGCACAAATTTTTTCTTTTAGCTCCTCGTTATCTGTAGTTGTTTTAGCCTTGTCATCCTTGAACATCTTCTCTTGAATCATTGCATTTTCTTCAAGGCACTTGCAGGAACTGATCAGCTCACAAGCCTTCTCTTCAAATAGCGCCAAGCAGACGGATCTGATTTGGAGATCCTCATAGAGTAAAGCAGCTTCCTCCTCCAAGAGTTTAACCTCATTCATCTTTTCTTGCACCTCAGCATTCAATTGCACATCCTTGAGTTTAAGCTCAGAGATTTCTTTATGTAATTCTTCTCTCTCAAACTCTTCATCTTTGAGCTTCTGAGAAGCTTGTGAGAGTTCCATTTCCTTCAGACTCAACTGGTTCTTTCCAGTTTCAACTTCATGATTCAATTGTTGGCTTACAATTCTGACTCCATTCAGTTCATCCTCTAAAATCAAAGAGCGACTTCTGAACTTTTCCAATTCTGAATTTAATTGCTCATCCTTGAGAACAAGCTCTGAGATTCGTTTGCGTAAAACTTCTCTCTCAAACTCTTCAGCTTTGAGCTTCTGACAAGCTTCCGAGAGTTCAATTTCCTTCTGACTCAAATGGTTCTTTCCGGTTTCAACTTCATGATTCAACTGTTCACTTGCAATTCTGACTTTGTTAAGTTCATCCTCTAAAATCAGAGAATGGCTTCTGAACTTCTCCAATGCTGCAATTGACTCATTGAGACTGACATTTTCTGCTTGTACCCTTTCAGCCATCGCTTTAACCTCATCAAGCTCACTGCAAACCCCATGAAGATGGTCCAATTCATCAATAACTGTTTTTAATTTGGCAGCTTTCTCTCTGCTAATGCTCTCGAAGATCAATGAAAGGTTACCCAGATTGGTAGCTTCATGAAGGAGACTGCAGTTTTCCTCTTCTAGAACATTTTTTTCCTCCCTCGCATCATAGATTTCCTTCTTCAAGGACTGGTTATCGTCCTGCACCATGCAATTTTCTTTCTGCAACATCTGGTAAGCCTCCTGTGAATCTGACAACTGTACTTGCAGAATTCCCACGTCACCTGTTAAAAGTTCCACCCTGTGGTGGCTGTCATATACATCATGGCTCAACTGGTCATTCAACTTGAGCAGTTCATGTTTTTCACTTTGAAGCATCAAAAGCTCCTTGGTCGTGGTTTCAGACTCCTGCTCAAGAACATGCTTCTCTGCTTTCAGATCTGATGCATCTAGTCTCAGTTGTTCCAGAAGAGTGGCAATAACAATCTTTTCAAAAAGTAACTGAAGCTTCTCATCCTCTGTTTCGAAAACAGAAGTATACATGGCTTGAATTTTACCCAAAATAAGAGTGAAAAGTTCTCTCGCAGTTCCATTAGGGCACCCATCATCCACATCAATATTGAGCGATTTTAACACCCAATGGATCCCTGTTCTCAGCTTTTCATTGTTCTCCTGTAAAGAATCTACCTTCATCTTTTGTTCAAGTATTTCCTGCTCCAATTCCGAAATCAATTTCTTTGCTCGCACAGAAGCCTCAATGTGTTCCAGGCATTCGAATGAAAGAGACAAATTCCTCACTCTCATATCATGAATACATCTCCGCAGGACAAAAATTTCAACCTCTGCACTCATGACTTTATCTTGTTCTTCTTCAAACTGCCATTTCCTCCATTGGGATTCTTCTTGTAGGAGATGTAACTGGTTACCTAAAGTAGCTAGCTGAGTCTGGCTTGACTGGAAGTAGGTTGCATGCTCTTGCTTTTCTAGATTCAAGGAAAGTTGTAGCTCATCTACACATTGAAGAGCTGATTCTCTCTCCTTTTCTAGACATGAGTGCTTGTATTCTAGCTCCGCATGCGTTTTCTCCAAGTTCTCCAGACACTGCCTAATGGTGTCTACCTGAGACACCATCCCATTTCTCTCCACAACAAGGCTCGATTTTTCATCCTGGAGAACTCGGCAGGAATCTTCTAAGTTCTTTGCCTTCGCCCTCAACCCTTCAAGTTCAACATTTACGTCAGACAGAGAATTTTCCAACATAGAGTTCTTCTCCGAAAGCTTCTCAATGTTCTGTGTGATACTTTCTACCTGAGACACCAATAAGCACTTTTCAGCAACAAGGGTTAATTTCTCTCCTTGGAGAGACTGAAAGGACTCTTGCAATGTCTTTAGCCTTTCTCTCAACCCTTCCATTTCAGCACTTGCATCTGACAGAGAGTTTTCCAAGAGTGCATTCTTCTCCAGAAGCTTCTCCATGTTTTCCAGTTTCTCTGAGAGTATTGCTTTTTCCTGTTCATTGCCTCTGCAAATCTCTTTCAGCTTTAAGTTTTCATCCTGCAAATCCTTTATAGATGTTCGGAGGCAACTTGCATTTAATCCCACTGACTCGACTTGCGCTATTACATCTCGGTGTCGCCTGTCTAAATCATTCAGTTCCTCTCTGAGAGAGTAAAGCTCCTGCTGAAGTGCATTCCTTTCATCAACGCGGAGCCCAACCTCTTCTTCAAGCTTCCCTTTCACCTCCTTTAAGCTAAAAATTTCATCTTGCAGATTCTTTATTGACATGGCAGAAGACTGGTTTTGTTCATTTAAAGTAAGGTTTTCCTCTTCAAACCTCTGAATTTCTTCCTCTAAACATTGTTTCCTAAACTCCATGTCCTTCAGCTTTTGAACCCCATGTTGAAGTTCCAAGGCCAAGATCCTCTGCTCTTCCTGAGATTGAGAATGCAAACTTTGCAAAGACTGGAGAGCTGCTTCAGCACACATCAAGTGTGTGCGTTCATCTTGTATGCAAACATTGAGTTTCTCCAATTCCTCATTCTTCTTCATAAGTTCCTGCTGTTGCGCTGTTGCACCCTGCACTAAACTGTCCACCTCTAACTGCAGAGATTGATTTGCTTTCTCCAATAGAAGAAGGCGCTCTTCAGTGGCTTTTAATCTCGTTGCACCTTCCACTATCTCCCCATTGAGCTTGCTGACTTCTGCTTGTCTGCGTGAAATTTCAGCCTCCAGACTGGATAACTTTTCCAGGCACTGTTGGTATTGAAGAACAGCAGCTTCCTTATCAGATTCTAGTTTAGACAGGATTTGCTGTAGGCTTTCAACTTCATTTCTGGCTTTATCTGCACGCTCAGACTCCGCTAGGACCTTCGTCCTTAGATTTTGGTTATCAGTTGACAACTGAGAAACCTCATCTTGCAGACTACTAATTTTGCTGCCATTGCCATCAATCTCTTCCAGCTTGTGCTTTTGGACGTCTCTAGAAAATATATTTTGTGCCGTAACCTCAGAAATTCTTCTATTGTCTTCTTGAAATCTCAGGCCTTTCCTGACCCTTCCTTCTGCAAATCTTGCATGGTCTGTTCCATCTGCAGGTGTGAACATCTCATTTAGCTGTTTCAAACCTTTTTTGCTTGTTACAGCAACATTGTCTTCAGCATATGCTCCATTCTTCTTGATAGCCTGGAAATGTGATGACACTCCCAAAGAATCCTTTTGCAAGTCATCAGGGTCTAACAGGGCACGTATGGGGTGTGACATCTTAGGCGTATGTGGTTCTGTCTCAGCTGCTAAAGAGCTCGACGGAGAATCATCAACAAAAGGAATTTGGTTAGGGAATGCTTCTGCCATGGTTCGATGTGCCTGATGCAGTGCCCCAGTTGCATGATCATATCTTTCGGCTAAAGCACGATATGCTCGGTAAAACTCCTCAACCAGCTTCATGAGCTCTGGACGTTTCTTGTAGTACATCTCCGCCCGTCTTGCAAAAGAGTCCGCATCTTCTTCTATGAGCTTGATCATTGCTTTGACCTTGACATCCATATCTATTAGGAGAACAAAAACACCTGCTCAGAGAATCACAAATATCCTATTTTTGTAGCTACTTCCACAACTTCTCAACATAAACACCGAAAGAAAACACAGGCAATAACAGATTATGGTTACTGTAAGAAAGGAATAAGATAGTATCATAGTATTAACACACAGGATATATAAGATAATGCTTCGATCCCAATGGATAGATAGTATTACCACACAAGATATATTAGAGTAATGGTTGGATCCCAACGGATAAACATGCTTTCGACTTACAAACCCTTTTTACAAGACTGGTGATGCCAAATACATGTTTCATTGTCAAAAAATGACACAGCAATGCATGAAATAATAAAATAACTGATTATCCTCATCTCTTGTGTTGGGCCAGTTTTAAGACATTAAGGATTTATTTCCCTTACTCACTGGCAGCAACGGATTTAAAAAAAAAAAAGGCATCATAGTGGAAAAAAGAAGTGAAAAAAATAGCAAATAAAATCAAATGGCAATCCTAAACGGTAAACTGGTTTCAAGGTAACAGAAGAATGCTGTGGTTTATAATGTCAATACACACAATATTTAATACTTGAGTAAATTGCTTTCAAATTCTAGGTATTAGGAGTTTTTCTATTTTTTTTGCTTATTTTACCCCGTTCACATGCTTGGCAGTGCAGGATGCAGGTGAGCATTAAAAGGCAGAGGATTCAAAAATTGTAGCAAAGCCTACCCATGTTGGTTTAAGCTCACTAGAAGTCTTAGGCCAGCATGAGACTGCAAATGGTATTATTGTTTCAATATACTAGTTTACATGATCACCTCAGCCCCTGTTACGACTCCTTTTTTCCACCATTTTATCAGCAACTGTGAAATTCATTAATTAAAAAAAATGGAATGATCTGCAAGGCTCCTCAAACCATGAGTCAAGTATCATATAGACATTTTATATTTTGATTAAAGAAATACCAACATATAATATAATAGATTGAGTTTGATCCCATTATGATCAACTTTTGTCCCATAATATGTGATTATCACGCCCATCTATTTGGACAACTTGGCTAGTTCTATTATACCACACATCCCAATTTAGGGATTTATTTTCTTGCTCCACAATCTAATGTATGAGAAGACAGCAGACCATTGCAAACAATATTCTTTGATTTCACATTGAATCTCACAGAGTTCCTCTTATCTACTCATTCAAGATTTTATACTCTCTTGTTATTCAGCATTGAATCTCAGCAGAAGCATCTTAGACAGGTGGGCCTTAACTTCTTGTTGTTTCTTCATTGCCAAATATTCAGTGCCACATAACAATGCATGCCCGACTCTTTGTCTTATAAAAATGTTCCTGTAATCAAAGTTCATTTGCTAGTTGCACATAGTTTTTTTTTTTTTTTTTTTTAATCACGGCCTTTTTTTCTTTAAATGTGTGTAGTTCACAATATCTCAAATCAAGTTGTGCAATTCAATCTTCTCGAATTTGTAATATTGTCCGGGTGTATTTGATGTCCATGTCATGATGTAAATACGGGCCATGATGTACATAATCTATATGATTTGCATATATGCTATGATCAATGATGTTCTTCGATAGTTTTTGCATGATTTTCATTTTCTTCTTATTTGAGCATTTGCTATGTAGATTTTTACAGATCAGCATTGAACAGACCTTCCTAAATAGATAGTCTCTTCTAGTTTTTCTTTCACTTTTATTTTTATTTATCTATTACTGTAATGAACTGTCCTAGGATTAAATTTCAAGAGCTGGTCACACCAGAAGCGACATGGGCAACATATTGCCACATGTTCGGCTAAAACACTCTCCAAGTGCCAAGTCCATCAGCATTTAGGCCCTTTTTTTTTTTTTTTTTATGTCTAGGAGAATTCCAAACTATTGATCTGGTAGGCCCCATGTCAGATAGGGGATGGTCAAAACAACTAGCACTACTGAATAACCTAACCCTTTGATCTTTGCCTACAAATATATAATAATGAATAAATTGCAGTAAAGGTCCAAGAAAATATCCATTAAAAAAAAAAGGTCCAACAAAATATGCCAAAGATGAGATGGCTAAGATCTTCAGATTTGAGAGAATTCCAGGTGTTCACTATTTATGGTTAGTTCTATAAGCTCTATATATTGGCCACCGAACCATGCCCAACACGTGTGAAAGTGGACACTTCCTTATTTCCGACCACACTTCAAAACAAATAACTTATCTCTATGTTTTCTCCTTGCTGCATCTTGGTATTAGGTTTTCATATTTGCATTGTGTTCATGACAGAACTGTCAGCCTGGATAATAGCCAGGACAACCATGCCACAAAAACCACATAAATTGGTCAAACCAACACGGTTGACACTGAAATGCGTTCTTTTGGAGCTACCTGGATGCACAAATAGACTTCCAGATCCTGGTTCAACTCAAGAATTTTTCAATATAATGAAACTGTTTCCATCTGGATCAGTTTTTTTCTGTAACTAGATCAAATTAGTTGAGCGATTAAAACCAGCCTTCTCTAACAAATCAATTATAAATGATATTCATAGGGGAAAGGAGAGCAGCCAATATGCATGAGATAATGAATGTTGTCTCATTACTCGAAATTTCTACCGGAATGATCAAGCCTAGAGTAAGAACATCTTCATATAACACATGCATGCCCAGTATGATGGAAGCAACAGAAGCCAAGAACACCATTCGAAAAAAAAAAAACAGATTCCAAGAACAAATTACTATAAGAAAGGGTGAGTCTAAGGTTCAAACAAATAATAAAGATCAAGTAGTTAGGTTGTTAATGCCCCAAGTTGAAATCAGAAAGAAATAATTAATATTCATGTTCACATGAATTGTACATTCATATAAAATATATGCTTGGTACTAGTGAAGTGATTTATGATGCTTGGATAATGCAAAAAAGTATCATGTTTCTAGTATGAACCTACACATCTATGGCTGGTGTGATATCTTAACATCTCAACTAACAAGAATTCTCTGCCCATTAGACAGAAAAACACACACTCAAGTGGGAATCTGCAGAATATGAAAAGTAATAAAAAAAATACAAAATCTCAATTCCTCAAACAAGGCAACTGTCTTAAGCTAAAAACAGGAGATTCACGTGTATACCTGTAAGATTTTCCTGAAGCCATTTCGAGTTTTTTGGGCTGATATGACTGTCCCACCACCAAGAATACAGACGTCTAGATTCGGCGTGCGTCAAGGTTGCCATTATACTATCCCAAAGAACGGTGCTGCTTACAAACTATCCTGTTCTGACCTCTACAAAGAAGCCTGATACTTTCACCAATAAAAACTCAGGTGACAGATGGAGGCCAAAAACCAGATCCAGAACAGATTCACCAAATTCACACCTCAAAAACCACAAACTCAAAACTAAGAAAGAAACAACTGATAATCTTTTAGCTTCCACACCTGGCCATCACCAATAACAGCAGCAAAAGGCAAGAATTAATACCAATCAAACATAATCAGCCTGATCTCCATGATCTGCCTCATTGAAAAGAAGCGTAGAAGACTAGAACACCCTCATACAACATCAAAATTACCTTATCAAAGGAGCCCACATGCAAAAATCAGGTAACTCATGCAAAATCCTCACTCCAAACTCCAGAGGCATAAAAAAACTACATGATCAACAGCACCCACATCCAAAATCCAGGCCAAAAGAGTCAATACCCATTAATAGAAAATCAGGACCCGAACAGAAGACAATAAACAGAATCAAAACATGAAAATGATCAACCAAATAAAACAAGGCTTCATCAAAACTACCTGATCATCAAAGAGCTAGAACCAACTCCACATAATCAAAACTCCTCTCTTCATCCAAAAACCAAAAACAAAGCAAAAACCCAGAATCCATCAACTTTCAAAGCATCAGACACATAAATCTTCAACCCCAATCCAAAACCCACCAACCCATAAAAAAAAAAAAAAAAACATTTAATTTTTCCTTCAAAAAAAAAAAAAAAAAAAAAACTACGAAAGTCTCATTTTTTCAACTCAGTCATCAAAATAGACATAGCAACAAGATTCTCCAACTGGGTCACAACAAAAATAAATAAAAATCAAATCTTTGGAAGAAGAACTAAAAATCTCACCAAAGTAAAAGCAAAAGCCAGAGATTTTTGATTGATAAGCAGCTGTTTTTCAGAAAACCATCAGCTGCTTTCTCTTCCTCTCTTCAACCCATCATGCATTAGAACTCTCTCTCTCTCTCTCTCTCTCTCTCTCTCAATCTCTCAAATCTCTGCTTTTGGGACTTTTTATTCTTCTACTTTGCTGGCTTTTGTCTTTACTAACAAGGTTGGTGGTAATGTCTGAGACAGAAGCAGAGATTACGAAAACACCCCTCTTTTTTTAGGCTTCATCGAAAGTAACGGTGTTCTTTATGGGCTCGCTTTCGGTACAAAACGCGGTCGAGATTGCCCCGAGACAGCGATATGATTCCGGCATGATTTTGCTGTGTCACTCCACTTTTGGCTCGGCTACGCGCCGATATCCACGCCGTTGATGGATGTGACCTGTTGTGATGGCCCACTTGCTAAAACTGTCCCTGGTTGAAACTTGAAAGATCTCAGCCGTTCATACGAACATTTGGGATGATCTTGATTGGGTGAATCATGAATGTGCTGTTATAGTACTCAAAAATTTGTTTCGGATTCGAAACTGTACTGCTGGAGTCACTGAAAAATTTTATTTGACTTTCTTTTTTGAATCCTCAGATATTGTTTCGGCCAAAAACACTAAGAAAAACCTGTTATTGAAAAAAAAAAAATTTGTACCCAAAAAGTTGTTGGTGTAAGGTGGGTGGATTTTTTTTTCAAATTTGAAAGGCTGTACATACAAGTACTTGAAATGTAAATGAAATAATTCCATTGTATGGAGATTTTCTAGGGCTGTAAATAAGTCAAGCCAAACTCAACTTGGCTTGGTCTAGCTCTTGGCCTTATTTGGATCCTTTTAGAGTAGGGTGGTCTTACATTCAATTTATCTATAATTTTGTTTACCCATGGCCCCATTTGGAAGAGTTAAAAAAAATGCATTGGGGGATTTCCTCAATATAGGTGGAGAAGTGAGGTGAAAACTAAGAGCGGAGAATTCTTTCACCGTAAAAATAAATTTTCTTTTATAGTGATTTTTCTAGTGCTCGTGGATTTGAACAAAGAAAGCTAAGTAGGAGAAAATCTTCTTAATAAACTTTCAAATGAAGAATTATTTTTTTGAATAGTTCAATGCCATTTTTTGTTAATAAAATGTTTAATTTAAATAGAGAAAATGGTGTTTATCTCCTCTATGAGGAGAAGTTCTTTTCCCTTTTTTTTTTTTCTACAAATGTTAGTTATATACGGAGAATTATTTCTTCTTAAAAGTAGATGTCTACAGGTAGGGCGCGGAATCAGAAAATTTGCCTGCATTAGACTCGCTATCTGAATTGAAAGGGCAACAAGTTGAGTAAGTTAGGTGAGGTTGTAGGAATATGTAAGAAATTTAGTTGAACCCATTGGTCCTGGTGCACTTCAAGTTTAGTTCAAATTATAGCAAGTAGACCCTAGTTTTGGCGCTGTCAATTATGATCTAATCCCCAGTTCCTATGGACCTTGCAAGACCATTGGGCATATGAGCTATTGATAGTGAATATCTAATGAGGCACATGGTAGATGGGGGGTGTGAAAAAAGTGTCAAAATTCATAAGCCTTCAATCAATGGCACATGCTAGATGGGCCATGGCACATTCAAACACCCATTTACTTGACTTCTATGACCCCACTCAATTTTCATAAAATTTCCATTCTTGATGGCCAACAATGGCTATGGTTGGAACTTGGAAGTCTCCCAATCCCTCAACATTGTTAAAAGCAAAACTAAAATGTAATTTATTAAACAAACTAACTGTCCATTTATTTACTCGCTATTGAATTCTTAGAAATTCTAACCAGTTTCTTCCTATTGGAAGGGATTAAACTGAAAAGGTAAAGGTAAAAGTCTACCATTAATAGCCTTCAAATGGTCTTACATCTTTAAGTTTATCTTCTTAAACCTCACTTTACAGTAAAATGTACACAATCAATACTGAGCAATGGACAAAGCCACAGTGAATGTAATTAAATTTGTTTCATTCTAGAAAGATATGTAAAGATCCAAATAGCTATATCGCTCTATCCACAGGTCTCTTCAATTTTCCACCCCTCTTCAGACTTTTTACCCTCAAAGCGAAACTGAAACCTACTACTCATGGAATGGCCCTACAAACCGACATCACAAAAAAAAGTATGCCAGAGATACTTGCCTTAGAGACAACTATATCAATTCCTATCTAACTTTGATACTTCACCCCTTAAATAGGTTGCGTTTGGATGGACATTATTCCAACTGCTCTCTCTCTCTCCCTCCCTCCCCCATGAGTAAAGCAAAAAAAAGGAAGAATAAAAATGGTCAGCCTGAAGATGAGGCATTCATATTTTCATATTTTCAAACTCTACATTTATAATTTTTCATATCTTTTACTTTTTTTTCCGGCAAATACGTTACATATGACGTCTTATGGTCTTAACTAGATACAAGATAATTTTGAAATCTAGTCATTTTAAAATAAATAAATCTTTCTGTGGTCGTGAGGATGACCGGCTGACAAAATTTATATTTTGGTCCTTATTTAGTTGCTTTTGATGAGAAGGATATCAACCTTTAGTGAATCATAGATTTTTATAGATGTCTAATTTAGAAAGTCTCTTATATTTGATAGTCATCAGGCCAAGTAAGAGGTCCCCCAAACTATTTTGACATAGTCAGAGAATCCTAAAATATCTGTAGGTGGGCCTGGAAAAAAAGTGATTTGCAGTTAGGGCCAATTAATTGCTTATCAACAATGAGAAACATGCATCATTGGCTATGTCATGGTGAGGTCATATGGGTAGGACCCCAAACAGTTTTACAAGAGGCACATGGCTTTAATATATGAATCTAAAACAGTTGAGCAGTTTGGATTTTAAACCACTGATTGTGATCCATGACATCCATAATTTCTTAATTAATTAACCATCTCTTTACAAATTTATGCACTTCTTTTTTTCTTTTTTGTAAAAGGCTTTGGCATTTTTCACTTGCCCATAGAAGATTTCAATATATTTTGGACTGAAGTATGCATTTTTCTACATGGATGATTGGTAGCAAGGCCAAGCTATAGTTTTAATTGAGTGGGGACCAAATTAATTGTTGCTTTACATATGTTTAAGAGGTGGATCTACCTTACAGATCATAGTGACGTTAACCGTATTCTACAAGAGTTTGAATTTTACTTGTCTTGAATTGGGACCTAAATTCCTGTGATCCAAAATCCATTAAAATATATTAAAGCTAAGAGTTTTGGCTTTAATTTTGACTAAAAGTTATCATTTCTTTATTCAACTGTTTACATTATCTCCCTACTTTTATCTCAAACAACTACCTACTCATCTTTTTATCTCATGAAAAAAAATATCTCTCAACGTTTCAACGCTCCACAAGTTCTACTTCTCCCTTCCTCATGAAAAAAAAAAAAAAAAAACCATTCATTAGTTGAAACTCTAGTTTTAACAACTTTGCATGCACGCCTAAGCCTCACTTAAATTAAAAACAAAAAACAAAATCTGTTGTATCCATACAAGCAATCTAAATATATGAATTTTATCAAAAATGCAAACAACTATGTTTATAGATATAAAACTTAGCCCATCTTAGAACTAAAAACTGGTTGTATTGCTGAGCCACTAGTAGGTCAATGGCAAAAGCACCTCAGTTTCACCATACCGACTATTGATAAATCTTTGATCTCCAAATTGTTGGTCTCACTCTTATGCCCGGGAGCCAAGGTTGCAAAAACAGTAAATTAAAAAAAAAAAAAGAGTGGCATTCACACAATTAATTTAAGTAAGTGAATTATCTTATTGTCAATCCAAACTACCTTCTGTTAAGGGTGTTTTAGCAAGTCTTTTATGTTGAGACTTCTGGTCAATGAAAGTAAGATGATAACTATAAACTATAAACTATAAACTTCACTCTTAGGATCTGTTAGTAATTTGGAGCAAAAGGTAGGAATAATGTTGGCATAGGTACAATGTATGGCTAATATTCCACCATTGAAAGGTGGGCGGTGCCGTCGTCACTCCTAGACAGTTTTTTTATTTTTTATTTGGTAGAACACTCCCAACAGTCAGAAGACAAACAATTCCACCTATTAAAAAGTTAGGTCACAGAAAACGAAATACTATCATACCCATTTTACTCCCAAAGTCGTTTTGTAGGATGGTGAGTATTTGGCAGTGGCATCTGTGATCTGTGCATGCGACTTCTGATAAACGTTGATAAAAATGGATTTTTTTTATGCTAACGGTAGACCCAAGATTTTTATTTTTCTCGAACAAAGGGTTAGATTTTGTGGGCAAATGCAGAATTTTTATTTGGGTTTTGGGGCGAATCTTAAATTTTTACGTGGATTTTTTAGGTGGACCCGAAACTTCCATACGAGTTTTCATGTGACTGGCCCTGGAAGTATATATGTAGGTATACCCCTGACTATGGGAACCCCTGACTATGGGAAAATGTGATGTATGATCCAAGGCTGCTATAAGTGGGTGCATGGTCTGAGTCAATTGAGCTAGGCCCTGTTTGAAAGAAATAAGTTTTGGTTATATCATAGTTGTATAATGGGGAAAACTCGATAACTCCACCATACTGGAGAGGCTATATAGCCCAATAATTAAGGATTTGTTTGTGTAGCGTGAGGATATTGCAATTTATAAATCTTTTGTTTCAAGTGGAGAGAGGAATTCTATATTCTAATTTTTTTTCATAGGAAATCAAAATCCTCACTATCAAGAAAAATGAATTTATTCTATTTTTCTTCATAAGGAAAATATATTGCACCAAAAAATGAATATGTGGCTGCATTCTAAATTTCATTTATATTCTAAAACACAAATGCACCCTTAAGGGCATGTTTGTGCGTCTTTATGGAATTTTCTATCTTCCACTTTTTTGAAAAATTGTAGAAAATTTAGCTTATTTTTTGTACTTTTAACTTACGAGAAAATGACTACACCAAATGTAAAAAAAAAAAAAATTTGTCACAAAAATGCGGCCAGATTTTCTACACTTCTTCTGCTCAAACACGGCCGCATAAACGTGTCCTAAGTGACCATGAATAAGTACTAAAACTTCAGTTCACTTCACCTGTCTAAGTTAAACTTAGCCGAAGCAAATGTTAAACTATGATTAGCTGCGATGAGTGCAGGTCCATGTCCAAATGGACAGAAATGCATGATGTTTGTTTTTAACTGGGACCCAACAGTATTATAATTATTAGGAATCGCAATCTTCCATAGTTGGGACATAAGGTATCCCTAATTGCATATATACTATGTAATATAGTATAAAAGGAGATTTTCTCCTACAGGAATTCAGTACGGCTTTTCATTTGAGTGTCTTTAACTTAGGGCTTTCTATAAACTTGTGCGGACTTTCGTAGGAGAAAATTTAACTACTATATATAACTTCTTCATACATAGGCATACATAGGCATGCGCCCGCACAAGTGACTTTGGCCCTTATAATTTTTGGGTTGGGAACAAGCCCAGCCCACCCGAGTTTCAACCGTGCTGAGATAGGAAGAACCCCCACATGTCCTTGTTCAAGCGAAAAAAACAGTTGTACTTTGAATGAAAGGAATTCCCATCCAAAAAAGTCTTTGAATGAAAGGAATTCCCATCCAAAAAGTCCTTACTTTTGACCAACAATATGGATCGTCATATGGTGCTTCATGCAAACATTTTATAAGTTTCTGAAGCAGCACGGCACCTGAAATAAGGAATAAGAACCTGATGTGCCTTACTTCAAAATTGTTGAAATGGTAAAATGGGGCCTCATTTGGGCCCATTTGCTTACTTTCTATTGAATTCTAGGTATTCATGGTAAGTGGGTGGTTTTTTTTTTTTTTTTTTTTTTTGGGTTTATTGGAAGGTAGAGATGTGGATGATTTGCTAGAGTGATGCTTCGTGGTAACTTTCCGGCGGAGAAGAGACAATTGGACGCTTATATTTTAATGAGTGTTTCAAAATGATAACATATTGTTATCTTAGGACCCCTTTGTTTGCATTGAATTATATTACTAGGAATTCATGGTAAATTCGACTCTAATGAAAGAATATTAAAAAGGTGAGGGGTGAAAATTATAAGATGAAGATATAAATGAGATCCTGACTTTCCTTGGATCCAACATTCTGGAGTTCGATGGTGGGTATTCAATTTCCACCTAAGTAAAAATTATTTGATGTCCCTTGGAAATCTTCACATTTGTTTCGTTTTTTGCCACTTTAACTGATATATATTTCTTAGGTTCTCAAGAAGTCCAATTCCATCCAAACTTATCCATAGTCAGAAGAATGAGAATATTTTTTTTTACCATTTTTGAAGGACTGTGTCCCGCATGATCACATCAGGTGTGTGTTACACATCATAGTCTATGATATTGGTACTATAATTATGGATCATCCCTGTATAAATTGTTCAACTGGGTAAGGGAAAAATAATGAATCAGGACATTAAATCTTAGATTGTAGAAGAGGAATGATTATATATAAATGATCAATTGATGATTTTGGGCTTTCCTAACAGCACTCTAACCTCCTACACTAGACTAATTTAATCTTTATAATGATACCTTTTTTTAATTTGGAAGCACCCTTAGCTTTTGGTTTTAACTCTGCACATGAGTATAAGTATGATAAGTCTATCATTTGAGAGCCATTAGCATCAAGTATAAGTATGATAAGTCTATCATTTGAGAGCCATTAGCATCAATTTGGGGTAAAAATAAATTTTAATGGTTCCCTTCCAGTGGAGCCCACTAGATGCATGTAATCATTAGAGGTTGGGGGGGGGGGGGGGGGGGGGAGGGCGGATGGGGGTGGGTTTTCAAAAGAGCTCATAAGAAAAAGGGAGAGAAATAATCCCATCATAAAAAGGGAACTAAAACCTAATTTATCATGTGGAAGACTCACCGTAGTGCAGACTGTCCAAAATTCCACTTTCAGTTGGAGTGATACAAACTATTGGATTAATTAGGTATGCAAAATATCATTATATTTGACATACAATCAATCCAACAATTTACATCACTCTTATTCACCCGAAATTTAGGTAGTTTTTAGCATGTCTGAGATATGAGCGTATTTGATCATATTAAAGTGAGCCCCACCAACCATACCTGATAAATTCGGTTTTAACTTCCATCAGCATGAGATCATTTCTCTTTTTATAAGAACTATGATAACTTCTTTTGTAGTAAAATATTATGACAACTAATTTTTTAGTTCCCTACACATCCAAACACATTTTTCTTAGAATTTTCTATTCTTGGGCATAATTGACCTATTTGGATCTCAAAGCAGGCCAAGATTAGAGTTTTCAATGACTGGAAAATGTACAAGTTCTCACTGCCTTGATGGCATTTTCATGTTGGCCCCTTTAGCCCATGTTTCAGTAATTAGATGGGATGGGCCACACCACTGATGGGGGACTCTAAAAGATGAAACCTTTTTTCAGTATGGACCATTGTCATATACCTTTTTTCAGTATGGATCATCTATCTGTAGACCACCAATCAGAGATCTAGAGACTTTTAATACAAAACGATTTGCACATTTTAATAGATACTCTTTCCGGATACATTTCAGAAATTTATATCTACTTTAGCATTCATTATATCAGCAGTATGGATTACTGATTTACTGGCCCACATGTATGGAAATTGAGTATTATAAATTTCCATAGACTCAGGAGGCCCCAACACCTTTTCACACAGAGGCCTGCTGCATGGTAAAAAAAAAATAATTTGGGTAGGTTCTTTTTGAGTTGTACTGGTAGGGGCCTCAGTCATTATTTTGTTTATGATGACCGTACAGTGGGAGGTCAATGGTCATACACAGATCTCCTTGAAGTGAAGATTCTAGCTGGCCATCCACTTTGTGTTTTAATCTATGGTCTCATCAAAGTCATGTCCATGTCCCAGCAATGTTTGTGTCAACTATATGAATTCTATCATGAAATAAATCATTGGATAAACTGCACTTCTTTAAATCGAACTTTACTATTACTTACATCCACATTCTCTTCGGCCTACCCCCATCCTTTGATAGCCATCAACTTCCGTATAAAAACTTTTCCACCGACATCGTTGCTAGCATACTTTGGAGATGTGTAAATCATCTCAAACAAGTTTCTCTTATATTATCACTTATGCTACTTCCGAATGCTCCTAAAAACGCCCATTTTTAATTACATTATTCATATTTTTGTTTTTATCTTATGCTAGCCATCCTTTTTTTTTTCTTTGATTAGAGTGGATAAATTTTTAATTTTAGTCTATGACATATAAAATGACGATGGCCCACCAATCAATAGTTCCAATTCTCAACCTCACCAAATCTATGGAAATTAATAATGTAATGTTCATGTTTTCTGCTCTAATGTGATGATTTAACAGATGCTAGAAATGTGCCCACTCCCAACTACTAATTGCAACAGCTTTCATGGAATTAGGTCACTTCCAACCACCAATTTTAAGGAGTGACTTTTAGTTCCAGTTATACGGATATATGACCCAGAAAGCAACAAATTGCCCATGGGAAGATTATTGTCTGGCATAGCATGTGATGGTCAGCTCTATTTGATATCAACTGGTCTAGAAAAAGGGAAACACTGAAATAAACCTCCTGGAATTTTATGCTCTCTCTCTCTCTCTCTCTCTCTCTCTCTCTCATATTCTCTCATATCAAATACCTGGTTAAATCAAGCTCTGTAACTGGGTTGGGCTTAAACAAAAGTCCCGGCCCGCCTATTATTTGGCATCGTATTTGGGCTTCAATCCTGCTTTCAAATTGGTTTTACTCCTCCCTATTAGCCACTAGTACTAGAACTGACCGAATTTAGATGAATTGGGCCCAGTACAGTGAGTATATTAGCCTGAAGAAAACACTGGTCCAAGCCTTTAAAAGTGACCACACATACTTTGAAAACTGACTAAGACCAACCATGACCTGGCCGAGTTGACTCGGGTCAGTAGGTCACTGAGTTGGTCTATTCAAATGAGTCGGCTTAGTTTTTTGGTCATGAAGGCCCAAGTTACTCAGCTCAATAACCTTCCAAATTGAGCCGAGTTTCCGAGATTTTAACTATGGCCAGCCCACTGTTCATAAACCCGGCTCGAATTTAGTGAAAATGACTTGATCAGGGCTTGATGGGCCTGATATTAATTTCCATCCATACTGCAGAATTATTTAACTAAAGAAGTCAATGGCTGTAAGAATGTGTAAAAGGGAGCTTTCAAATATGCGTAAGGAAAAGGCAATCTATCCTTCAGCACAAATTGTGATTGAGACACAACCTGAAAACCAAATACTTTTCCATCTAGTGTTCTCCATAACCCTCTGAAAAAATCACATGTATCACAATTCACAACCACCCCCCATGACTTGAGGATTTCCATCTTCAGCCAAGAAAAGTAAATAGAGGTGGTAAGGTGGGTCCTCTACACCCAAATCATTTCTTTAGTTTTGTAGTGGAACAGCAAGCATTCTGTCCCCTCTGAGATCCCAAAAGTGCATTTATTATTATCTTGTTGGGTCAAGTGTAAGCAAGTGTGAAACAGAAGACTTTCAAAGTCACTTTACAATCCATGAAAAAAAGAATTAGACATTTTACAGTTATGAGACGCACAAATAACAGGAAGAAGACCACATGTCCACATGCTAGGGTATAGATGTCATATTCCCAACATTGCAGCCATTAGAAGAAGTTGGTGAAAATCAGGAGTAAGAAATAAATAATATGGGTTTATTTTTGGGTTTTGGCATGGGTATTGAATTACTAGGAATTCAGATTAGTCTCTTCCTCGTCCTCAGTGGGAATTGATTTCAGTAAGGGCCATAGAATTAGTATCTTCCTTATAAGGTTACGACTATCCACTTCACCTCTTTTTAAGGCCCATTTGTCTATATAGACTACATAGAAATTTATGGTTAAAGAAGCTCTATAAAAAGATTATTAAAAAGGTAAAAGGCGAAAGATATAAGGGCGATGTTGATAGGACATTTACTTTCCTAGAGTCACATTAGGGCTTGTTTGGCACCATTTCGTAAAGAAAATTTTGCAATTGTAGATGCCTAAAACTAGGGGTGCCACTTGGGTGGCTTGTGTTGGGTTGCCGGGTAAACTAAAACTAAAGTGACTCAAATCCTAGGAGGACAAAATCCAACTTCCTTCAACTGGATTTAGCCTAAATTTCAGAATGGCCAGCTCATAACTCACTTAATGCAAGTTGACCCATGTTAGGCCCATTGGTTGTAGACCGCGAGAACTCCAATCTCATTTGTGTCTCCTATGCCAACTAGAGTAGAGAGGATGAAAAATCATTTATGTTACCATGTCCATAAAAGGCCAACAATCAGTTTTCATGGCCCATTTTCTTACCACCGAATATCCTATGATACATCCAGCTCCGAAAGTCTGAGGACCCAACCCGAGGACCTGACCCGGATCACTAGATCAGACACGGGGGAGAGAGAGAGAGAGAGAGAGAGAGAGGGAGATAAAAAATAAAATAAAAATCACCATTTGCAGGATTTCCGCCGTATGTAGCTACGTTAAAATTGCGATTGTAATTATACCAGTGATATAGACGGTGACAATCATGTAAACATGTTTTTCCCCTCTGGGTGGGTCTTTACGAGTTGACTTTCAAGCAAAAAAATGTCCAAAGTTGCAATGCCCGTTTGTTACGAACAGAGTCATGGAAATCACTGTGGGGCCCACCTACTGATGACCAAAACCATTCAAGTTGAACTCAATGCCTAACACTTCCTCAAAACTTATTTGATAGGATTTGGTCCCACTATAAGATCCAACATCTAATATTTTTTTCTTGCTTGAAAGAAATCATCAATAGTGTAAATATCAATTAGACTGAACATTCGACTGGTACAGTAACTAATGCATAGAATTAATAATGCGTTAGATTGTACAAACCACATTATCAATCATATGTCCAATCTTATGGTAGGATCAAATTCTATTGTACTAATTTGAGAATATTCTATCAGAGGAGGGTTACATTCAATTTTAAAGTCTCGGTTCATCAGTATATAAGCCCCACGATGAGTTCCATACATCCCACTCATCCGATCTCATTGTTTGATCGGACTCAAAATCTTTGCAGTGTGATTGGGTCCAGTTTCATTTGGAATGGAATTTCATGGGACTTGGCAATATTTGTCTTTCAAGAGGTAAAATTAATTTCATGAGAAAGTGTTTTCAACTACATGAATTTAACTTTAATCATGATGTAGAAAAGTGAAGTCCATACTGCCCGTTTTCTAGATTGATTGTGGAACATCTGATTGATAGAGGATTTGGCATCTTTTTGTTTCATCTTGGCTTCCTGATGCGGAGAATACACATTGGCATGCATGTGCTTGCCGACCCAAATGGATAATCGGATATAGATGTCACATTAGGGCCCATTTGGCATCACTTAAAAAATATTCATGCATTTCTATATGCCAAACTCTAGGGACTTAGGTGGCCTATACGTGTTGGGTTTTTTCCCAAGCTAGACTCAAATTCTATAAACATCGTTCCGAATATGAGGCAAACCCAATGTCATTCAACGAGACCCAATCCAACTTCCAGAAGGGCCAACTCACGATCCACTTAATGCAAGTTGACCCACGTTAGACTAATAGGTTTTTTGAGCTATACCCAACAAAATGAGTTTGGATCCTATGAGTGTCTCACTCTCGCTCCCAATGAGCTAGCGGAGTGGACTTCACAAGAGGTCTATCTTTTGAAAACATCTCTCTCAATCCGTAGTTTATCCCCTTATTTTACTCCAATTAACGGCAATAATTTCTATTAGAGTAAATTTGGGGACAATCCGTGAAATTGTAGGATGCTCACTTTATTGAGTTCAAGTTTTTTTTCTACAAAATAAGAAATGATATCAATTCGATAAATGGGCCCCACTGTGCATTTAGATAGAAATCATATATTGATAATCATGCATTTTCATATGGATCATACTGCAGACCCAACCCAGACCTAAAGGTTTGGAAAAATTAGAAAATTCACAGACTTTTCGCTGCATATTCAGTTTGGATCCACACTGTTTTTACATCTTTTTTGTCTTTGGAGGACATATTTACCTTCATCTTCTCTCATTGCATGTCATTTTACTTCAAAGTAGGTCAAGCTGGCATAAGCTCAACCAGGACATTACCCATATTATAACGGAATTGGGCATTGCTCTTAGGCGCATGGGCAAAACCAGAGTCTAATTTAATTTTAGCATAGCTAGCATATTTAGTTCTAGGAGTAAAAGTACATACGGTTCTCAATTGAGATCGGCCTCCGCATTAATTTTAATGCCATGGTTAACTGTGGTTTTAAACTTAGGCCTAATAACCATATAGTCCCCGTATTTTCCTCTAATAGGAGCCGTCAATCTTATAGGGGACCAGTTTCTATTAGAGAAAATTTTGGGTCACTATATAAAAGGGAGGACATTTACTTTAACGAGTTCAAATTTCTTTATACAGGAAAAATAAAATAAAAAGAGAATGAGTTCATTTAAAGAAATGGGCCCTACTGTGAGGTTAAATAGGAATCATGCATTTTTTATATGGGTCCTATAAAATATTGAATCCAAAAATGAAAATACGCAGCTTTACCGCTGCTTACACGGCGGTAAAGTTGCAAATGTAGGTTTTCCTCCGCTCAAAGTGGAGGAAAAGTTGCAAATGCATCTTTACCGCTGTATAATACAGCGGGAAAGTTGCAAATGCAGGTTTTCCTCCTCTTACAGGGGAGGAAAAGTTGCAAATGCAACTTTGCCGCTACTTATAGTGGCAGAATACATGAAGTTTGGTCCCACTCCAATTTTCCATGCTATTTTTCCCATTTTTCTTTTACTTATGGGGACGTGGGTCTACGCTGGGCATTTTCTTTTTGCACAGCATGCACACATCGTCATAGTGGGGCCCGACTAATGACTAATCCGAATGGACTACACATAGAGGACACCCCTAGATTAGGCCGAACCCATTTTTTACAATCATCTTAATGGTCTGCACCATTTGATCGATTGGTTCATTTTTAAAAAAGGTTGAAACTTGTTGGCCATTGATAAAAGGGATTAGGATGATTACATGGGGCCCCTTTTTTTGTAACAAGTAGGTCCCAACCAAATTAAGATTTCCCCACCCGGTCGCATCCCCTAGGGGGCCTTACATAAAGGGTTGTGTTTAGCCATAAGTGTATCGGATAACCACCAAATAAGGATTTCTTCTTTTAACAAAGACCGGTGGTTGGGCTTGGTCTCTTCTTTTAAGAAAGACTAGCTAGCATTAGATCCCGTGCAATGCACAGGTTAACTCATGAAAATCAAATAATTATTTGAAGTTAATATTCAAATTAATTATCGACTAATAAAAGGTTACTAGATTTATTCAATCCATTTAAAATTTCTGAAACAAAAGTTTCACCTATAAAGGCCGGGCAGCTAGTGGCTATGCGTTGATGTTGAACCACGGTCAATGAAGGCCCATCTGACTTTGGCTTTATATCACTATTCTGCCAAAACTGTATTTTAATATCATAGAAATTGAAAACATACAATTAAGGATCTTGGTTTTTGTGATTACATCATCATAAGTCTTATCATAACACCAACCCTTGGCTAATGTAAAAGCTAGATTTGAAGCGTCTGACTACTGTGACTCAGATTTCAAAGATAAGTTTGATATATCTATGGTGGCTCCCGCTCAAAACTAAAAGCCAATGACTCGTGTGCTTTTGTTCCAAAATAAATTTATTATTGAGTTTCCCTACAATAGGAAAAGGCAAACCATGTTCACCAGAGCACCTGGATTTCCTCTTGTTATCTCTTTCTCTCAAGTGTAGGATTCTCTCTCTCTCTCTCTCTCTCTCTCTCTATATATATATATATATATAGTAGTGTAAAAGAAGGTCAAGCCCTTCAAGGAAGGAACTATTGTATTGATTCTAAAGTGGTCTCAATCTGGCCTTTTCTGCTATTAATTATATGGAAAGAACCAACGATCTAATGAAGTAATAGATTTGAAAATAAACAAGTGAAAAATAATAATAGAATTAAGAGAGCAAGAGTTCCAGAGGTAGAAGTGGAAAGGCAGATCTATTCCAAGGTAATAATAGCGGAGTCTTAAGCTGAGATCGGGAGTTTTAGAAACGTACCGAGAGCCCAAGGTCCGGAAATTGGAGAAGGAAGAGGAGCAGGAAAAGCATGCACCCTGGCATAGATGATAGAATAGAGGAAACACAGGTGTTGATAAAAATGAAACTCTGTTCCTCAAAAGCTAAGCATTTATTTGAGGAAGAGCAAAAGTCATTTCATATGGCGTTTCCTGAAGAAGAGATGTAAGTCGTGTAGCCAATGAAACGTTTTATGGACGGCAGGTGTGTTACCTTTTTCAAACTGATTCTTGGTGATGATGAAGTTCCTGACGTGGCTCCAGGAGGATCATGGACAAGGTATTATGCTCTAGCCATTTTTTAGCTTTAAAGAAGAAGCAAGCCTCTTTGGGTGATGATTTAATACATGGGTGGGGGTTTAACCAATGGTTGGATTTAGTATAACAAGTGAGCCTCTTTTTAATACATGTGGGGATTTAAATCTGTTTTTAGGGCTTTTGTTGGGCCTTACTTTATGGATTGGGCATCTTTTTGTCTCATCCGGTGGTTCTGCCTTCCCTTATTCGATTTCCATTTGAATGGAGCTTATTTGATGATCATTTTTTGATATTCATATTAGACTCTTCATTTTTAACCATGGGTAGAAATACAATAGTAGAAATTCAATTACATGAAACAAATGAGCCCTTAATGTTGCTATTTAAGGCTCAAACCGCCGAAATCTTCCAGTTCCCACTACACAGTAGACTGTACTGATACAAATAGGAAGGTCTATTGAAGGCATCTAAAGTTCTTGGATCATGATCGAACTTGATCGTAGATTTTGAGCCAATTGCAATCTAAGCCATGAACCTAGTACTTCGTTATTTGAAGGACTAGCAATATGAGTAACCTTAGTCTAGCTGATAAAGTAGGTATATCATACTTAGGGCTTATTTATTTGTATTAGAATATTATATAGGGATTCATAGTCAAATGAGCTCCGCCAAAAGATTATTAAACATGTGAGGGATGAAAGATACAAGGTATGGATGTAGATGAGACATTGGCATTCCTATAATTTCAATTACTAATGTGATGGTTGGATATTCATTCCCATATTCCTAAGAAAGTCCATCACCCGCGATGAAATTCGTAGTACTTCTCCCACAAGAAAATCACCTATCTAGCTGCCTCCCTCTTCTTCCACCCTGCCAACGACGTCCTTCTCATCCCCGATCAACTCCACAAAGATCTCAATAACCCCAACTCCTTCAAATTCTCCCTCACTCTTGAATCTCCAACAAAAAATAGGGGGTCTTTAGGGCAAAAGGTGTGAACAAAAAATCACCTGTGACTTAACTCAGACTCGGCTGATTTTTGAAAGCCTTGATTATTTGAGGGTCATTTCTGAATATTCACCTTTGGACTTTATTTTTAACCACTCATGGCATATAAACCTATGTATTCTATACAAATAAACAAGCCCCTTGAAAACTGCACTACTCGAAAAAGCTAGTGAAATGAGGAGACTAGATTATACACAACACTTTTTTTCCTTTTTTTTTTAAGATCATATAAACACTCAATAATGCCAGTGATATTACATTTTTGGTGGGGAAAATGTACGTGATATTTGAAGAGATGTCCAAGATGGCAGAGTAACAAATGGTGAGCCAGAGCCTTGCCTTAGTGAACATAGCCTAGATATTTAGGTTACAAGATAAATGGGCTTATGGGCTGAGCCTCAGCCAATGTTTGCTGGAAAGGTCTGAATAGATTTCCAGGCCCGAGCAATTAATAACAATGATGGCATTGTCAATTACTGAAGAGTTGCCTGCAGGATGAACCAGGTCCTGAATATTTAGCCCGACTAGTAAATGATCAGCTGGACTTGGACAAGATTTGGCCAGCTCATTTGCAAGTTGCAACTAAATGAGACAATGATTTTGAGGCCTCCAAGCCCCCAAAGACTAAAATGTATTGGCACAAGTCTAAATTTTGCATTCTTTATTGCATTAGGCGCGATTTGTTTTATTTTTTTTAATTATATGTGTATAGCCATTAAACTTTAAAATCTTAAAACTATGCGTTATGATCATTCAGTTTAGGCTAATATCTTTTATTGCTCTTATCTACATGTAAACCTTTCTATCAACCACCCCTCCATTGATTGTCATGCATTTAGGTGAGGCCACGAGGCTTTCTTCTTTTCCTTTTAAAAACAAACCAGAGAGAGAGAGAGAGAGAGAGAGAGAGTAGCAGTGACAAGCAATCAATCCATGTTAATGACCTCAAATCTATTGTCTTTGTTGACCCACATGGGACTTGCATGGTTAATATAATATTACACTCCCTCTGGTGGATAGGTGCAATCATGCCAGCTTAAATTTCATTCTAATTGAAATGATATACACTATTCAATTGGGATAACATACATAAGTTTATTTATTTGTTTGTTTTTCTTTTCATTCTGGTAGATTGATATACATCCACAACCTTAATGCTCCATTCGACGGACCCAGGAATCAATCCTTGGCCTTCTCTGTGGATAAGGAGATGCCTCGTCACTTGGCTACGAGTGAGTTGATACACATATAAATAGCTTTATTCAGGCAGGGTAAAAACAAAGGTTAACAGAGGTTTGCTATGCCCCCCAAAAAATTCTGAATAGTCCTTTTTATGCTAAGGTGGGCCCTCTATTACCTTTTATAGCAAGAATTATGACCCTAAAGAAATCCTTTCCCCCACTATATTCAGGTGAGAACCATCCGCACGTAAAGATGGTGTGGTTTGGCCTGTCATGCTAATCTGGGCCCATTTCAAAGATGCAATGGGACATAGGGATGAAGAAAATTTTAAGGGATGCAATGGGACATAGGGATGAAGAAAATTTTAATTACATGAGATTATTCCAACCCTCTAATCTATGGCTCTCTAGTTTTAAGGGTTTTAGGGTTTTTTTTTTTAAAAAAAATTTTAATCTGACAGTGATTAATGGTTGGATTTTTGTGTCAATGCACCTTCAAATTTTATTAATATAACAGTAGCAACAACTGAAGTACTGAAAAAAAAAAAAAAAAACTGAAATACCCGAACTGGAATGTAACAGCTGAAACAATGCACCTGCCGTTCCTTGAAACGATTGATATCATCTCATTTAGAATATGTTATATGTCATGTTTAGTTTTGCTGTCTGGCTGGACATTTTGTACCCTTAATGGTAGAAAATCATGGGAGAATAGAGAATGTTTAAGCCTGGAGATAGATAAATGGTGTGCGTAATATCCATCCCATCAAATAATCCTTGCCCTTAATTTTAATAGTAAAAATTTGTCACTTATATGGCATGGAAGTTTATTGTGATAAATTTCAAGAGTGGTTGATATCCCAATTACTGGCAAATAAAGAATAGTGCCAACTTGTATAGGAAGATGGAGTTACTGGGTGCATGTGAAAGGATAAAATCTGTATTACCCCTTACACGTGAAAACATAAAAAGGTTAGCCATGAAATAGAGGTCTTTGGAGTATTCTCCATCTGATACAGTTTAAGAGCACTTAGGGGACAAAGCACGTACACCTTCACAGATAACTTATCTTTTCAATTTACTCTTATCTTATGGTGGCAATGTCAATAAGGTCTCAATCATTCTATGCAATCCTCCCATTTTTTTCGAATAGAAACTAAAGGCTGCTTGATTATTATAACAAAGACTAATAAAAGACTAAAAAGAAAGCATTATCATTACACCTCAGTAATCATCAAAATTCAAAAGCTATCACAAGATGACAAGATTAGATGAGGAAACAACAAAATTTCAGCTGTCTTTTGGGCCCTCACATGCAGACAATGAAATCACTGGATTCTTTTTTGAATGACTCATTGCCTAACTGATTAAAACACTTAAATACCACCCCCACAACTCAAATGATGATGTCAAATCCAATATAGGAGGATTTACATATATGGTCCTGAGCTTCAGGAAGTATAGAGTTCCTGACCCAAAACTCTGCCAATGTGGGACCTGCATGCGACTATGATTAGGTGATCCAATGGGTTGATATAATGGGACCCACCACCGACTGGGTATGCTTAAAATAATATTTGAGAATTGAAACTTTTGAACTATTTTCAGACAATTTTTTTAACCATTTATGTTTAAACCTCCAAGAAAGAGAGGATCGTTCACCTCAGGACAAGTTTCTGTGCAAGATTTTCTTTAGTTGTGAAACCCAGTGTAAGGTAAACGGGTTCTTCTTCATATGGTGCAGCCAATAATCTATTCAAGGAGATGAGAGTGGAGAAGATTTCTTACATGAAAACATAACGTTCAAGCATGAGAGTTACAGTTTTAAGCACTTCAAAGCTTTCTAAATCGTAGCTACTTGATAAAACTGGATGGGTGCCAAAACTTGCATGATCAATTGAAGAACCTACACAACTCTGATTAGTCTCAGGTCCATGCTTACTCATAATAAATAGTGTGTGTGATGGATTTAAGATTGATCATAGGAGGGGGCAGGTAGGCTTCACAGGCTAGACCATCCTAAGCTCCGAATTAAGGGGAAAAAATGCATACAAATTCCATATTATTTAGGACGTTGGGGATGCTTACCAGCTCACTTTACTTACAGGCTTGTTTTTGTTCTTTTAAGTGATTTTTCAGTCAAGACAGGTTGGAAGTGATTTAAACCACAGTCAAAGTAGTTGATCAATGTTGTTAAAATAGAGATTGTAGCATCAGAAAAGACAGGCGGTCATGTAAATTTTCCTTTATGTAATGAACTACCACGTGGATCCCAACTCCCAAGTTATTTGTATATAATTAAAAAATTTAGGAGCAATTGTTTGATGGGAGAAACAATATAATACTGCAAGACATCTGATAAAATTGGAATGATATAGGAGCAGTTAGTGCGGAGGTTTTTGGGGCCTGTTTGAACTCTTGAGGAATCAGGACTAAATTATGTTTGGATGATATTCAGTTGGGCACAAATGAATAACTAATGTGAAAACCCAATTGGATGATCCGCACTATTTGATACAATAAGAAATTTCTCCATGTATATAGTTCCAGCAAAGTTAGAGATATCTATCATTGGGATTTGACAAACATGATTTAGCCACATTGACTTGACTCTGATCAAAAAAATTCAAGGAGATTCTTTTGACTGATGGTTTGGATCCATGCCGTGTGATCCCATTAAGGAAGCACAGTAAGTGTGGGATTTAACCATGGTTTTCTAATCCAAATCATTTGTGCCTGTTACCATTTAGATAAATACAGGCAAGTACAACTTTTGAACGTTTAGACCTTTACAAAGTGGATAATACATGTAGGGGCTAGCTCTCATAAGCTCAAGCTTAGAATAAGGTAAGCTCAAGTGTGTGGTGGGGCCTACCTGGGGACCCACATGGGGATGGGGGTTGGGGGGATTTCAAAGACTCTCTAGGATCTTCCTCTCTGCAAAAAAACAGCCCCAACCATAATTTCTATAATCTTTGTATAGGCCCAAAATTTTAATTGTCAATAGTCCATTCGGATCTATACATAGTTGATCCAACGGTCCAGTAAATTCGGATCTAACCGAAAGTTGGTGGACACGTGAAATTTAGAGGGGTCATGTGTTTGGTCCATTTGGATGGACCAAAGGTGAGCCCCACAAGCATGAGCTTATAAGATTTTATCCTAAGCTTGAGCTTAGGAAAGCCTTGCTCATACATGTAGGGATTTGTTTTGACCTTAACTGTAGACGACAGTGTGGTACCTAATATAATCATTCCAGTTGCCTTTACACCTGCGCACAAGTTCACCGATAGAGTAAACATATAGAAAACATAACTAATTCCTGCAGCAATGTATCGGTGTCTTCGCTTGGAGTTGAATAGGAAGCAAGCAGCATCTCTGGCCCCTGAGCAATGAGGGAACTTTTTCCTGCAAATCACTGCCAGTGCCGTGAAATTCAGGAGGGCTCCAGTTGTTTGATGGGGCCCCACCTGCAGACATCCCATAGGAGAGGATTTCGCTGCAATGCTACTCCTTGATGATCCATCCAGAAAACCTGTGCTGAATTCAGATGACTCAAGTCGCACCCCATTTTTTGCCTCTAGAGTCATTCGTGGTTTCAGTTTTCTCAGGCATATTCGAGGTGATGGATTCATTTAACGACAGAATGTGAGAGCCTCCATAAAAAGGTAATCCAGATAGTTTAAGGAATGAGCAACCAATTCTCCAAATGCAAGCTTACCATGGAGATCAGTCTTTCAAACCCAATATTAAAGTCATTGAATGCGATCTCTTTCTTCCCTCTCTCCTTCACCCCTAATGGGGCAATGTATTTTGCAAGAGAGCAGAGGAGGACATTATGGGTCCGTTGTGCTACAAGAGGATTCAGTAATAGAAAGGAAAATTGTTCTGATTTTCCTTGATGGATACGATTTCAATTTCCTAGGAGAGATAGGAACGCAGGTTTCCTCTCTCCTGTGGAAGCAGAACTCCACACAGCACAGAATCCTCTCTATTGCACAAAGAATTCCTCTGGAAGCATCTTGTAGTCCATCACTCCATCATGCTTTGTTTCAATTTATTTGCAGACCCAAGGAAGCAAAAAATCTGACACCTCTCCAGAAAAACATGAGATTGAACAGCATAATGGAGCAAAGAAAGAAAGGGAAAAAGAAAAACATTAATGGGATACCTCTATTATTGTACAGAGAGGTAGGTATTAGACACAAGGCGAGGAGGGAAACTACAATAAAACAAAAACACAAAGTATCAGACATATTTAAATAACTGCTACACCTTACAGACATATCTCACCCCCATGATAAAGAGTAGAAACATCTTCATTAAATACCATTTGATTGATGGTAAGGAGTGAGAGATGGAAATGAAGGGATGGATTGCAGTATCAGTTTCCTTGTTGAGGTGCTCCTTTGACCAGGAGACAACCCAAGTTCTCTGTTTGGAGGGGAGACCCTCTTCCCATTTGGGGAGGTCGTCTTCACTCCACTTGCAGGAGAACAGTGACCTCTTAGAATCTCAGGTGTTTCATCTTCTGGGTTGATCTGGAAATGCTTCTCAAATGTCAACTGGTGTTGCAAGAAATCAGATTTTTTGAGTTGCTGACAGGTATTCACGCAGGAAGAAGATGATCCACCGCAGGAAGAAGATGATCCACCACTAACAAGAGAAGGCCGCGGAGGCTTCCCATTAGAGAAAAATGAAACTTTAACAGATTTTCTGCAGCATAAATATTTGTTCAACAAATTAGTACCTAGAAAAAAAAAAAAAGAAGAAACGATTCAAGTTACTCAACAATTGGACTATAATAATTAGTACCTGCAAATTTGGAAAGGTGTCATGGGCAAAACCGCATCTATGAGTTGTTCATTCTTATGAACTTCAATAATTTCCTGGCATTTGCCAATCCCATCCTTCTCACCAACTTCTGATACTTCATCTTCGGGTTCAGCTTCTTCTGTTCCCGCTGGAGCATAGCCTGCTATAAAGATAAGGCAAAAAACCTATCAAATTCAGCATACAACAAGCATTACAAAAAAGCATTTAGTAGGGATTAGAACCTGCTCTGGACAGGTTTGGAGAAGGCCAGTATTGTATCAACTACATGTTAGCTAATAAGTTTGGTGCAGCAATGGCCCCAACAGATAGCAATTATTTAGCCACAAAAAAGGGTGGAAGGATGTGCTTTTTCGCCAAAGGCAAGAGTCCTGAGAAAGTCAGGGAAGAAAACTGACCTTTTCCTCACCCCTATTCTAATTAAGGCCTAAAAATGAAAATGCAAAGAAAACTATGCATGCAAAAACCGATAACCTAAGGCTGCCTTGAGAACAGGAAAACAAAAAACACAAAACAAAAACAAAAACAGCTTTCTAGTTTCATGACAATTTCATGATCATAGAAAAGTTCCTCAGAAGATCCAAAAAGAAAGGGAAGCCTTTTATCAGCTTCCAAATTGGCAACAGCTTCCAAATTGGCAACAACACATTCGGCCAGACCAAGAACCTGATTTGGAAGAACAAATTGGAATAGACAACTTTGTAAAATTGCCATGAAGCAATTAAGATCATTTAACAGCATGTACGGCCATTTTATCGAACATGGCACCTATACTACCGAAAAAAGGAAAAGAGAGATAGGAGAAAAGAGAGAGAGACTCACCACCTTTCCTACCATATGCATTCTTACACCCTTCACATCTGCAATTACTGGAGCACCCAACACCACCCTTTAAAAGTAAAATAGCTCATCAGAATCAGATTACACAAAACATGGAAAGCAGAGAATGCATCAAAGGAAATACCTGATAGCATTCGCAATACTTCTTAAGACAACTCGACTTCTTGCAATTGCATCCTCTCTTATGTCGGGCTGAAGCCGGTGTGTTGATACCTTCATCCTGCAGAGCATGCTCTAAAAATTAAAACTGACTCAAGATGGCCAAGTAAACCAAAGCAAAGGAAGCAGTATTCCCCACCCCAGTTTCCGGAATAGTCTCGGAGTTCCTTATGACTTTGGGAGCAAATGCAAGAGGATTGCGTGATTCAATCTGCTTGCGAGTAGCCAGAACAGTATCTTCATGTACAGGCTTGTTAAAGCAGTCATGACATGAACAAGGCTCAACACAGTAGACTCCAGCAGCAAAGCATTCACAATAGCTGAATGAGAAAAGGCAGCATGTTAGATCACTGGCAAAATTCACAGACTGATGTAGCCCAAGAGGGGCAGGCCCCAGAATAGGCTTTGGATAATGGGTTAAATCCAGCCAAAGATCATTGTGCCTAACCCATGGGGCAGCCCATGGCCCAGAGGCACATCAAGTGGTTTAGTCATGTTTTAGCCTTTGCTTTATTAAAAGTCAAAGTCCTGTTATATTAAGAAGTTAATTTATTAAATAGACCATGTAATAGGCACTTTCGTTGTAATTGGCTGGAAAACAGAAAATTGGAGTAAAATCCCATCTTTTTCAAAGATGAGCCAGTTCAAGCATAAAAAAACTGTTTGATTGACACGAAATCAACCCCTTCAAGATAGATTTTCAGTTCTCTAAAAAGGAGAAAACAAGATTGTGTGATTCTGATGCAACTAATAGTCCAGTAGTGACCTTACTGGGATTGAAATAAAGTTGGGAGTGCAACTTGTACCATGTCCAAGGGGACATCTAGTTGAGTCTATAAAAGCATATATTAATTGATTGAATAATATTGACTTGGTTTCTCTTATCTGGTGATTGTCTAAAAGCCTTGGGTCAATAAATCTAGAAAGTGATCTATCCATAGGCTTAGGCTTGGAGAATGAGTATTGCTCAATTGTCCTCCTCCTTGGCTGCATCAATTGGTATAAAGAGTATTGCTCAATTGGTCAAGAAATCTAGAAAGTGATCTATCCATAGGCTTAGGCTTGGAGAATGAGTATTGCTCAATCATCCTCCTTGGCTGCATCCATTGGTATAAAGCTTCGCTCTCTGTTATTTTGGTATCAGAGCTTTGGCCTCTATCTAATGGATAGAAGTTGCAAGATAGAAATATATAAATATAAAAAATAAAATCAAGTATCAAACTATGAAAGGATTGATTCAGGATAAATAGAAATATTAATGTTTATTAAGAGAGAAAACACGCTAGTCAAACAAATGGCCACGCAAATAAATAAATAGCATAAAATACATTCTTCTTAATAACCTTGTATCTGCATTAAGATTCTGTAGCAAGATTTAGTTAACCATATAACTCTGCTCAGAGAGTATTCAGATTTTCAACCTTGTTTGCTCATGGCCAAAGAAGGGAGCTGAACCACTGGCAAAAAAGTTCTGTATTTAGGAATATAAAGCATTCTGGCTGACTCACATATATGGGAGTGACACAACACATCTCCATGCAATGTATAAAGATACAGATCTCTATTACAGGGCATGTGGATTCATTATTCTAAAAATAAAATTTGCATCGCAAATCGTTCAATGGGTCAAATCAAATCATGAATCGTAGAATTTAAAAAAAAAAAAAGTGACCAAATCGCACCGCTACGCCGCTACGTAGCATTTTGGCGGCGGGCGTACTGCTATTTTCATCCTTAGTCATGAAGAACATCACGACATATATCACTAAGAGGTTTCCTTAATCACTAGGTAACTTCTCAATAATGAAAACAACAGAAAAGGAGGAATCATAAGATTTGATGCAACAAGTATCAAACTGTAAGATTGACTTCTAAATAGGATTTGTTGCATATATACGAATTTGTTTCCCTAGGATTCAATATGACTTGTAAGTCGTAAGATCCCGATTTGTAAGATTTTAACAACAACGAGTGGGCTTATTGATCATTAAACAAATGAAGAAGTAACATGCTAATGCAGTCCGGGTTGGGGTTAAACCAGTAAAGATGAATTTAAAGAAAAAAAAATTTCATTTGTGATCTCTGATAGTAGAGCAATACCTTGAGAAATTGAAGGGGAAAAAAACCCAGTTCTAGATCAACTAAACACATAAAGGTTCTGGTAAAGACATAAAAGAGTGAACTTGATCAAAATTTGGAAGGAAATTAAGGCATAACCTTGATGTAGAAGGTAATTTAGAATAAAATTTAAATGACTCACTCTCTGCAATCCATACAAGTTGGACAAACCCACCATCACTGCCAACCAAACCACATTCTGAATGATCTGATCAGTTGTCCAAAATGCACCCAGTAATCCATTATCTAAATCAGAATGCATCTGAATGAATGGGTCGAATAGGGATGACTATTGGGTCAACCGTGCAAATTTTCTTATAATGTTTAAAGTGCGTATGCTTTGGCAGGGAACATAGGCCTGACTTGAAATGTTAGAAACAACAACAGCCATCAACTTTTAAATTCAAAAGCAAACAAGTGAATGTGATATACTCACAGTTTCAAGCATTTAGACTTCTTACAGTTGCAGCGCTTACAAGCCTCACCTTCTCCAGCATTTTCTAGCCTGCGCCTGTTCATTGTGAAACCTCGGTTTTCAGTAACAAAGTGAAAGCAGAAGCCAGGTAAGAAATATATCAGCATCCTGGAACAAAATTAAACTGACAGCAATAAATGGAATAGAGTGCATGCCTCTTCTTCTTGGGGCTATTCTGATTGAACTCTTCACCAATTTCAAATGCAGGTTCCTGAAGATCATCTTGCATAACCTGAACTGCATTGCCATTAGAGCTCAAGTCTCCTTGAGCATTGTTTGGAGCCAAAGATTGATTTGTAGAATTGTGTGTAGCTGTTAGGGAATGAAATGAACCAACAGATCTTGGCATACTAATTACTCGGCTTACAGAAGTCAAAGACTCATGCTTGACAATTCTGAAGTCCTTTGAGGTACTTGCAAGAGCATTCAAGTGCAAACCAATACTAGGCAGCATGCACTGTGATGACGAACCACTTCCGGGCCTGAGAGGAACCAGTTTTTTATCATCAGAAGCACATTTTCCCTCAGACTGCATGGAATTTAAGGAATCACTTTTTGAATCATCCACTGCATTCTTTTTATGAGCTCCTACATCAAAAACTAAACAGCGCCTACGCATGCCACGCTGCTGTGGAGTGTCGACCTATAAACAGAGAAGATTCAAAACTTTATCTAGAACCAAGCAATTCATATAAGCTAAATAGCAATTCATAGTTTTTTTCAATAGATTAAAATGAGTTAAAAGAAAACAAATGTGCAAGTCTACAAAAGGTACATAAATAGGTCCATAGAGGATATGGACAAAACTCCACACTCCATCAAGGGATAGGAACAGGATGAGCTTTGGAAATGGTCTATGAGTGGTAGTTTATCAGCCAGAACCATGTTTCAGCCTTTGATTTGCAAGGGCAGTAATGCCTACCTGTCAATCTACTGTTGCAACAAAATTAAAGCACTACATCATCTTCAGGATTGACAAGACAATTATCACAGCAACTGTTTCATGAGCAAAGATAAGTGGGAAATGTGGACACCGGAGTGTGTTTTTCCCTCAAAGTTGTGTTGATTGGGTTCTTAGAGCTTGGGTTGTCGTCTGCCAGACATGAAGAGTGCAGTAGTAGCCCTTTTTTTTGTAGCAAAGGAAAGATAATACAAAACCTTGCATAATTTGCATGCAAGGAATTTGTAGGCGAGGAAACAAGAATAGGTTTTTTTTTTTTTTTGCTAAGAAAAACAAGAATAGTTTAGAGATGCATTAAGAAACAGTTCAGAAGGAGACTGATTTAAAGAAATTAGAGGATCATGGGGACCAATTAAGGTGGATATCACTACAAAGGAATTTTCCATAGCGCAGCTGGGGATATTCAGAGATGGTCATATATCATAAATAATAGCATTGATTTTCTTTATCCCTAATTAGAGCTGTGGCAAGGTGGAAGATGCTCATTATTGCAACGTTGGGGTTGTAGCATGTACGTTCAAGTCAGTTACCAATCAAAAATAAATTATTGCTATTACCTTTTTTTTCACCTCTGGGTACATACACACCCTACCCAAGTCTCTCACCAGGACACAACCAGGGATTGGTCCCTAGTTATTACTGCGGAGAGGGAGATGCCTACCATTGAGCTACCAGTGGACTGGCAGAAAAAAAAATATTGTTTTGTCATAATTAGCCTGTGTAATTTTAAGAATCTTCTGGGCATGAATAATCCCTCAAGTAATTTAGCTTGTCACTTTTTTGGGCCAACCAGAGTTAAATATTACAATGAAGCTGAGGTTGAGCAACTAATAAAGCTCTAAGGATCTTCAATCACTCATTTTCAAAGCATTCAATTGGAGTGATTCCTCTTACGCTACTGGCTTGGTTACCAATAGACATCAAAGCCCTCGGAAGCTGCACTTTGTTATGAATGAGATAAGTACCTATGTATGTCCTTGGAAGATTAAAAAAAGTTCAAAATTATCCTGGAAAAGCACTGCAAGAGACTGTAAAAAGTTTGCACATGTGAAAATTGGAGCATTTACCTTATCATCAAGGGATCCTCAACATTACACAAGCATAGCCTAAGGGAAGCAAAATAGATAACACATTAAGCAGGGCTTTTAGTAATTTTATGCACATTGGTCCTATGTTGTTTGTTTCTAGGCCTTTGATTTCGTTTGAATGGATTTCCTTCATAAAGAGAGTCAGTATTCAGCTCTTATACTGACTTCCCATGTCTTTTTAGTTGTACTTCATTTCTTATTCAATAAATTTACCATTACTGATCAAAAAATATAACAATCCCTCTCTATTCTATCTGGTTTGGACGTTCTTTCCCTTTCTTAACAAAGTAACAATAGACAAGAGTTAATAAAAGTAAAAATAAAAAGCGCAATGAAGTTAAGTGTGTAAGATAGTCTCTACAAACTTAGAAAAAATTGCACCTTTTTACCAAGTGAAATGCAATCTCCAACTTTGTCATCCATTTTCTCACTTAGATCGCCGGTGTCTTGCTTATTCTGATAAACGCTTGGAAGTAGCTGTGGGGTGTGATCTGTTTCTTTCTGCTCACCATCCTCAACTTCTTCAAGCTGGTTTATTGGATTTTGTTGTTGTTGCTGGTGGTGGTGGTGGTGCAGAGAACTAACAGGCTGTGCATTGTGTAAACCATCAACTTCGTCTTGCGGAGGGTGTGAAACAAGAGCAAAAGAAGTAGCATCAAAGTCCACCATGTTGTTATCTTCTTCTCTGCATGTTACAGATTCAGTGGATGAATTGAAAATTAAGACATCAGGGGCAGCATCAGAAATGAGCTTCTCCCAATCATAGCATGACCCTTCTTCCTTAGTCTGCTCAAGCTGATATTGCCCTTGCGTTTCCACTGAACATGTCCCTTCTTTGGGATTCTCTTGGGGAAGTTTATCAAGTGATGCTCCTTCATCCATTTCCATTTTAATAGAACAGCATGATGTATCATTGTCGGGGTTATCATAACCAAGTGAACCAACATACTGCAGTGCTTGAGGCAGCTTAACAGATAGCTTTGAACGCCCATTAGATCGCTCAACATTGAACTCTTCTATAGAAACACCAATGTCACATTTTTCCTGCTCACTAGCTGAGCCGCAATCAGACAATTTGACACTGCCTGAAAAGCTAGTGGACATTTTGCCTCCATCCCCATCGTCGGAAGAAATTTCAAGTTTTGAGAAGTCCGAGAAATGATGCCTAAAAAACAGAACAGTTCATCACAAAAAAAATTATTTTCATGGTACATATTGAGATGGAGCATGATTTCAATAATACATCATGATTCATGACATGATGATTACCTGCCAAGGAATCTTGACTCCTTCTGGGAACTGATATGTGGTGAAGTAAACACGGAAGGGATGGATGCAAAATTGAGCGAGTGAAAGGTTTGTGCACTATGCAAAGATTTGACAGGTTTAATAGGAGATAGATTATTGATGTAATTGAAGACAGGAGAGTCCTGAAACAGAAAGAAAGCCCATCATATAGAGTTGGTCATGACTGATAAACAAAAGCAAGAAGAAAAAACTTCAACATAATTTTATTAAAACGCCAATAGTCTTCAACACTAGACTATCAAATCAAAAGGACTGAAGCATTCAAAGTAATGCCCATGGAATCCAGATGGTTGAAATATAAGAAATCACCAAACTGACCACACAAAAAAAAAAAAAATCCACTCGAATGAAAAAATAACAAAGTTTGACAAAGGCATGAGAAATAATTGAAAACAAACACTCAACTCAAAACATGAAAACAAATGCTATGTTACTACCTCAGGATATGCAGAAAATCTCATCAACTGAATAAAAAAGATGCAATTGCATTAAGTAGCAAGACAAATTTTCCACAAAACCATCTAAAAAACCCAACTTTCCTTTCAAAACATGAAGAAGAAAAATCACAATTTTAGATTAAAACAGCTTAAGAGAAATCAGCCAAACAGGGGTAAAGAAAAAACAGTCCAAATACAGAACAGAAAAATCTGAACAAAAATCTCACTGAAAAAGAAAAAAAAAAGGAAGATCCAACACACACAGAGAGAGAGAGATCAAATCGCACAAAAAGCACAAAAAACTAGCGACAGCCTCAAAATTCAGCACCAGAAGCAGAAGAAGTGGATAATCCAAGACATGAAAACGATGGACCAAACAATCAACCAGATCGCACAAACGAAATCACTTAAAGACCTCTTTGGATGTAGATAAAAAGGTTCAGAAAATGAAGCCAGAGAAAACCGTCTACACTACACATTTCTACTGCAGACAATTCTCCCCCACTTGTTTTCTCCGCCTGTTACCTCTACATGCAAACAGACCCTAAAACGAACAAATCAAAACCCAAATCTCAAAGAAAAACTTCAGAACACACACATCCATGCCACAAATCAAGCAGAAACACACATCGACTCGACCAAAAACCCTCATCTCAAGTCAAAACACCAAAAAAAAAAAAAACCCTAAAACAACACTCTCTCATAAAAAATCACAACCGCAACCCTCCCGAAACCGCATCACAACACACGCAGAGCCATCAAATCGTTGAAATCGCACCAAAACAAAACGAGATTCAAAAAAACACAAATCAAAACCCTAGAATCAGCGAAAGAATCGAAATCGGAGAGAGAACCACCTCGAATTTAGAGATTGGAGTCCCGATCTGGTTCCTTTCGGGAGAATCCATGTCGATGCGAGAAGGAAGAAGAGGAAGGCCTCTTCCACATCCTTCTCTCTCTATCTCCTTTTTGTCGGAGAGTCTAAGTAGAAGTAGAGAGAGAGAGTGATCAAGGCGGGAAGACGAAGATTTTCAGGTTTCAAGGAATCGGGCCCCACCAGAGGGCGCTTTCGAGAAATAGGAAAGATATATATAACTGCTGTTACAGCAGGTCAGCAGTAATTAGTGTGGTAAATAATTACTCTCGCTCTCATCATGATATATGTAAGGAGACAAAGAGGGAAAAGAAAGGAGAGAAAGTGAGAAATTCCCGAGAACTTTTTTTTACCGTTTTCTGGGTTGTTTGGTTATCTGTTTCTGAGTGTTTGGTGAATAGTAGATGGAGGCTTGTCCTTCTGATTCTAATCTGTAGTAGATGGAAAGGGTCATGGGGAGGTTGAGTTTGTTCAAACCTGTTAGTGTCAGACATTTGTACTTAAGTTGGAATTGTTATTTGAAAATGTAGAGAGTTTGGTTAGGGTTAGCTTCATGGTGGACCTGGACTTGTGTGTGGCTAAATCTTAGACCAACATGAGTCCAATGGTTAGGACCCGGACTCGAAACCAATGGACCAACTCAAAGTCCTATGTGTTTTTCCAACATATGTTTATGTATTGTGTATTGGTGCATTTCCATTTTTAGGCAATGCGGATAGGTTCGGTGTCAAATCATTAATAGCTTGGTGACAAAATATCTAAATCTTGGATTCATTGGCGATACCGTTCATTTACAGGTGATCTAATCTAAGCCAAAGAAAGAATGTACGAAATTTGAAATTTGAAATTACTGCTGATATGTCTCTGCATATACAAAGTGGTTTATATCACTTCAAATGAACTAAAATTTGGCCAAAAATATGTCTGGAGAGTGTGGTATAGGTGGTCTGTATCAAGTAAATGTGGGGCACGCTTGATCAAACTAGCTCATCGATCTACATGGAAACTTCTATGCAGATGTTTGTATGTATACTAGCATGAAGGTCCCTGCGTTGCAGGATTAAATATCATCCAAATAATAATGTGCCTGAATTAGTTAACCCTAGGAAAAATTAGGAGTTTCTATTGGTGAAAAGCTTAGCCAAGATTAAAAAATAAAAAAAACTCTCGATTTCTTCTAATGCAATCACTTGACTATAAGTTATATAAATATGGCCTAAACTATCATTATTCGTGTGAGATGGTGAAAATCTCAAAATAAAACACAACCAACAAAAACAAAAAACAAAAAACAAAAAACAAAAAAAAAAAAAAGGGATTTAATTTAGCATGAGTCCATAGCACCTGTAGCGAGTCACCAAGCAAGAGAAGAATTCAAAATGCAGGACTCAGCCAAGAGAACAAAGAACTAAGGCCCCGTTCTTTTACTAGAATACATAGAATTCATGTCTGGAGGTTGTCTGGGAATTTCAAATGCTAGTATTTGAAATGCTGCCAAATTCTGGAATTCTAAATTTGTTGTTTCATTCATGGACTGAATTATTGCTCGAGCTCCCAGAATGTCGTCGTCCCTCTCCCGAAATTCCTGTGCCAAGTGAGATTTCCAAATCCTCCTTGTTAAAGTGGTTTTTCAAATGCTGAGTTTTTTGGGATTTCAAATGTCTGGAATTTCAAATGCCCGGAAATTCTGGTAATGAAACACAGAATCCCTGACAGAAATTCTGAATTCTCAAACAGCCTGAAATCCTGTCAGGAATTCTAATAAAAGAACATGGCCTAAGACTTCAGTGTAGGACTAAGCAAATGGACATCGAAGCCCTCCGAGATCAGTCGGATTAACTAGGTGAAGTCCATATTGAAAGAGTTGAAACCTCCCATCTTCCAGCCTTATGTGATCTTAATCAAATCCGTCATACCAATTAATGTGAGATCAATATCAATCTCTGTCTTTGTACCTTATATTTTGGTTTTTATCAGGACCTTTTTTTCTGTAGAAAAACTAATTTAAAGGTACATCTTAAGGGCCTGTTTGGAGCTTTACTAAGTAGAGTCGAGTGAGGTAAAACTCTAATTTCTATAAAAAAAAAATCCCAACTATAACACTTTAATTCAAATTTCCTACCATATTTTTCACAAAAAAAAAAAAAAAAAAAGTCAAAAGGTAACATCATTTCTCTAAAAAAAGACAAAAAAACTCCAATTTTTAATAAAAAAAAAAGTAAAAAAAAATTCCATCACAAACAACTAAAAACAAAATACAATCATAACTCACTTATATTTTATTATTTCCTCAAAATAACCTTTACTCCACTCAACTCCACTAGTAAAGCCCCCAAACAGGCCCTGAGGAGGAACGTCATTTCCCTTGAGAATAAGCGTTTGTTATGAGAGGGACAGGAAGATGAAAGTGTTGCTTGGCTTCTGGATGGGGAGGCTAACGTGGCATATTGTGGAGGATAGAAAATGGTTGTTTTTTGTTACACCCGTTTTCTAGCTGGATGAGGAGGCTGACGTGGCCTGTGAAGCCCCTGTGCGATGCACATGTTAAGTCTCATGCGGCCTGAATAATATATTAAAATTAATACCCATTTCATATAAATTCATTTTTAATAAAAAAAAATTTAAAAATTCAAATCAACCATAAAATTATGAAAATCAACCGTTTTTTCTCTTAATCCATGTCAACATACTGGTTTTATCTTAAAAACAAAGGATTCGTATGCATTTCTGCTCATTTTGAATATTATATAAAAACTTTGAAAATAACCTTAATTTATAGAGTTGGAAGTCATCTCTTTGAATTGGGTCACATCCACACAAATGGGTCAAAGAGGCACATTTTATTGAAAAGGCACATATGTATTAAAAAAAACAAACAAACACATTCACAAATGGGCCCTAATAAGGGGCACATTTTATTGAAAAGGCACATATTTTTGGAGAGACACATTCACAATTGGGACATGGCTTCTCCTAAAGCTAGAATTGAGTTTTTTTCTCCTAATGTATTTTTAAAATAACACATTCATAAATGGGCCCCAATAAGGGACACATTTTATTGAAAATGAACATATTTTTGGAGAGACGCATTCACAAGTGGCCCCAAAAAGCTGACGTGGCATCTCCTATGGCAAGAATTGAATTTTTTTTCTCCCAACCACTATACAACTTTAAGGAGAAAGAATAATCATTTCTCTGGATACGTTACAAGTAGCGTGTGCTTTCACATTTGGGTATAGACTAAACTAGATTCAAATGGACGGCTCGTGATCAATTTGTCCGAGCAAGGAGTCTATACTTCGAATGGGTTCCTTTGGGCAAGTGAGTAATCGGGGGGGGTTCGTTGACATCTCCAAGGACAGTGCATGGTGAAGTGGATCAATTAGACTCTCGTATGCTTAAAGATCAAATGAACCGCTAGAAATTTCAAGTGATCAAATTGAGAGAGGAGGTTTTGTTCTACTGAGAATGGATCGAGTAATAGGTTTTGTTCTATGCGCGACAATCGCAGGCAATTTGGGAGTGAAAAAATCTCAATAGGAACTGAAAATGTGCATAATATCAACCTCATTAGATTATCCTATTGTATTGATATATGTTTCCATGTTTAATTATTTTAACAAGGCGGGAGGAGTAGGAGGATTCTGCATGAATTACGGATAGCACCACATTGGTATTATTTGTTTACCAAAACCATCTCTTTCATGCCCACTCTTAATCCATGATAATAAACTCTGAGGCTGGGACCACAGGGGATTTACTTGTCTCCCCTTGAACCTGGTCTAGCCCAAAGGACTAGGACACCCCCATTATACCTTTCGAAACCTCTTATCCTAGTGGTGGACATGAATTAAAATGGGCCTCCCAACAAGACTTGCAACTTTTAAGCGTTCATGGCCGGATTTTCTTCTTACAAATTATCAACTTCATTTTTTTCACTATTCTGACAGATAACAACCTCACCTTTCTAAAATTCTAGTTCAGCCACCTTGATGGATAATCTAAGGCTTGTCTTCAACTAATTGACAAACCCCAGTTGTATTTTTGCTGCAAAAGGATAAAGTAATGAACCCCATGGATCTAACTTGGTCTTTATAAGCATAGAGCATTGAGGGAATGATACTTTTTATTTCCAAGTCAGTTTGACCAGTTTTACCAAAAAAAAAAAAAAAAGCGCTTTGATTTAATTAAAACTAATAACTTTTTTACCTTTTTAATGGCAAAATACATCTAATTAATGTCATTTGAGGGGTAAAAAACCGGCCTCTAATTACCGGTCAACGTAGTTAACTATGGTATTTAAGATTATTAGAAGCAAATATTTTCAACAAAAATATGGTCCCTCATTTTTTTCATCCTCCTCAAATGTCCATTTGCAATTCAATGTGATCACACAGCTATGATCATTTAATTTGAGATATAAGATCTGAATCAGCCAGGCCACCATGAGCTGCACCAGATGAAAGATGTTGATCACTTGAGGGCTGCTTGGCCTGTACAACGTGAGATTCGTTTAGTCCTCCAAAGCTAAAAGACAAGTTTAGTCATGTTACATCCCCCATTAAAAATGGAGGAAAAGCCGAAAAGGTCAACTGAATCTCATCTTCTTTAAGAAAAGACGAAACACAACGTATCTACCAATCGGTTAAAGTCGAAGGATAATGCAGAAAAGAGCCAGCAATAATCAAATGAAGTTAGAAAAAAGAAAGGTTTTATATGGAAAGAGAAAGCTGTGCATACTGATTCTATTTACAGGTAAACAGGACTTTATGTGTTTAATAATCTGGGTCGCATGTATAATAATAAGCTGCAACTAGGAATATAGGATTAAGAGGACCTTGACCAATTAAACAACTGATAGTACAGATGACAATGGGTTGAGCTAAACAGATGACCCGTTTTGGGGGCCACTTGCCCCGGGGAAAGAGTAAATAGTGCGTGGGTGAGGTAGGAACTTCACGTGCCTCGAAAAATAGTTGAGTCAAAAAGAGGATGGACGCCCTCGACAACAAAATAAATAAATGACTAAATGGCCTTTTAAACGTGAATCTTTTGATGGGCACTACTAGAAAATTTACTCCCACCCAGCGGCCATTTTATCTAATCACGGAGAATCAGTTCTTTGAAGGGTAATGTTCTCCTACGAGTATACACTTTCATATCCTGTCTAGCTATTGGAGGCCATTTTGAAAGTTTTGTAGGACCCACTAGAATGAATGCTAGTCTAATTAATCAAATCAATACAACGGATGTAAACAATCAAACAAGATAGAACTAGCAAATAAATTTACCAGGCAATCACCACAAGAAGGTAGACACAAATATAACGTTGAAACCCTTTTCAGGGAGAAAAACCATGATCTAAAAATCAAGATTTCACGAACAGTTACAAAATATACTCACAGGCTCCTTTACCTCAATGTGTACCTCGACTTAAGGACCATAGTCGTTCTTGCACAGAATCCACTAACATGACTTCCACCGTGCACCATTCTCTTTACTAGATCTCATTGCACCTTGTCAACCAAGATGATCAATCTTTTAGAAAAGTGTAGAAGCAACAAAAACTTCTAAAGCAGTCATTCAAAACAATCTCTCAATAGTTATTGAGAAATAATGAAATCTCTCTTAGGGTATTCCAATCTCAGCTCAAGAGAGAGAGAATTAACTTATTGTGTTGTTACTTTGGAGTTAAGAGACAAATTCGTCCAAGAGACTTCTAATAATAACTCACTAAAAATTTCAATTCGTCTCAAACTCTGCCATAGAGTCCGGATCGGACCGAGTGTCAGCCCAATTCTCGCTATAGCGAGACACCATTCTGTCTCGGGCAATGCTAGTCTAACAGAATCTGTTTTATCTTGTTTTTTTGGCCTATCATATTTAAATGCCTACCTATCAGTGGCGGTGGGAAACATGGAATGGTCTCCTCATGAACAAATGTAAAAGAAAAAAAAATTTAGCTTTGTCAGATTATTGTTACTCTTGATTTAATAGCCATAGAATTTAGTGGTGTTTTAACCATCTATTTCTTGAAATTCAATCGAATAAAAAATAAAGCTTGATTGAATTGAATGTGCCTACATTCATTAAAAGTGAGCTCAAGTGCACCCATGGTGTTGGACTGCGTAAACAAATGGTTTAAACGTCCGATATGAACCTTATGTTGGGCCAAAAGCAAAAATTCATTATTGGTTCAATCTGATGACCAACCAAACCATATTAGGTGTCGGATGCCTCTTGTCTTGTTTCAGATGCACATGATCGCAAAAAGTCTGTCACATGGGTCCCAAATAATAAACATTTGTTTAGAGGCAATTTGATTAAAGGCTGGCCATTACCATATGCATCTGGTCTAATAAAATTCAGCATTACCAAGCAGTTAACGTGGTACCCATAAAAAGTTACATGGGATGGGATGAATTTAATGCCATCAAAACTTGAGAATTTCCGAGTTCCTTGTCACAATCATAGCATCATGTGGTCCTCTCAATTTACTGCATAAAGTTAGCACTGGTTGTGGTCCTTTGTCTAGTTTATATTCTAACGTAAATGTCCTCACGCTACACGCACAACCACTCCAGCCTATTATGATGTCTTTGGTCTTTGCCATCTTCCCGTGCTCCCACTCATTCTCACCTGCTTCTTGTGATGATGGCCCGCGCCCATGCGCTTCTTCCACACTTCAAGTGACAAGTGGCATGCTATGCAAGGCAACAACACCGCCCCACAACCACAGGTGAGTCGAGCTGCTCTTCCTCTATAAGTGGGGCCCATATAATATACAGACAGTTTAAGATCACTGTTGTCTCATACATTCTGATCACTCCCTGTTGACTTAAATTTCACTTCAATTTGAATATAATTTATGGTCGCATATAGATTTGATCTATTTTTTATCAATTAAAGTCGATCATTCTTATATGTATATTGCTGTCTTGGATTCATTATAGGGCTTGTTCTTTTATTGTTGTTAAATTATTATTTTTTTTGAATTTTATGGATTTTTTTAATATGTAGAATTCCTACAATCTCCTCTTTATGTGAGCATCTAAAAATTCTAGCAATAAGCAGTGATGCTGGAAGTTCAAAAATTCCAAAAGACCTCTTATGTAACTGAAATTTTGAAAACATTTCGAGACTCACAGAATAAATCATTATATTATTTTTATGAATGTCTAACATAGTGAATTCTTGTCGGGAATTTTAAGTAAAGAAATGGGTCATTTAAACTCAATCCACAATACATAGAGTCACAAGGAAAAAAGGGAGAAAAAACCTTGACCTATATTTTATTAAGTTAAAGATGAATTCAAATAGCCTATTTAATCTATATTTTCCTAAAGCCTTTAGAGTCATGCAGGCGGCTTGTTTTATTGAAGATATTTCTAACATTGATATAATAGTTTTTTCCTTAATATTTTAAAATATTATTTACAATTGGAAATCAGAATTTATATCCACCTAAAAAGTTACAAATACTCTTTAGAATTAAAATTCCAACGTCCTTGACATTTTAAAAGATTGAATGGCCCATGAAGATTTTAGAGTTTTCATGTGGGGGACATTTTTGAACAATTTAAAAATCCTCCCATTCAAGAATTGACAAAGTTTTCCCAAAGTAGGCAAATAATCAAGAGAAGAACTTGGCCTCCCATTGAGAGAGAAAGAGGAGAGAGAGAGAGAGAGAGAGAGAGAGAGAGAGAGAGAGATTCATTCTTTGGCACGTGCCGAGAGGACCTCATATAAAATATGATGATGACTTGATGATTGGAGGGTCAGTCTTCTGCCATAGTTGACCTTGTAGATAACTGAAAAGGAAAAGAAAAAGCGAGTTATTCAAAACTCAGTGAGTCCTGACAAAAGAGAATATGGGGATAATCGACCATTCCACCGAGGCAGGACAGAGAGGTTGTCTGCAGATGCTCGTCAAGCGAACCATCCATCCATCTTCTTAATATCTATCTGAATGGTCAAGAGATGATCTCAAATAATCATAACCATCGATTTATTTTAACTAATCAGTGCGCCGCTTCATTAAAAATATCAAGGAATAAAAACTGGACTTGAACTCTACAAAACTACTAATTGGTTCAATAGACAAAGATACAAGCCCAATGTGCCAAAAGAAATAGACAGTGTTGGGGTCAAGCCTAGCTAGCTAGCTGGCTAGATAGGATCAATTAGGTCCATCTTTTTTGGGTCTAGGCCTAGCCAAACTAAAATTGGGCGAGAGTCTAGGCCTTAAGTGTAGTCATACCAACTCCAGCACTCTTACATCCCTAGTTGGGTGTATTCTAAGACCTTGGTGAAGGATATCTTTTGATTTTACAAGCCACAATGCAACATGTGTGGTTTTTCTGAGCCTTATTTTGTTTGGAAGATGGATAGACTTGCTGATAAGTACCAGTTACAAAAGCATTCAAAAGTACATGGAGATATTACTGTGTTGTGAATAATTAACTACCTCTGGTCATCCTTACTCTTTTTTTCCATATGAGTTCAGGAGAACATGGTTTGATATAAGTTCTATGATGAGACAACAATTTGCTTTGTCCAGAGATCAAGATCGGTTCGAATATATGAAAAACCAATTGGTCCAAAAGAAGGTTGAGTTGGATAAATCTGTGTACATGGTCATTCCAATTTAGTGAACGAAATGTATCAAAATACTGCACCCGGAAGTTATAGGTTCGAAACAACACTACCACACTAGGGTTATAGGAGAGTTTACCTAGCTTCCCTCTGAGCCTGAAGGGATTAATCATGCTCAAAAAGTTGGAAACCCTTACGATAGCAAAAAAGAAAAGAATGGTCATTCCAGTTTAGTGAACGAAGTGTATCAAAATACTGCACCCGGAGGTTATAGGTTCGAAACAACACTACCACACTGGGGCTATAGGGGAGTTTACCTAGCTTCCCTCTGAGCCTGGAGGGATTAGTCATGCTCAAAGAGTTGGAAACCCTTACGATAGCAAAAAAGAAAAGAAAATGGTGCATCAAAATACAAGTCTATTCGTCTATTTGCATAGGAGCTTATGTGGTTCAGCTCATACGGTCCACTTGGATGATTTCCTATCATTGGAGCCTGGGCTTAGGATGGATTAAAAGCAGGGGCAAACCCAAGCACATTCATGTAGGGGGGTGGTCACACTTGTAGGACCTCGATCCGCTTCTAAAATCATATTAGAAATTATTGTTGTACTTAGAAAATTCACATAAAAATTATGCATCCACCTCCAAGACCCACGTGAAAATCTTAAATTCGTTCCCAAAACCCAATTGCCTATTTGAGTCCGGACATCTCGAGCAAAAATCACGGATCCGCTACTGATTAAAATGTCTCCTTACTGATAAAGGTCATGCGAAAAGGCAGTCCCACTAGATTATCTGATTTAACAACTTAAAGTTTGATAGGTATTTACCGAATATTTTTTTTTAAGACCCAACCTAATAGTGAGTAAATGTTTGATGAGCATAAAATATATAGGGCATGATGCTAGATCATGAAAGGATAAAAGGGTGAAAAGAGCTACAATGATCAAAGGTGAGCCCAAGTGGTGAGAAAATTCTCCAATCAAACTATAATAGTCACATGGGTGTCAATTAAGAGGTGCACCAAAAGTAGTAAAGATTATCACTGTCAGGTGCCCCTCTTTATTTACTACCTAAAATTTGAATTTAGTTTTTCTCAGATTGTGTGGAAAACCTTTATTATAGGAGGATAGAGAGAGTATAGTGGAATCAGAGGCTATTTTCTCAATTGGTTAGAGGCGTGGTGTGTGTGGGTGTGTGAGTTCCAATCCCTTGAAAAAAATCAGATATAAAAAAGAAATAAAGAAACAAAAAACGTAGTTGGCAACAAGGAGTTGCACAATTGGTTGGCAGCCACACAATATCACCTGGCTACCAAGGTATCAATCCCTGGCCTAGGTGATGGATCCTGGGTATGCAGCTCTTCCCACTTGTGTGGGCTCTCTTAGGGAACCCCATTGGCTAGGGTACAACAACAACAAAAAAAAAAAAAAAAAACTAACTATAGTTACCAATAAATATAGATATCATTTGCACCTCAAGAGAATTACTAGTTTTTTTTTTTTTATTTATTTCAGACATCTGAATGAACAATTCAAAAACATGTCCTATCCATGGTCTTGATTGTATAGACAAGGAAATCTTCTTGCTTTGAACAAAACCACGTTGTCTACATCTACTTGCCTTACTATTTCATGTAACCAAGGCCACCAAATCAGATACAGTTGAGGCTGCTATTATTATGGGTCTTAAACATGCATTTAAGCCATGATAAATTCCCATTCAATTTGCATATTGAATGACTTGTATGGTAACCAACAGATTTATTTCCAGGGCCTTAATTTTTTGCCGTGTTTGTATACCTCCAATAAATTTGTGTAATGATTTTGCAGTAGCTGTAAGAGTTATGTTCTTATTTATTTGCACAGTAACCTTATATCTTGTATTTAAAACATTGAATTTATTGTGGCCATAATACCAGTTCCAAATCAATAGTATCTTTCTTTGTTTTTACTTTTTACCCCATTTGATGTCACTTTGGAATCTTGGGTTGGATATGGGACTACAATGAGGGGTGCTCACTTCTAGATTGACCCAGGTTATTGCTTGTGCAAGGAGCCAAAATCTAGCCCAATAAGGACCAGGCTAAGGTCATGTTTATTAGGCTGGCCCTCCCCTGGCCACCCCTAACTACAATAATCTATTGGGATGACCCATCTCCCTGAGCCCATCTGGGGTTATCCATTAAGTCATGGGCTGAGCTTGAGCTTGACTCTGGCTTGGCTCAAGTTTGAGCTGAAGGTCGGCCTGCTTAAGTTTATATTATATATGGACCCATATCAAGTTCAATCTTAAGTTTGGCTCAACCGGAACTAAAGCTCAATAAAGTGAGCAGGACCCGACCTTGAGCTTGGCTCATCAAGCTCGATTGGGGCTCTAAGTGTGGTTCACACAATGGTGCTAAAGCATTAGCTTGGCTAAGCTTCGCTCGGCTCAGCTCATTTGCACCCCTATCTACAAGTCTACTTGTTGAACAAGCTGGGTACCCAAAGCCCACCCCATTTAGCTATCAAGCCTAATATTTGGGCTTCATTCCAGTCAATCTTTATAAGATCCAGCCCAAGATATGTTGGCCCGGGCCCCACATCTATGAGTATGAGGCCAGGAATTTAAGCATGCCTAGAACCACAGCTTAATGCAATATAATATAATGTTATCAATTAGGGCCCGTTTGGCAATTTACTATTAAAGTAAAAATGATGTAAAACATGTTCAAAAAAGGAGCAGCACTTGGCTTTTAAATAAATCATGTTCAAGATCTAACACAAGTATTCAAAGCTTGAGTTTGAGTGAAGCCTGACAAGCCTAGCTCAGCTTGGCTTGACCCACCTTTTTCGAGCCAAGGGCCTGTTTGAGGACTTTGGGACCATCTTTAATTAATCAATCTTTTCACATGCACTGGTCCACTTGACTTAGCACAAGCTCAAATGTTATACTGTTTTTTTTTTTTTTTTTTTTTTTTTTTTTTTTTTTTTTTTTTTTTTTTTTTATAACTCAAATGTTATATTTTTAAAGACATTATTGATCAATTAATATTCTACTTTTGATTACCATGTATCTAGATGCCTATATGGTGTTGTGGATGTTTTCAAAAACCGACTTAATTCTCAAAATCTCAAGAGAAACTTGAGTGTATCTTTTTAAAATTTATTTTTTATTTTTTCTGTCTTTTAAGACTTTTTGTTCATTTTGGATGAGATGTGTCTTTTTCGGTTTTAAATGAATGGATGTGACACAATGGCCATGGCTTGCTTTCAACTCCACAAATTTTTTACCAAAAAAAAAAAAAAAAAAGAAGACCCCTCAACAAATTAAGACCTTCTCAATTTCTAGAAAATTAGTATTCTAGATGTCCTTTTGCGCTTTAAATGAATGGATGCGACCCAATGCCCATGAGTTGCTTTCAACTCTATAAATTAAGCTCATTTTCAATTTCTAAAAATAAGTATTCTAGAATACACTAACTCATAAAAACAGAGATTATTTCAAAATAAAGCTTTATTTTCCTTATATTTCTTTATTTTCGGGCAATTCTATATTCTACCTCTTAAGTGCAATTTTGAAGTAGAGAGAAACATTGTATCATGGGGACAAACTTTTTATGAAAAACCGCCAGCATGTGTTGAACTTACTATTTTTAAGATAGCATCTTAATTGGTGTGCATGTCCTACCTCGCTCTTATTTATTAATTATTTATTTTAATTGTCTATCTTATTCTATTGCAAGTTCTTTTTTGCAAGAAATTTCCCCAACAGATGGGCCTCCTTAAAAATGCCAAGCAAATCATCGAATAGCCCAATGGTAGAAGCATTTCACTTTCTAGGGATGACAGTGTGTGAGATCCCTCGTATCTTAAACTAGACCTACTGACCCAATGTAGCAATGAAAAAAAAAAAAAGGCCCAAGCATTTTGCAGTCAAGTCCATCAATCATAATAACATGTATAAGGCGTTGTTTGACAAGTCTACTTTTTGGATAGAAAAAAATTGAATATGAATGTATGACTCAAACAGCCAAACGTACCAAAAGAGGATCTAGTACATGATATATGTACGATGTAGATTGTAGAATGAAAGTTGGGTTGAGTCAAACAAGCTATAAGCTTAGTTTATAAGCCAATCAAGCCAATTTCATCTCAGCTTGATTAGAACGTGGGCTGAGCTTGAGCCCAGCCTATTCAAACTCGGGCTTGGGTTGTTGACATCCCCACGAGCAATCGAGTATAACCAATGTACCTCTGGCTAACGAGTATTGCCATGTTGGGCAACTTTGAGAATTTGTTTTCTGGGACGTTAGTGTGTAGGTGTTTTCTATGGAAAGCGGAAATTGCTATGTCGATAAAATTAGTGGGAAATGATGAATGCTTTGGAAAAGGTTTTCCGTGGCTGTCAAAAATATGTGTTTGGTGCATAATTATTTTCTTTATTAAAAAGGTGATTTTCATGTTTGGTGTGGTTGTGGATTCCCTCTTCTATATTGTTTGATTATCATAATAGAGAACAATTACTAACAATAGCAAAAAAATCAAATCTAACATAGCCATTAACAAATTATGAAATTCAACCGAATTCAACAATAGTAGAACAATCAAATTCAACATAATCAACAACAAAAAATTAGAGGAATACAACAATGACAATCCAAATTGCGGGAAAATCAAATCCAACATAATCAACAACAAGAACAAGATATAGGATTTGCACGAAATAACGGCGACTTTTCTACCCAACTGGATTACACAAATGTTCCCCTTAGGTGTAAAATACATAAATAGCAAATAAGAAGTAAATTCAATTTTCAAATTCATACAAATTTATATGAATAGAGAAAAAAAAAAAAAAGAGATAAATATATAAACATAACAAGATTAAGGGCATCTTAGTTTTTTATCTCTTGCTCAATGGGTGAGTGTTGCCTACCCAGGGATGCCTCCCAGCTATATGGATGCAAAAAACCTTCATCAAGATGAACTAAGCCAAAAAAGAATTTTGTGTTTAGATTTAACACACTTCTTAGTAAAATGGCGATAGATGATAGATCTATTCAACAAAAATATCTTAAGATAGGAAAATAAGTACGTAATAAGCGGTAAAATATTATATACAAGAAAAGCTGAACTAGAGAAGAGGGTATTTGGAAAGTTCAAAAAAGGACAAATAAAGCAAATAATATCTAGACTTTTTTCTTATTGCCATTATGTGGAATGAATGGTAAAATATCATAATTCTAAATTAGCCTAGTTTATTTGTTAGCTTTAGGAACCGCTATTGAGGCACAAGTTTGTGAAGGGGGTGGCAACTACGAACATGATTAAGATTGTATCGGTTTAGATCAAGCACGATGCATAGATCCGTGTTTGTCAACGATAGATTAGTCAAGTTCACGATCCATAGCATGGACACCCTGTGTTAGTCGAAAGTCGTACTGATCATGAGAAGGATGGGATCATGTATTTGTCAAAAGAGAAGATGAGATTTACTAAAAATCTCTTCTAATCAAATCACTCCCTATTGTCTAGATGCTTATAAAGATGGATGCCTGATGAATGAATCTCTGTGTGGATGGATTGTATGCCTTTTTCCTCTTTCCTTTCCACAAGTCTCTTGGCACATTGGAATACTTGGGCTAACCATAACCATAGATCAAAAGGGCAAAAAGAAGACTCTGGTTATTATAATTTTTTCTTTCCTCACTTTCTCCTTATATAGCCATGGAGAAGAGAGCCTGTTTGATAGAATGAAAAGATGAATAAAGAGGAAGAAGAAAGGAAATGCTCCTTTCGTGTTAACTCCCCTTACGTGAAACCCAGTTGGACCAAAACTAGCGTCATGTATCTTTTTCGCGTCAAGTCAATTCCTAATAGTTAAGAAATTAAATTTTCTCAGCTGGCATTCCTACCAAAACCTCGAAACACTAGTAGAGGCATCATAAATATTTTTCAATAACTTATGGGCGTCGCATTCATAAGTGGCTGGGGGCTGACATTTCAGTGGGCCCCAATCCAATCAGAGTAACACCTTAGACATGGAAGATGTTATAGACGGTTAAAATCCAGTAAGAGGAAGAAGAAATAGGCTTTTCCAAGGAGGGGATCTTGTAGGGATAGATGTGTGGATTTCAATTTCCAATTGAGGATTCTCATCCTTATCATCTATCTTATTAAGTATTGGTGCATCCTTACGTCGGCAGTATGCATACATTACAAGGAGTGGAGTGCTCCTGTAAATGGGGATCTAGTCACATATAAACATAAGTTGGCCCCATCACACACGCCAACAGTATCAACCCAGGAATCATCCCGAGGGCGTTTCATGCTCACAACAGTATCTTCCCTGCCTGGTGGCGGCTGGTGCTCTTCTCCTAATCTTATGCTTTGCTCTGGTACTATGCCTTTGCCCTTGTTTTGCCAGTGGTGCTAGGGATCAATCCCTGGCATTTTCCACTTGGGCCATTTCATGTTCTCATCTAAATTTTCTTACCACATGGAGAAGAAAATACTACTATAAAGATATTGTTGGCATCGGAAAGTTCACCTTCCGCAGGACGTGATGTACGAAAGTGCATCCACCCTGTTAATTTAGGGAGAGTCGCCTATAGATGGATGGGTCGAAATCAGTTTCATGCAAGTAGGGTTGCAAATGGAACCCTACGTCGGAACCATACTGAACTTGGACCTGCTTCTAAATAACAGTTTCGGATTTGGTTTTGACTCGGAATCTGTTTTGTTGGATCTAGACTCGGTTCCTAAACCGGATTCATCCAGAGAACGGGATCTAGTTAAAAATTTGGTTCTAACTTTTCTTCAATTTTTCTTAAAATAAGTATATCATTCAACTCATAATAGTGTATCAAGTCTATTACCTCCAGCATTATACATAAAAATGTAAAAGAAAAAAAAGTTTATTTCAAGATACAATTTGCAATATCAATTAGACTCATTTTTTGGGTCCCGGCCATAACCTATATGGCCCCAAAACCGGACCCATTTATGAATCGGAATCTAAAATAGGTTCAAGACCCGGTTTTTTCAGGGTCGGAACTTTTAGGTAATCAGATAATTAGATACCCGTTTGCAACCCTACATGCAAGACATTATATGCGGATGTCCGTAGGCAGAATCTCATTATCTCCAAAAGAGAGAAAAAGTTAGGATTTGTTAAAATTTAGAAGCAGTGGTGGACTCAAAATTTTCATTTAGGTGACGATGATTAATTAAAAGTCGAAAATGTCAAAATCAATACTAACTACCAATAATCTTCACTTATTGCATGGTTTAAAGATGATATTTTTTAATTTTTTTCTTGAAAAATTAAATATAAAGAACTCAAACCCCGCTACTAAACAACATATTGCTTCTCCACATATTGTGTAAAGGTATGGTGAGAGGGCGAACCTTTATGCTATGTTCTTGTGTAGAAGCCGAACTGTCTGAAGTTAGAGTGGAAGAAGCAGAACAATTAAGCGAATGGTTCTAAGGTTTTTCGTTCGAGAGATCTTTGAGACCGAGAGAGACGGGTTTTTTTGAGACCTGAGGTGGGGCGATCACTTTACTGGAATACGGCATAAGCCATATGGCCCATATAACTTTTAAGCCTTCTTTGAGTCCACATAAGGTAGGTCCGCCACTATTTAAAAGAAACTTATTAAGAGGAAATGCAAACCAAACAATAAAAGTGGATGTTGCAATAGTACAAAATTCAAGATCTCTGAAAATTCTATCAGGAAGATCATGAGTGATATGAGGATGAGTAGCAGCTCTAGGCTTAAGCACTCCATTAATTAAACCCATCTCGCTGAGCAAAATATCTGAACTCTTTGGTGATATGGATGATTATAAAGGTGCCATTGCCATACCCCATGGTGGGGCTTATCAAATGATAAAAAAGGTTTCCCCGAAGTTAGAAGGAAGAAGAAGAAGAAATCATCAGGCACATTTAGCAAGCAGTTGCTCTCTATACCCTGATTCGACTCGCCTGGACTCGCTCATGAGCCAAGTCACCTTGATTGTTGCTATTATTATTATGAACAAAAGGAAGTCACCTTGATTACTATGCTATACAGAAGTCAAGCACAAACTGAGTCAGCCCATCTACTGAATCGGCAATGATGACTATAAAGGTGGGACCCACCTACTTAGATGGTCCAATTGTGTAGGCTGTAGCACATTCAAAGACCCATCATCATGTTTTAACTACTGGACCAAAGGCATGCAAATTATTATTACATATGAAGTTGGGGTTATTTGATTTGGAAAATTGATGTTCAAATTGATCACAATGGTTGCTCAATTCTGGTTTTGATTTTGATTTTGACTTAGAAAGAGATTTTAGAAACTCTAGATAAAGATTAAACAAATCTGGACTCTTTCTTTCCTTAGAACAAATTTGGACACTTATTAACCATTAATTATTCATGTGATCTTTTAAAAGATACATTCTAATATGAATCTCTTTCTAAATTCAATTTAAATAATGAAAGTCTTTTATTAGACCAACTAACCAAGTTTGATTCTTTGAATTTTAATGGATGGGAATGAGAGTCTGGACAATGCAAAACGCACTTTAAGCTTTTTCTATATTTTGAAATCTCAATCAATTTGTAAACTTTGATATTCAATTTGATTTCTCGAATGCTTTGCTAACAAGCGAACCATTGGACTGTCATCTAGACAGACTCAGAGAATATGGTTATATCGGCTGATTTCTTTATGAAGAAAGACAATGATGAATTCGTGTTGGAATGTTCATATTTAGTTTATGACGAATTTTTAGTAGCTTCCAATTGTAGCTCTTTTTATCTTTAAAAACATACTAGCAACAACGTCCCGTGCCAAAAAGTAAGATATTACATTTTAAATTTATGATATATCAAAATTAATTATAAACATATAATTCTAGCTTAGCCCACCTCCCTGTTGTTTTAATATATATAATTCTAGCTTTATTATAGGCTGATTTGATTTTTTTTCATTTAAGATGATAATATGATGATGAAAATACGTGGTGCCCATGTATTTGATTTGTGGGTTATTCAATCTCCTGTTTGTACCTGGGGGGCTCTTCCTTGCCTTGCTTATGGCTAAAAATAATTATTGGATGGTTTTTTTTATTTTAAATTATCTTGTTGGCCAATGAACTTAGGGGAACTTTCTTCTTTCAAACTACCGAATTGTACAGCTACCATATGTTATACTACTAAATCATATGTTATTTTATGTTTCGATGGTCTCATTTTTCATCATCATCATCAAAAGCCTTGTCCCCAATTATATTAGGGTCGGCTACATGGACTCTATTTCTCTATTCCAATCTATCCCGAGCCAAGTCCCTAGATAAGTTGCACGTCAGTATAGATCCTTTTTTTTTTTTTTTTTAATGACCCAGGGTAACCATCGCCAGCCCAGCATTTGGACCTTTACCTTACAGTTCAGGGGTCACCCGATTCTGATGAGCAAAGATATACAAATGACTACACACATAGTAATCATAAAGTTACTCCTTAGATCCATTTTAAGATAGCTTAATTTTTTTTTTCCCATTCTTAATACATATTCATGCATGTGCTTTTAAGCACAGGTGGTTAAGCTAGTTCCAATTTAATCTATAGCCATTTAAAGAACAGCTTGGCTAGCTTCCAATCCTATGAGTCTCACAGGTTCACAGATTTTCTTATTTTTGGGCTGAAGGTTTACAAGATTTTTTTTTTTTTTTTTCATTTCTCTAACCTACTTATGTGAAAAAGATGCAAATCATCTCATTAAAGAAGGTATTGAGTTGGGGCTTCATGGTTAATTATCCAAAGTTCTTCAGCTGCATTTGAGAAAACCTACTTATGTGGGCCTTCCACTCCACTCCTTATATAGATGGTATCTCCAATAAAGCATGATAGACATTTTCGCCAAATACCAATAATCTGTTTTCAAAATAAATTTATATTTTTTAATGTTACTTACATCATACGAGAGGAGTTAGATATGCTCGAATAGTTAAAGAAAAAAAAATGTCGCTTTTAAGATAATGTTGTTTGTGATCATTAATTGGATTAGATTAGATTATTTTAACTCATTTTCTTTCACATAAAAATGGATGGTTACCAATTAACTTAATACAATGGGTTTTATGGATATATAATCTCTCGAATTTTAAAGTCATGATATCACGAGAGAGAGAAAAAAATGGCAGGATACGTGCCTATTTTTGTTTGGACTACCAGTTGAGCTAAGCTTTTTTAAGCTCAAGCCCCCTACTAGTTTTATGGATATATAATCTCTCTCTTCCGTCTTCTCTCTATCACTACAAGAGGATAGGTACAAAATTTTCTACTTTACCCATTAGATACCCTTCTATTTGTAAATCCACAGAGAGGATTCCTCTTCGATTTGTGCAAATCATCGCAGTCGGACCCCATCAATGGATTTCCAAAATCTTTGCTTACAAGGAAAGTGTTGCTGTGGTGATTTAGGTGGGATTTTTGGGGTTGTCCTTTTTTTCATTTTTTTTTATTCCTAAGCGCCCCTAAATGACAGTATGAAATATTCATCCTCTTTACATGCTGCTGCCAACGGATGATAAATCTGTATATTTATGGATTTCCAACTATAATAGAATTAGAATTTCTGAGTGAGGATCCCACATCAATATCAATAAGTATCGTTATAAAAAACTATAAAACTAAAGATTTTCAAATACTAGGAGGAAAATTAGATTTAAAAGTCATAAAAAAACGAGCCCAAACTTTTGAGGTTTTACAATTTTTAAATGTGGATTTTCCAAATCCATGTAAAGAAGGGTCTGGAGAACTCTATTATTCAGTTATCAAATGTGACCCAATAAGTTTATTTATTTTCCCTCATGTGACTCTTTCATTTATTTATACTTTTACGATTACGACATAGTAGCCATTGACCTGGCAGCTGTGCCGGTGCTCCATCCAAGAAATCCTCTCCCCCCATCCCTTGTTCAAGTCAAATGTGTCTGTCTCTCTCTTTGTGGGTGGTCCTTTTCTTCTTTTCATTCTTTTATTAACCGTGGCGTGTTCTGTGTTCCTCTTTCTTGCAGAAAACCCACAAAGGAGTACCATATTTTAATGAGTTGGCCTGCCTTAGCTGGAACGGAATTATATATGTACTCATGGTACTTCATTTCATTCATTCGTTAAATTCCCAGGGCCAACATTGTTTCCTCAGGCTTTTGTACTATACCGTGCGTTTTGTCTGTCCTCTCCACTCTCCCATGTAACCCTAACAACTTTCTTGTTAGGGTTGGAAGCTGTTGAGGTCAGGTTAAGACGCAAGGTACTTCCATGACAGCCATTTCGTCCCTGTCAACACGTCTTAACCTCTCGTTTGGATCGATAAAAACAACTGAATTATGGTAGTCAATAGCCAATAGCTTCTCAGTGACAACCCATAGATACCTTTTAGGTCCTGTTTCTTTTGTAGAAATCAAGGAATTCGAATATCCAGGATTCAGGAATTTCACCAAAGAAGACAAAGAGGATAACATTTTTGAATTTTCAAAAGTCATTTGCGTCCCTTTCATGTGGTTGAAATTTTTAGATGGATGTTAGATAAGATTCATAGTATTTGTAAATGTTAGATCATGTCTCAAAAATTTCAATATTTAATAAGAATATTTTTTTTTTAGAAATTCAAGGAATTTTTGTCTTCTGAGAAATTTTTGAATTCCCAAATATAGTTGAACTCCTAGATACTACTTTAACTTGAGCATCTAGAAATTCCACCAAAAATTAAAAAGGAGTTGGAATTTCTGAATTTCCAAATGTCATTTAATATCTTTCATGTGACTGGAATTTAAAGATTGCATGTGAAGAAACATGGCATCTAAAAATGCCGGGAGATAAGATGTCACGTCACTTCCAAGAATCCCCAACATGTGGATTTCTTGTCAGAAATTACAGGAAAGAAGGCGGCCATAAAATTCCTATAAGGAATTCCAGTAAAGAAATAGGCTCTATTAGAAACATGTTTTTTTTTTTCTTTTTTGGTAAATCTATGGTAGGGATATGTTTAAACTTATGTTATGTAAAATTCCAAATGCGATCAAATTCATATAACTCTCGAGCATTTTTTAGAGTTAAAAAAAAGTCAATTTAGGCATTTGGTATTCTAAAAACTCACAAATCAAATTGAAATGTCTAAACACGAAAAAAAAAAAAAGCTCTCATTCTTGCAAACAAACGCTCGTAGGGAATTTAGGGCTTGTTTTCTTAATTAAAAAATTTTACAAGACTTTTACGTGTTGGGGCATTCATAACATGCTGTAACGACTTGATTTCTAATATTTGTAAATGCCATGTTTCTTCACCAAATTCCAAAATCTCAGCCACTCAAAAGATTTAAATGACTTTTGAGATTCCTGCAATTCCAATTATTTTGCTATTTTGTGTAATTCTTGAATACACAAGTACAAAAAAGGAATGGAATATTCATAAATTCCATATGTATGGGAATTTAGAAATCCTCCAAATAGAAATTCCCTTAATTTTAATAACAAACATGCCCTTAGGCTGTATTGTACAATCAACAATCTGACATATGGGGACACATTTCCTCACCCTTGATCAATTTAATCTAACCTTTTTTTTTTTTTTTTGGTATCAATCAGTTCAATCACACTACCATCTCTTATCTTCTAGATCTTCACTCATTCTTCTTCTACTGATAAAAAAAAAAAAGGATATCAAACAAAGTAAAAAGTTGACAAACTTTGATCCCTTTGAACTAGGTCTTGGGTTGTTCTACAATCAAAATTTGGGACATGATTATTTAGAAGTAAATTTGTAAAAAGAAAAATGTGGATAAGCCACATGTTTTCTCCATCTTTTTTCTTTCTTTTTTTTCATTTGGTGCAGCAAAACTCTTTATAGAAAATCTATTTATTCAAGAAGATTTCTTCTTAGAAGAAAGGATTTTTGAGTCTACAAATATTAAGACAGAACCTCAACTTTACCTATCATTAGCATGCATGCATCCAACTGAGCCCAATAAAATGGGTCTCATCTAGATTTAATCCCCACATCCACATGAATAAATCTCAAGAAATCTAGGATAGTGATTACATGGGCCCCATTTTCCTATATGAGGTGGGCCCTATATGGGGGTGGACAACATGACACGTGGCTTGGCCCACGGAAGGCAAGTAGCGAATAACACACTATGCCACGTCAAATTGACCAAATGGCTTGCCAACGGTTGCTTACTCAGAAAATCCGCCAAGAAAATTTTTCTTTTACATTCTGTGGGCATTAGCAGTCAACCTCAAACCTTGTGCCCCTTAAATTTTGTCCAAACAGCGCCCACGGGACATTTCCTTGCAGCTTTCATTGGGACTTTGACCAAGGGCTCCCAACTTTTGTCAAGGGACTGAAGTGCCCTTTATTTTGTTTATTATTATTTTTTCTATAAAGTATGTTTATTTTAAGGGTCTTTGACTAATTTATTGAAAGAATGAAGAGGATTTTCCCGGCAGCACAGTATGGATGGAAGGGGTCTTTTTGGTGCGTTTTTGTCTTTTTTTTTTTTTTTTTTTTCTTATTTTGTCATTTAACGATATGGTTGATATTGACCATTATATGGTAGTTGTTCTCGATTTGCAGATCTAAAAGAAGAGTGAGTTTTTTCTCTTTTGGTTGCTGGAACTGCTCGAGAGCAGTGGATGGGCTAAGGGAGGCAAAGGGAGGGAGGATACGAAGGAATGGATGGCGGCGAGTATGGGGTCGTCTTCGTAGGAGGAGGAGGGAGGATCGCCATGGAGGGAGAGAGGGAGATAAGGGGAGAAGCGGGGAGGGTAGACGGATGTGAGGTTGTAGGCGGAGACGAGGAAGAGGGCCTGGCTGGGCTTGGAGGTGGTGGGGCAGGGGGGGTGGGGGCCTGGGACCTACAGACACAAGAGGAGTGAGAGGAGACGAGGGCGGAGGATCGGTAGGTGAACCTGCAGATTCAACATTAATGTCTTTTTTTTTTCTTTTTTTTTTTACGATATGGTCGATATCAACCATTCTGTTGTGTTCAGCAAATAAGACAGTTTCATATCGAAGAAAACATGATTGACATTCTCTCCATGTAGGAGTTATTTTTCCATGGTTTTCATCTTATAAATGAACATGTCATTTTTATGAAATTGATTTTTCAAGTTTATATTGGATAGCACTTTTAGGGATGAAAAGATATTGGAATTGGATCAAATTCATATTGTACTTGACCTGAATACCAAATACTATTAGGAGGCCCACACCCAGTTCATACCTTACTCCAGGCCTACATTACCAAATTGAGGCCTTACTTTTATATCAATGTTATCTTTCTATTATAGAAAACCTCATAGATAGGATAATGTTGTTTTGATGATGATGAACTTAATAATGTGCTTGATATAAAATATATACTTAATATAAAATCTCAACGTTTGACTTCTCAGGTGTGAAATTCATCCATAACTTATTTAGGTTTACAGCCAAATTGGGACCTTACATTTATATTAATGTTATCCTTATATAACAGCAGACCCCATTAATGGGATGAGGTTGTTTTGATGACAATGTATTTAATTGCATAGATATACTTAATGTAAAGTACTAACTTTAGGTATTTAGGTTCTTTGATGAAATTCATGGGCATGAACCTGAACTTGAATTACGAATGGGTCAAAAACGTAAAATGGAAAAAAAGATGGAATCAATACCTGAAACTTCCAATTTGGTCATTAGGTATGCGAGCAACCTTTTACATTTCAACCAACATCTTGAACTCTTTGAGTCATCATATCACTCGTAAGTTCTTGTAGAGATCATTCTTGATGGGATGACAACTGAATTGATGAAAAACATTGAAAACTTTTTTTTTTTTTTTTAAGAATCTATATAGAGGTTGTTTTTTCAATAAAAAACGTAAGCCCGTTGTTTTTTCAACTGAATTGTGGGCCGCAGATCACAGCGAGAAGAGGCAGTTCCCTATTTGATTCTGATACAAGGTGGGTGCGAGAAGAGGCAGTTCCCTCTTCGAACTCATTTTCCGGATCTCTACCAGATGAGATTAGAGACCTCTCCTTCCTGGAAGAGCTAATGGTTGATGGGAATCTGATGATGGGGAAGATTCCAGAGGAGATTAGAAAGTATGTTTCTTTGCATGTTCTTGACCTCGAAGAGAATTCCTTATCTAGGGTGGTTCCAGATCTTCTTGCAGAGTTGAGGGACTTGAGAACTCCGTCTCTTGGTGGAAATCTTTTCACAGGTTTGATTCTTGCGAGGTTTGCCAATCTTTCTAGGGTTGAAGTTCTTTCCCTCGGAGGGAATCGATTGACTGGAAACATGTCGGAAGAGCTAGAGAACCAACAGTGCACATCGGCTATTTGCTCACAACACATTAGTATCGCCTGTTTGGTTCTGATCCAAGGTGGGCCGCGGATCCTTTGAGTTTCTCCTCTTCTTCGATCAAACTAGATTCTCTATTTCATCTTCTGCACCGCGATCCAAGATCGAGGAACGGCCTTCTTCTCCGTTCACGGTGGCCGAACCATTCCTCTAATTCTAGTCGCAACAGCCACACCCTCTTTTGGTTTCCTTCTCCAATCTAGGCGATCGACTTCCGAAACCCAAACTAACAGAGGACTGACTTCTCTGTCTCCGTTCTATGGTCCTCTGTATCAGAGAACCCAAATCGTTTAATCTGGCTTCTCTCTTCCGTATCAACATAACCCTGCAACGAGATCCTCTTGTCCTACGATCTCTTCTTATTCTTCAATCGTGACCCACCAATCCAATCAAATTTGATGGTGAGGGAGAAGAGGGCCAGGGAGAGAAGGAGACAAAGAAGAAGAAGAAGAAGAAAGAGAATGGGGATGATGCAGATGTAGTGGGCGTATGCTGGGAGGAAGGAAGGAGGAGAAAAGAGAAGGGAAATGAAAAAAAATGGAGAAGGAGAAGGTGATGCACTCCATGCCTGTGGCGCCAGAGAGGGCGAGATGCAGGCGCAGCTCAGGTTTTTGATAGTCGATATCGACTATTAAGAAAAAAAAAATGAAAAAAAAAAAACATAAGTGGCCCAAAGGACCTATTCTGTCTACCAATTTTTATTAGGCCCAAATTAATCCAATGATCGTTTATGAGGGCTTTTCCCCTTAATTCCCTATAAATATATATAAGGGTGGGCCCCACAACTTGCATTTTATTGGGCATGTGGGTAGTGAAAAAAGTACATCATTTTTGTCTTTTTTTTAGACATTTTATAAGAGAAGAACTTGAAAAATTCCCATTATGTCCCCATATAAAATACATATACATAATAAATATATATAAGGGTGGCCCCACAACTTGCATTTTATTTGTCATGTGTGTAATGAAAAAAGTACATAATCTTTCTCTCTTTTATAAGAGTAGGTAGATAGGTAGATATCACTCGTAAGTTCTTGTAGAGATCATTCTTGATGGGATGACAACTGAATTGATGAAAAACGTTGAACTTTTTTTTTTTTTTTTTCTAAGAGTCTATATAGAGGTTGTTTTTTCAATGAAATTCTAGAAGCCCTTACATCATTTTTTTTTTTTTTTTTGGGTTACCATCAAGCTCTGAAGATTTTCTTGCTATCAAATTACCCTAGAAACCAATAAAGATGAAGATTTCATTTTCTATATGTAAGTTTTACAGCAGGAAGATGCAGGTCTTGAATAAATATGTTTTAAACCATGCATCGAATTGTAACTAAATATTAACATCTAATTCATAATAAAAATATACTTTGAAAAAACTTAAATGTACATCAGGATGATTTTCTCATCAAAAAGTCTACTTGGACAAACTTTTTGACCAGAATTTTGGACAAATTCTATGGTATGCCTTGAATATCCCTATCATATTCAAGGCATACCATAGGATTTGTCCAAAATTCTGGCCAAAAAAGTTTGTCCAAGTAGCACTACTCTTTTCTCATACAAGTGGATTGCATGTGCACTCCAACTCCATAGGGCTCACTTAAGCTGATGATCAGTGCAACTTGTTTGACACTCTTACCCTTTGATATGACACGGGTTGACCTCTAAACTCATCAAACCTTTACTATCGTTAAATTATGTTTTTTTTTTTTAATTATGGTTAGAAAATATCATTAAATTTTAATGTTATTAAATCAAGGACTATAATAATATGATTGAACTAATTTTTTACAGGACTCTCATTGACAAACAAAACCTTCCATCCATCCTACATTGAGTGGCATAAAAACACGTCCCATAGGTTTTTCCAAAATCCATAGTCACATTTGTTATCATTAAATTATGCACATGACTTGATCGCAAGACTAAAGAGTTTAATTTATGATACATAAGATAATGTGCTAATCACAATATCAGTTACGTCTGCAATCACAAGGCAGTCATTGTCATGACATCTGAGCAGAAGCCATTGGAGGGGAAGAGATTCAAGATAGACACCCGTTATCATTATGTGGGGCCTCATGATAGAGTTCTAGGCATATCTTAAATGAAAGAGTCCAGATCTAATAAGGTAAAACTCCATGGTGATCGTGAGTGGACCATTCATAGTCTGTCACGTCATTGCATAGGCTGCCCGTATTGACGAGACGTACCATAATTAGTCACCGTGCACATACCAACTCAGAGGATCTCGATTTCAAATGGAAGTGTTAGGAGATGAGGATTTCGGGCGAAAAATCCTTTTTTGTGTTATTTTGGTAGAAAACAAATCCTAAAAGGATAAAAATATGATATTGACCCTCTGCATAACAGGGGCATTAACGTCACTGTCCACGGGTAGTTTTGTCATTACAAAAATTCGTAGCTTTGTTTCGGTAAATCCGTTAGAAACTAGAGACAGATTATCACTCTATATTTTAATCCCACGAAGATCAGAACCCCAAATCCAAATCCAAATCCAAATCCAGAAATCCTGCACTCTCTCGTCTCTATATTTATATTTGGATGTTGTGATTGTTTGAAGTAGTCATAAAAAAAGAAAAGTAGGCAGGCTTGAGGCTGACCTCTTTGAATCTTCTCTCTCTCTGTTTCGTCTCATTTTTGCTCTCCTTCGTCTGCTTCCTCTCCTTTTCTGCTTTGAATCCAGGCCACGAATCTAGCGTTCGGCCGCAATAGACGAATGAACGGACTAGATGATGTCATGGCGGCCCTTTTACTCCGTCTTCGTTCCTCATCTCTGAAAGAAAAAAGGAGCGGCTCAACTTCACCTACGCTTTTTCTCTCTTTCACACGGTAGTCAACGAATCGCTTCTCCATCTCACACTCGCGTGCTTATTTTCCGTCATTCCTTTTTCTGGGTTTTCTTTGTTTGGGTTTTTCTTGGATGGGTTTTGTTTTTCTGGGTCTCTCTTCAATCATCTCACCTCAATTTGATTGTTTTCTCTTTTAAAGTTTGGGTCTTTGGTCAATCGTATGGTCTTGAAGTTTCGTTTTTTGGCGTTTTGGGGACACCGTGGGAGGTGGGTTGCTTGCATATCTTCTAAAGATTTCTGGGTGTTTGCCGTCTATTTGCGGAAACTGGATTAGAAATCATCTGCCTCAGATCGTGTGGTGGGATATTACTTTCAATACAGCGTCATAAATTTGAGATTTCAAGTTTCTTCTTTTTTCTTCTTCTTAGATTCTTATTTTTCTAGGATTCTATTTTAGCAGGGATTTGGTGTTGGGTGTTTCTCCCCCTAATTTTGTCGGATTTGGTTTATTCATTGGAAGGAGTTGTTATTGGTTTTATTGGGTATTGTTTCCTGATAGAAGCCTTTGTAATCGAGATTGGGGTTTTAAAAGAACACATTTTTTTTTTTTCACTTCTTTTGCCCTCAATTTGCTGATTTTGGTCGTGATTGAATTGTATTTCTACGGTTTTTAGGTCTCTTCATCAAGGCTCTGATTGCATTATCAGGCTTGAATTTGCAATATATGTGAACTCAATCTGATTATCAAATTTGGTATTTCTAGGAGTGCTGATTTAATTGCTGAGACTTGAGTTCTTTTGTACCGGCATTACATCTTCTACTGGGAATCCAAATATGGCTTCGGGTGCTAGTACAATAGAGAAATCAAATGTTGGGGAGGGAGGATTGGATTCAAAGGTGAAGGGTGTTGGGAGTGTTAGTAGCAAGGACATGTTCATTAGAGCGGATCGGATTGATTTGAAAAGCCTGGATTATCAGCTTGAGAAGCACCTCAGCAGGGTGTGGTCGAGGGAGGAGGCTAGGCGGCCCAAGGAAGTATGGGAGATTGATTTGTCTAAACTGGATATAAAGAATGAAATTGCTAATGGGACTTATGGTACGGTATATCGAGGAATTTATGATGGCCAAGATGTTGCAGGTAAACTCAATCTTCTTTTCTTCCTTTATTTATTAGCTCTTCATTGAGGACTAGTATATTTATCATCTTTCATGCAAGCCCTTGAATCCATTGCTCAAAGTGATTCTCTTGGTGAAAACCTTGATGTCAAATGTTTCTCTTGCTACCTCCCTATTACCTGCAAAAATTGCAAATTGTAACTTTGGTTGTAGTCAAGATCACAAGGATCATTTTGAAATGGAGAGATCATGATTCTAATTATCAAAATCGTGTTCTCATCAGTGACTGACCGCTGATGAAAGAACTTGATAAAAGAACTAGATCGGGCGATATACTAGTCCTATTCAACATATCTTGCAAATTTGAATGTTTATGCTGATGGGAGGGTTGCTAATGTTTCATGTTTGAATTATTGAGGAGGAATGATACATGGTGAAAGTTGAATTTGCAAAACCCCAAAAGCTTCTAAACACACTTACATGTTTGTATGTATATATGTGCTTATGTGTATGTCTGTGTATAGAGCGCGCACACACATAAAAAGTAAAAATAGCAGGACACATTTGAATTAAAGGTGGGACCAAAAATCCCGTCAGCTTGCTGTGTATATATATATATATATATATATATGGAGAGAGAGAGAGAGAGAGAGAGAGAGAGAGAGAGAGAGAGAGAGAGAGAGAGAGAGAGAGAGAGAGAGAGAGAGAGATCCATTGTATAATGTTCTGCGAAGAATGATGAAAAATAATCTTCCATCTTGTTATTTTTGGCTCTTTCTTTGGGTGAATGATCACTGATGTTACTCTAATTTTCTTCAAACTACTTTTGAGTTCAACATTTGGTAGTCATCTTTCAATTTCATTATTACTTGTATTTTTTGTAAAAAAGGGTAACTTAGAAGAAAGAATTTGGTTGGGCAACAAGTATAAACCATCATTTTTAATCTCCAACTGCATATTTATATATTTGATCACATATTAGATTTGTTTTTTGTTTCAACTTTGGAAAGGAGTGGAAGTTAGCTTTGAGACATAATGCCTTGCATGTTTCTAATCCCCAAAAGATAATATGTTCTCCATGTGCTACCTCCAAATTGAACATCGTCTTTGGGTTTGGATTGTAGGCAAGAGCTTTATGTGGTGAATCAGATGGGGACTTGTGATGCCCAAATATGGCACAAAAACGGAAAAACCCCTTTAGAAAGAAATCTAATGGTACAGTGTGTAGTTTGTACAAAAACATTTTGAAATCATTTTGACTACCAGCTAGAAATTAGATGTCCTGTTTCATCCATCAAATGGATATTTTGGTATGATGAAGTTCCTAGGCAACCCTGTGAATCCCATGTCTGAGTGCTTTAGATTTTGTAGCATCCTTTATGTTATGAACCAAACAATACCGATTGACAACCATCATCATCAAGGTGTATCAAAGTCAACACTTGGACTTGGGACAATCCAAAACATCCTTCTGTCAAGGATAAACTGAAAAAAACCACAATCACATTTTAGTCGATCTGAGTTAATAAGATATGGATAGCATCCATTTAATTCAATTACAGACCATATCCACACTTTTATTTGGGAAGGATAATTACACATCCCATTATGGAGGTGAACTCTTATTGGATACACTCGCTGATGTTGTCCCTTCACATGAGATACCTGTTTCCATTCTAGAGCCCATGTGATTCAATCCACAAGCATCAGGGGAATAGGGTCCACAAAAGACGGCCCAAGACTATGGGATGACTCTAATACCGAAAGATGATTCCAACTAAGACTTCTATAACCCTCTAGCATTTTATAATATTCTGGATTTTTTAGATATTTTTTCATATTTTTTTGGGGTAAAACAAAAATTCGCACTGTGATGGATTACGATGACTGCAAACCGTGACGTGATGCCATGTCATAACGGTTTTCAGGGTCAACTGTAATGGGGGCTGCGACTGCAATTTTAAACCATGGTGAGGACTCTCATAAAACTATAACAAACCTTGTCAAACATCTAACAAATATATAGACTCAAAACAGAAAAAGAGAAGGTTCGCTAACTAATCCAAATGATGCCTTGGATGTGTGGCATTATAAGAGAGGTCCAAATGACTATTATAGTCTTCAAGCAGGCCCTGTATCTGATGTGCAAATTCCCCCTTTTGCCTTCTATTGTAGACACTAAGTTCATAGGCTGCATCAAAAGCACTTATCAGCACCTACTTGTTGAGCTAAAGATTGGTGAGCACAATTTATTATCTATTGTGGCCATGTTAAGTGGATATAAGCACATGGGAGTAATTTGAATTTAAACGATTCATGAATCTTTAAAATCTTGATAATTTACTTGCCAACTTTTAAATTTTGAGAATCTACCATAGTTGTTTCTACATCTGTGTGCTTATAGATTGACTTTTGCTCCAAGGTAGTATAGAAGCCCTTTTGTTTTTCCATTTCTCTACTTGTCATGTTTCTCCAGTAGATTTTTTTTAAGTCATTTATCTTCTGTTGTAATTAATCTTAGTAGATTTTCTGTTTTTCCATCACTTCATTAACATGGAAATGCAGTATCTTTTGATTTGTAGACTGTGTTACTTTTTTCTTTTGTGGCGCAGGACTGATCTTACAATAAAAGGGAATTAGTGATAAAATACTTGTATAGTGTGGATTCATGTACTTATGAAATAGTTCGAAGTTACTGACAAAAAAGAAAACTCAATTAACATGGGAAATATTGATGGGAAACTAATGATAAGGCTTAATTGTTACTCCAATACGATTTCATATATTTTTAAGTGCTGAAGTGAAAAGTGTTAAAACTTAAAAATTAACTCAACATGAAAGCTCACCAAGTTGGGTCGAAGTGAAGGCTCCACTGATTCTTTTTGAGGCATAGCAAGTTTTGGTGAAGTATAAAAATTTATCAAAATACAAAAATACTACTAATTGATATCTAATTTTTCGTGAGCCGTTCTTAGTTATGGGTGAGTAATGCCACTTGCAACTTGCAAGCCCTCGAGAGAAGGCTTGTTTGATAGGGATAAAAGTGTCGGGGCACGAAAGTGATCTTTGGGAGAGACTTTTACGAAGAACACACCTCAAAAGGTAGAATTTTTTTATTAATCTCCAATCGACTTTCCACTGCTTTACATACCCCTGTATGAAGAAAAAAAAAACCTTAAAACTAGAAGTTTTCAAAATAGAAAACTATATTCTAACCTAATCAAATTTCTTACTAAATCTCCTAATCACAACTCAATAAATAAACAGCTACTACAAATTCCAATAGAAAAGGATTTCCTTTTACTTTGGATGTTTTGTCACGAATTCCCCTTTTTTGGGCCTAAATTGGGCTACAGGTTTGACTAGGCTGGCCCACTGAACTTGCATCATTCTGCCTGGGTTGCAAAGAGTTTGACCTCTAGCTCGAGTTCTATATATGCGTCTCCATTGTAAACATGCTGCACTTGAAGTGATTCTGTTGTAATGCCTGACCTCGATCCTCTCTTTGATGGTTCTTGCTTCCTAGGTTAGAATGAAACAACTTTTCCATCTTTAATAGATGTATATGAATTGTATCTCATCCAATGGATTCCATTCTTGTCATACATCCATGACCTTTCCAGTAGGACATCCTAGCATCCATCGGCACAACATGCAACACACTTTATCCTTATTGTCATCTCTAATAACAAAGTTAAACCTATATCAAACTTATACTTCATCGCCGGTCATTAGTCATCGAACAAAATAAGGTCGAAGATAAATACACCCTTAGCTATAGATGATCCATAAGAGCTTGTGACACAATATTGTTGGAGCTCAATACAAATCAGCCATTGCTTGTTGAACAAAAGACAGTATTCCATAACCATCTTTTTTCAACAGTTGGTGTAGGTTCCTCTAGCACCACATGTTGACTCATCAAAATTTCAGCAATGGAGTTGCCATAGAGATCAACTTTCTCTACTTTATTCTTCTTTTCTTTCTATGGTTAATTGCTTTTTAGATTCTGGTTCATGGTGTCCTTAACTTCTTGCTCTTGTGTCGCATGTATCGAAGCTTTTGTGAGTTGTTTTGGAGATTAGAATGATAAATTATCTCTTTCTTGACAATGATAACCCCATTTATCCCTTTCTTGACTATGAAAACCCCAATGCGAGTTATTCTTAACCTTCCTCAGCTCATTGTTAGATCAAAAACTCTAACTTGTATCTTGGCTTGATTTGACTTGGGTACTGGTATGTAGTGACAGACAATTGACCATGCCTTTAAATGATGCAAACTTATGAGCTTGATGGTTGGCTATCTTTTCTGTTTTCAATGCATGTTGCACCATCTCACGTACCATCTTAAAGTTCTGAAAAGCCAATAGATGTTGTATGGCCAATCTTAGGCCATGATAATAGTCGTGAGCTACAACATTTTCTAACTTGTCCAAGTTACACCTTTCTTGGACTAGAAAGAGCTCCACCGTATAGTCAACAGCTGACTTGTGGTGCTATTTCAAGTCTTGAAGTTTATAGAACTAGTCCTTTTGATAGTTGCTTGGAAGGAATATTTACTTCATTAGATTCCTCATCACCGCCTATGTTTCCACTGGATCCATATTCTGGCACTAGCCAATCCATGAATGTTTCTGATTGCATCTTTTTATCATGAATAACAATTTTGATACCCAAATCCCTATCAACGTTCTGAAAGCCTGGCTACATTGATTCCGAAAATCTGGCTTTTATTCTGAATGGTTATTTTCCAAACAGTTGTTGTCCATTAAGTGTCTATTCAATTTAAGTAGTTGTTGAATTTTTGGAAGACATGAAATCTTATCCTTAATTTGATTGATGTCAGCTGCTAATTGATGTTAGCTGCTAATCGGGCATGGGATGTGGTGAGCTTGGTGGCTAACTGGTCGCATCCCAGTTTTCAATTCATATATCTATTACATTGGATCAGAGATTGACATACTCATTTGCTCCAGGTCAAAAATCAAAATGGTCATCTCTGCTTGTTGTTTCTTTATGGAGGCATCTTCTTCTTCTTGTTTATTTTTTTCTTTCCTTTTTTTAAAAATAATATTCAACAAATAAAATGGACTAGCTTGCTCCGTAGATTGTCCTTGGGAGCGTGCAGGTGAAAATGGATCCTAAATATGAGTTTGAATGGCTCCAGAAATCTAACAACAATTCCTGGCCTTCGTTTGGTCAACTCTGGCCATTGATTGGTGTGCTTACTTTAACGTTAACGGCCTTTTGCCAGACAGGCTGGGCTCTAAACTGACCTTCTAGATATGGTCAATTGAGACTAACCTAGTCAAGTCCCATATGACTTGGACCTTAACTGGACCTGGGCTCAGGCCTTTTATTGTAGGGAGAGGTGGGAGGCACTGTGCGGTTTGCACAGAAGTGACAATTTCGAGCATGTCTTACGAAGCGGTGATGTTACTGACCTGTCACATTTGGTTAGTCAGTGACTCAGTGTCGGTTGCGGATGATGTGTCGACCTATCATAGCGACATGTGTCCTTATCTTCTAAGGATTTGTGCCTAGAGGTGGTATTCCTTTATCTATCATTTCTTTTTCAGTCAACAAACAGGCTGGCCCCTGTTTCGCCGCGTTGCAGACTAAAACAAGGCTTTTGCCTTTAAAGTCGGCTCGATTCCAATCTGACCTGAAGTTGATCGTGTCTGGAATTGTTGTAGGAGGCTGTGCCTAAACATTCTTAAGTGCCGAAAAAGAGGCGCCTTTTTCAAGCACTGCATCCACTGACCTCAAGTTGATCTGGTGCGGATTGTTGTAGCCCAATATGGATCCTCTTCTTGGTCAGATGAAGATCTCAATACTTGCCATCCCTTAAGATCTGTTTTGCAACAGAAAGCATTTTATCTACCCTTACGAATTCTTATGTAGAGATCAAAACTAGATGTCTTTCCTTGGGGCCCTTGCGACGCCCTTCTTATCCTTTTTCACTTGCATCAAAACGAGGGAGAAGCTGTGTCCAATCCACTGGATCATGAGATCCGATTCTGATTACGAACGAACAAGGAGCTCTTTCAAATCTGTACATTGCCCACCTTGAGCTCTGATATCAAATTTGATGCAAGCCCTCTAGAGAAGGCTTGATCGATAGGGATAAAAATGTTAAAGCATGAAAAGGATGTCTGCAGCAGACTTTCACAAGCAAGGATCAAAATAGCGGTTGTGTTGGGTGTAGCGGCTAGTGGCCAAAACGCTGTGTAGCGGGCGGTACGTAGCAATGTGAATTTTTTTAGTGATAAAAAAAATTCGAATATTTTGTAGCAGCCAATCTTGTATTTTCTTTTTAGTAGTTTGGGACAATATAAGGACATAGATAACTTTAGGAAAGGCCATTGAGGAGAAGAAATAGAAAAAACAATGTTTTAAATTAAAATTGCTCGGCTTTTCTAGGTTTTAAACCGCAGTGCCGCTATTTTCAAAGTAGCGTAGCAATCTCAACCACTGCGGTTGATATGCTAGGTTGCGACTGGTATTTTGAACCACGTCCACATCGAACAAAGCTAGAAAGGTAGAATTTTTTTGTAAATCTCCAGCTAACTTTCCACTGCTTTACATATCCCTGTATAAAGATAACAAAAACCCTGAACCTAGAAGTTTTCACAATAGGAAACTATATTCTATCCTAATCAAATTTCTAAATAAAGTCCTAATCATAACTCAATAATAACTACTAAAAATTTTTGTGGAAAAACATTTCTTTTGCTTTGGATAGTTGTCATGATATCCCTTCTTTTTCCCCTGAATTTTGGGCTACAGATTTGGCCAGATCAGCCCACTGAACTTGGATCAGTGAGTCTTAATCAAATTAGATGGAGTCAATTGAGTTATTATGAGCCAAATGAGTTTTGATTGTGCCCTCTCTCTTTTAGTTTTTATGGAGTCATAAAATATCTGATTGAGTCTGTTTGGTTGAGTTGAGTTCAGCCTTTGGACTTAAAACATGGTGCTAATCATTTGCGAAAGAACCTAACGATGTGAAAGAATTTTGCAACTTCCTCACCCTGTCCCTTTCCGTTAACCATTGTGTTTGGTCGCATTGGTTGAGTATGAAAGCTTAAAGAATATTAAGTCATGGATTGGTTGTCTTTCTTATGGAGAATAACGAGTTTTTACGTCACCAATTTCCTAAAGCAGTTGTTCTTGAAAATGGCCCTGGCATCTGCCTTGCCAATTCAATTTTTTTCCAACTCTATTTGTCCATTTCCTCATTTGTGAAGTTCTTTTTTATAAGATTCTGCACTTGTTCTTGCAGCCCATGTTAATTTATTGCTTGATGACGTATTTCGTCTCTCTTTTATTGAAATTGTCTGTTACCGTTTGAAAAAAAAAAATGTATTGCTTGACCATTCCAAAACAGTTTTCACCCGTACTCAAATAATTCATTGGATTTGTGACCGAAGTCACCAAACTCCTATTGTCGTCTACCTCTGATGGTCCGAGCAAACAATTCAATTACTTTTCCACATATAGATATTAAATGTGTGTTCTCGACTATTTTCCACCTCATAATTTCCTGTCCGAAGTCTATGGTTGTCTATGTAAGAAAAAATCATCTTATTCCCCACCCCCCCCTCCCCCTCCTGTACATCATCTGATTTACATTTCTCTCTGTGTGTATTATAGGATGCGTCGTGCTTGTGTTTTGATACTACTTCCTATGCAGGTTCTATTATTAAATAATATGCTCATTCACATCCCTTAAAAATAATTTCATAAATGCAAATATAATAATAAATAATAGTAAAGAAGAGGACTGCAGCTATCAGTTGCAATCACGAAAATCGAGAGAAAATAGGCTTCAAGAAGACCTCTGTATCCCAAGTAATTTGAATTCCGGCAAAACTGGACTTTTCCTAGGACAACCTCCTTGGTTAAATAGGCAACATAAGCTTCACACTTTCACACTTTCAAATATGTAATAAATGACTTCTGCAAGTATCTCTACTGAGTGAAATTCTCCTTTGCTTCTTGGGTGGCCACTTTTCCATACTTTTGTGGCATCTCCACTAATCTCATTTGGTTAAAATGGAGAGAGGTGGCCTTTTCAGGTGCTTAGCACTTTTGTGTTTTTTCCACCTTCCTCCTGCTTTCTTTTTGTGCCTTTAGCCTCTAAGCTGGGTGTTGGTTCTTTCCCTTCATGGGCTTCTTTTGTGTTTTCTTATCGGGGTTGGTTTCCCCCCTAAGGTTTGCTTTCACTTGCCAGCATATCTCTCGTGCACTGATGAGCTATATATGTATCTAGGCAGATAATGACTTTACAAAAAACTACGCAAGAGTTAATTGTTTTTCCAAATAACTAGGTGATGGCTCTTTTCATGACTTACAATTCATTGAATGTCCAACTCCAATGTAGCTTCTTTTCCCATGAATAACTTTTGAGGTGATTCTTCAATTTCTAAGTTGACTTTCAATTCCAAGGCCCAACTTCTACGGGTAGTTTCAATCAAGATAGCTCATAGCTCCAAAGTAGCTATATCAGATGTAACAACTTCCAATGTTACCTTCCATTCTCTAAAATAGCTCCTATCATCAAAACAGCTTCTTTAGACCTAAAACATAGTTGACTCCATGGGCCTATGATGAATAGGTTTGGGCTCTTTGATTGGGTTTGTATATTTGGGCGTTGACCAGTACTGAATGGACTCATAAATCTTGGGTTGGATGCTCCTGCATCAATAAGCAAGATAATCCTGAGGTGGGCCACTAGCCTCTGCTAAAGGAGAGGATACAAGAAGCAAGGGGCTACACAACTCTTGACTTCCAGGAAGTCTATAAACTACTCCTTTTTCCCATAAGCTAGCTCAGTTGGTAAGGTAAATAAATGATCTCCTTGAGGGAGGCAAGAGTGCAGGATGGAGCCTTGGTTGAGGCTGGGAGGTATTTAAGCAGTGCACTGTGAAAAGGCAAGGCTAGTTTAGGTTTACTTTCCAGTTAACCAGCTTGCCCACTGGGGGCAGGGCATCCACAGTCCATTAAAGGCTGAGAAGAAAAAAAACAAAACAACTACTACTTTCTTGGACAAGTTTATCCAACATGCTTAACAAATGCAAATTGACTCATAATGACATGAATGCTACTCCAGACATAGTAGAAACAAACATTGAAATCCACCGAATGGGAAACAAGCAGTACCAATTGACCTAGATGGACACAATTGTTTGTTTATGGATAGGGAAATTATCCTATGTATGAGGTGTGCATTGTGTGCCCATAGCCAGGCCCACCTGATGGTCCATCCAAGTGTACCACACAACACCACCCCCTTCTTTCCTCTCATAGGTCATGCCCCCTAGGTTTGCAATGTGAATGGACTGGACCGTTGGATCGACTGTACACCCATGCAAATAGACTGGATGATATGGTGATCGGAACCACCCCACACCCTGGCGCCAAAAATAAAAAATAGAAAAGAAAAACTGAAGTGGGCCAATAGGTGGGGCCCACAACAAAGCGCTCATAGGAGGCTGACTATATAGGAAAATTATCCCATATTGGGGCCCACCTAATGGTCCATCCGACTGGACCAAACAAACACACCCACCCCCTCCCCTCTAGGTCACACACCCCCTGGGTTTGCACCCATGCAAATTGACTGGGCTTGTGGGCCGTGGAAGATAGTGTTAGGATGATTTAATGAGGCTGATTTTTTGTACATATGACGGCCTCACCTAGATCTTTAAATCCCAAAGTAAGCCTGTAGGTGGGGTCCCACAGCAAGGTGCACTTACGATCACGTGATGCAGGACAAGCCCATGGTCCCCATGGGTTGACCAGCATGTGGGCCCAGCCCATCTATCTTGACTAATTCCATTGGCCCCAGCCCATTCAGGTTATGATTATTTACTTTATTTAGGGTTGTTTAGAGCTGTTTTATTATGGTTTCTGTCTGAACTAAGGATTTTTAATCTCTACCGTTGACATCATTAGATGGTCCATATTAGTTCTAGGGTTATTTCTTTTTCCTATGCAAGTGATGTAAAGCCTCTTTGGCTTCTAATGGTTGATGATTAATGAAAATTGAAGCTTTTGGGGATCTTCCCAAGTTTTCATCGAGTTCTCTCCTTGAGATCTCTTTAACACCTCCTTGTTTAGAGTGTGGTGAGTGCCCAATTTTCTAGGTAATCCCTGATTTCCCCCCTCTCTCTCCATCTTCTAGCTTGCCCGCTCCGCATCTCTCCTCCATTCTGCATTATCACAACTGTATATATATTAAAAAATACAAGCATGTTGAAATGAAGGCAATAAATGAATACACAGAGGTACAAAGAAAAAGTTTTAAAAGTGGCAGAAAATAACTTAAGAACTGGCATCGACACATACATCACTAAAATTGACATTGCCAAAAGCTGCAGATGCATGATAGTAGCCAAAAAAAGAAAGAAAGTATAAAAGGCAAATTGCGATAACATTGTTAAAGTAGATTATGAAACCCTAGTCACAGCTGACATACATGTAGTTGAACAAAATAAAATCACAACAATGAACAAACAACTATGTTGGTCAAAACATGATAAACTATGTCACACTATTCAAGAACAACTCATCTTGTCCAATGCAAACTTTCATTATTGTTATTTTTGAAAGTCATACTCCATAAGGACCCTTAATTCTACTAGTCTACTTTTCTCTAATTCATAATGAGAACAGCAGGATTGATTGATGCTGATGAAGATGATGATGATGAAAACAGCAGGAGGAAATGAAAACAATACGATCCTTCACCATGCTATGAGGTCAAATCTGACTCTGGCTTGGATGAGATGTGACTAGGCTGGTACACGTGAGATTCTAGCCAAGGTGCTACTTGTCCTACCAACCTCATTTGATGTCATCTCTATAGATGTGATAGAATGATTCTAGTTTTCCTTCCATGAGTTGTTCCCAAAGCTGAATCCACTCAGGTGATATGGTGCACACGTACAATCAAACAAAGATAGGTTGTATGTCAGTCAAACTTGTCTAGCCACGTTCTGTTATATCTAAAGACTGATGACTAATGTTTCTCTCAATAAAAGATGGCCATCAGTGCTATTTTCCATCCATGACTACTGAAAGTCATGTTCACATTACTTATGTTAGTTTTTTAGCATTGATTGTTTCTGCACTCATACCATGTAATTTCTACAAAATGGATATTTACTTTCATATGGCCCTTACATTTAGTTTTTTGACTACTTAATCATTATGATTCGTGGAGACGAGGTTGCTCCTTGCAACCCTTTTGGACACTAAATCAACAACAACAGATCGTTACTTGTTAAGATTAGGAAGGGCGAAACAATTATTTCCATTAGATTCCTCACCACATTTTCTTTTGCCATATTATAGTGAAGGTTTTGGACTGGGGGGAGGATGGTATTGCCACAGATGCTGAAACTGCTGCTCTTCGGGCATCATTTCGGCAGGAGGTTGCTGTTTGGCATAAACTTGACCATCCGAATGTTACCAAGGTAATATCTTATTTATTGGAATAGTGGTTACTCTAGTCAGAGGATACTAATGCTAACAAGTTATTATGGGGATATTTTGCTCCACTGGTTTTTTTGGGAGCGACTTGAAATTTAATTTTGTTGGGAGCGACGTGAAAATTAATTTTGTTCTTCTGGCTAGTTAGAATGTCACTCCTCAGGTTGCTTTTTCTTTTTCTTCTGCTTACTCTCCTACTTTAGGTTTTGGTCATCTTAAGGCCCCAGGATAGCAGACTTCCGTGTGATGATTCCTGTGTTGATCAAATTGTGAATTTGTGCATTTTATGTTGTACAGTTTGTTGGAGCATCAATGGGAACTTCAGAACTTAAAATTCCACTAAAGAATCCTTCCACTAACAGCCGCAGTGATCTTCCAGCTAGAGCATGTTGTGTTGTTGTGGAGTATCTTCCTGGTGGGACACTTAAACAATATCTAATAAAGAATAGAAGGAAAAAACTAGCCTACAAGATTGTGATTCAGCTTGCCTTGGACCTTTCCAGAGGGTGAGTATTGATCTCTTGGTATTTCCTTTGAACCACAAATGTTTATAAATGGGCTTTCAAAAATCTAAAATATGCCTTCTTTATTCTGATTTTGCAGCTTGAGCTATCTACATTCAAGGAAGATCGTACACCGTGATGTTAAAACTGAAAATATGCTGCTAGATGCCCATAGGACTCTAAAAATTGCTGATTTCGGGGTTGCTCGTGTTGAAGCTCAGAATCCAAGGGACATGACGGGGGAAACTGGCACACTTGGATACATGGCCCCAGAGGTACCTTTGGCTTGCATGATCACTCTTAAAATTTATTTCGTTGGAGCAATACCTTGGACCTTTTCAGCTATTTTTGTTGATGATGTCTCCCCACTTGGGTTCAGTAAGAGTTTAACTAACCATATGCATTCCTAATTGGACAACCACTTTATATTGTGATGAAGTTTTGAAATATAATTGTCAATGGCATGCTGCTCTACCTCTACTATCAAGTTTCTAATGGTCCTTTGTACAGGTCCTCGACGGTAAGCCCTACAATAGAAGATGTGATGTTTACAGCTTCGGTATATGTTTATGGGAGATATACTGCTGTGATATGCCATATGCTGATCTCAGTTTTGCCGAGGTTTCATCTGCTGTTGTTCGACAGGTTTGCCTACTATTATTCATTTTACTACCTTAAATGTGCGTTGCCAGTGTTGTTACTGCTGAATTAACCAACTTCTGGTTGTAGTTTGTTTAACTTTCTGTGTTGATTGAGCAGAACTTACGGCCAGAGATTCCTAGGTGCTGCCCAAGTTCATTCGCCAACATCATGCGGAAGTGTTGGGATGCAAATGCAGAAAAGCGACTCGACATGGCTGAAGTGGTAAAGTTATTGGAGGCGATTGATACAAGCAAAGGAGGAGGGATGATACCTGAAGACCAGGCAAATGGGTGTTTCTGCTTTGCCACCACTCGAGGCCCATGATTTCTTTGGGTGTGGTGGTTAGATTTTATTCTATTGGGTTTGCACATTTTTCCCTTTCTTTCTAAGGAATGTGACAGTTGATGTTGAAGTTGTTCTTCCAAGCTGCTTGCTTTGTAGGTTCTCCTTCACTTTAGATTGGATTTCTATTTGATTACATAAGCAGAAAACATGGTCACTGAGGTCTCCGGGCTGCTACTTCAGCTGGTAAGGGACATCGAAGTCCTCCAAGGAAGGCAGGGTAGCTAGGTTCAAGCCTGGTTGTAGCAGGGAGGCAACTTTTGGCAGTGCCTCGAGAAAAATAGGTAGATATGGTCGCTTTGGAAGGTAGATTAAGATTGCCTAAAAAAAATGGTGAGGCATTGATTTCTTTGATCATTGCTGTAACTATGTCACCTTTGGAAACCTTTTGCTGTAAATAAATGAGTTTTGATTGGCAATATGTTGGTGGGTTTTGTGGTTTTAGCTGGTGGGACTTCTATGAGTTTTGTGGTTTTAGCTGGAAATCTGCAGCTGGTGCCAGCTGCAGATTGAAGGGATAGTGCTCTATTATTGATGATGATCGATGGTGATGATGAAATCATGAAATCAGTTCTGTTTTGCCATGTTTTCTTGTAACTCAGTTACCCTGTAACTTAAATTACCTTTGTAGCTCTTGGCTGCCAATAATTGATTGTTGCAAACAAGGATAGAAACTAAAGAATTGCTTGGTTAATTATGTTATCCACATGCAAGAACTGTAGGCTTACACATTATTTGATTAACCTTCACTTTTAGTTAGGCAGATCCAAACAAATCCTTAGTATCCAGGCATAATTGCCGTTGTGTTCTAATTGCCGTTCCAATAATTTTTAAGTTCAGTATTTCCAACGCATGTAGCCACTTTTGATGGTTGTTGTTACATGATCTTGGAATGTGTCCTGACTGGAGTTTGATCAAAGTGTTGTAATTTATGCTATGATAGCAGCAAATGTTTCCAGATTTCTGTAGATGTGATGCCATTAAGCATGTGGACAAACATGTTACTTTCATCACAATCATAGCATATGAGAGCATCTTCAAACTGGAATTGCGTCATTGACCACCATCATCTAGTGTTAAAAAGATTCCTTCACTCTACTATCATCCTTATCTCTTCTGCACTTGTTTGGGGTTGGCCACAACAAACTTCTATAGTCCATCTATTATATTACATCTCTTTCTTGTCAACTGATGTCTGCCTCATGTTTTCTAGTCGGTTTGGCATGACTTTTGCTGCTGCACAGATGTGAAAGTGAAACCCACGAGAGTGTAGGACAGATGACATGTCCGCAGCTCCTAAAAAAAAATATAAAAAATTCAGCGGCAGTGTAGATAAGATTTGTATGAAAAAAATGATGTCGATAGGAACTAGTTCAAGATCATGAAATGGACAGTTCAACAATTGAAGTATGAAGCTTTTGTTTCTTTCATCTATTTCTAAACCAAGGATCAGTCTTGACTCTTGGTTGAGGTATGATCCACACCTGCCCTTGAATTTCAGTGAACCCTTGTTTGCTTGTTCTATTGATTAGTGTGGCTGCTGGAGAGATTTTTTTTTGTGGGCTGGGACTCATTACAAGTGCCCAGTTAGATCTATGTCAGTTGCCACCAAAACAATCTTGGCTTCACATGATAATGAAATAAAGCGGAATTTGCACTATTATTTGCTGCTCTTTCCCACCATGTTTGGGGCTAAAAGGTAATGTTGGTTAAGTAATTCTATGAATTCTTGGAATGAAATTGTCCTATGTCAATGTGTTAATTACTGAGGTTGTGTTATGTAAAATTTCCTCATCTCAACATTTTATGTTTAGGTTATGTAATTTTCATAATTTTGTTGATTTCAAAAGGTGCCATTTTTCACTTTTTTTTTTTTTTGGCCTCATTTCTGGAAGTATTTAGATGGGGGATATGATATCATCATAGATTGGATTCCATAAAATGTTATCAGTTTATTGCTGCATGAAATAACTCCATTACACTGAGCATGTTTTGCTGTTTGAAAATGATGGAACATATCTTATAATCTAGAGGATTTTACTAGAAAAGTCTCGAAATTTGATCATCGCGAAGGGTCCCCGCAGATTGTGCAACACAAACAAGGTCCGTCAGGACCTCTTCCGTTCTTTTTTTTATTTAAATGCTGAGGGAAGAGATACTAGCGTCACTCGTGTCTGATAGGAGAAACACTAGCGTCGCTCTATGTGATTTTCTTAAAACATAGAACTCCCTTTATTTCTTCTTCCTCTTATTTTTTTTTCCTCTTCTCCCACCTAGTTCTCTATCTCCCCACTCCATTTTATCCCAATCATCTTGGGAAAACAATATCACAAGCTTTATAAAAAGATTACCACTAATCGACTTACAGTTGTTTTCTTTCTTCTTTTCATATTCTCAAGATTTATCTTGAAAAGTGAAAGAGACGGAAAAGGAAAAAAATGGCAGACATAACATGGAAGAATGGTTCCAATAACAATTTTATGCTTGTAAATTATTACGTAGAGTTTATCCTTTAACCCATGAACCCATCCATGAGAAAAGAAGAGAGAGAAAGGCTTTTCCTCAGTGTAAACCTGTAGTGTACTCGCAACTTTTTCTCCTATATGAATAGAGAAAAACCTGTATTCGCAACTTTTGCACCCATATGAATAGTGGAACACTTTTATTCACAACTTTTCCGCCCATATGAATGGTGGAAAACCTGTATTCGCCGCTTTTCTGTCACTCAGAAAAGAGTATATAAAAAGAAAAAAAATGACGGGAAGACCAAATTTGTGTTGACAACCTGCAGGGACCCTTCGCGAGGAATGGCCAAATTCCGGGATTTTTCCCATAAAATCCTCTATAATCTTTAATGTGAAAGGTTTGTGGTGTGTTGAAAAAAAAAAAAAAAAAAAAAAACCACTAATCCTTTGGGCTCTTCATTGTTGTTATCAATAGGGCTCAATAATAGCTACAGGCATAAGAAACGGTAGCTATTAACCTGCCTAGCTTAGCCTAGGCCTCCATGCCTCAGGAAGCAGAGAGGTCATGGGTTTGGCACCCACCATCATTGGTCACCTCCCACAGTTTTGCCGGTACATGTGTATAGGAGGGTTTGCATGTGCCTCTAGGGATTAGTTCTCGGCTGTTCAGAATCGAGTGTCCCTTGGCTCAGGGCCAAAGGCTCTTAGGTTGAGTTGAGCAGGAGATACCGTAGGTTACGAAAAAAATAAAAATAAAACTTGTCTAGCTTGGTTGTTATTAAAAAAAAAAAAAAGAACACTAAAATCAGAGTCTAATGATGCACACAAACAATCTAATTTGATTTTAGTGCGTCGAATTTTAACATTCACTCTAATGACAAAATAATAGTCAGATCAATATTAGAGATTCTTAAGCCACACATAAAATAAATGTGTGAGAGCAGGCCAGTTTGGTAACTCTACTAATAGAGTCAAATGAAGTAAAGTTGATTTTGAATAAAGAATAAAATATAAGTGGATTACAATGGTATTTTATTTTTAGTTGTTTGTTATGGAATCTTTTTGACTTTTTTGTATGGAAAAGTGGAGGTTTTTTTTTTTAGTCAATAAAGGTAGTTGCTTTTTGACTTTTTGTATGAAAAAAATGGGGGGATTTTTGAAAAAAGTGCATTTGATGTGACGTTCTTGTCTGAAAAATGGAGGCTTTACGTGACTTTTATTATCTTAGTGAAGTGCCAAACTAGCCAGAGTAGAGATGAAATTTGCTATTATAATAGCAAACCCAAAACTATTTTAAAGCTTTGTCCCTTTTGTTTTCTTTTTTATTGATGCTAGGGACAGTGGCGGCTCTAGGAATTCGAGTCAGTGGGGTCAACAAAAGACTTATCTTCTACAAATCGAATAAATTTGTTTTTTCCTTTATCAACATCTGTCATCTACTTTCGATAATTCAACAAATATAATATAAAATTATCAAATAATCTATTTTCGACAATACGGCAAAGATAACATTAAATTCTAAAAAAAATTAGAAATTTTAATACATTGTTATAAATAGTTCTTAAGCTAAAAAGAAAATCCAAATATATAAACTCCAACAGCTGCCCTCAGCGGGTTTTGATGTGTTGAAATCGTTGCATAATAGTTTCATTATCAACACTAGCAAACACATCATTTTCAATATATGTTACCAAGCAGTCGTTCATCAATTAATCTCCCATTCGGTTACGCAATTTGTTCTTTACATACTTCATTGTTGAAAAAATAGCTTTCTACCGTTGCAGTCGCTACTACCAAAATCAACGCCAATTTTAGAAGCAAATAAACCAATGGGTATGCGATATCCTTCTTTTGTTTTCACTAATTTTCTAGCAATGTCACCAATTCATATAAGTTCTAAAAACTCATTGCTAGAGTGCATATGAGGGAAAAAGTAAACAAAAGGGACCTTTCTTCTTTCTTTTCTTCTTCTTTTTGGAGATTCAAGACCTCAAGTGCACTTTTATTATTCTTTTTTTTTTTTTTTTTTCTCTGTTGCTCGGCTGGGGCTGAAAGTCTATATGCTTGAATCTAAATGTTAGAGTTTTCTCCTTCTAATACGGAGAGAATACCGTATTTAGAGGTTAAGTTAGGATAAATGAAGAGTTAATGATAGAATATTTAAAAAAAAGATTTATCTTTAAAAAATAAAAGTTGGGCCATTGTTTTTTTTTTTTTTTTGTTATGGTTGACGGATAGCCCATTAACTTAGGCATTAAGTGGGGTCAAAGGTATCTTATAAGTTTAAATCATGAATGGATTTTTTTCTTAATATTTTTTCAGATCTCAGTGAGGTCAATTGACCCTACTGAGGTTAATGTAGCACCGCCCATGGCCAGGGACCCAATAGATGATTTAGATTAAGCAAATTGGTGAAATTTTCTTCTCGCTTCTGCAGGACATTTGCATGCAGATGTCTTGATCTAAACGTTAAAGAGGAGGTCATGATGTCACGATGAAGTTGGAAAGTTTTTGTGATTTTAACCGTATGACTGCTCTTATATTTGAGAGATGAGTTAAAATTTAAGTATTTTCTGCAAACGTTGAAAGTGCAATATCGTACCGTCATAGTATATGATGTTTGCAATATCGTATAGTGTATGAATAATTCTGTAGAAAATATTTAAACTTTGATCGCTTTTATGAGCGGATCAACGGGCAATATCCCAATATTTTTTTCCCATGTTTTTATGATTTATAATGTCTCATATTTCTTTTTCTGGGCGAAGAAGACGTAACCCTATGCGAAATGGAATCCCTTATGGTACAAGTAATCCTAGGATTTGATTCACCTATGTTGTCGATATGAATCTTTTTTCCTACCCTTCACCAATGGGCAGCCGACACCTTTAAGTGGGCATATAGTGCAACTCAAGCATTTGACTTGGAGAAATCCGGGCTTGGCAAGCAAAACTTCTTATGAGCCACCTAATGATCTGTTCAAAATAAACACTCTTTTCATAAATGGGATATCTTGTATCCTCAAATTTTACTGTTATAAGAGTTCACCCCATTATAAAATTGATTGTTTATCTAAAAATGTGATTTAATGGGTTTTCTATATATTCATTAATTATGGTAATAACTTACTAATTGGGCGCGACATTCGTTTTTTAACGGCTCAGATTTGGATAATACCTTACTGATTGGGCCCGACATTCATTTTTTAACTGCTCAGATTTTCAATGGACGGTCACTAACTACCATGGAGTTCCACTCCTTCCATTCATGATTTCTTAACTCAAAGGAGGATCTGTACTCTTGCAACTTGCAGGGTGGCCAAAATGCTCCGAATCCACTAGGGTGTCACTCGGAGATGCATGCATGAATGGGAATTATAGAGGTTCCTAATCCTATCTACAGGTACAACGATAGCTACGCAAGCTTGATCCGAGTAAAAAATAGATATACAATGAAAAGCATTCCGTTTTTCGATTGTGGGCCACGTTTTAGGGCCCATTTGGGATCTCCACCAATCACACAAACCCACCCCCCAACCAACCAATCCCGCCCCCTCCCATATTCAATTTTTATGTCCGTCATGGTTTTCTTAACTGTTGGATTGACTATTTAATAAAAAAAAGTGATCACTACAATTTTATGCATATTCATTATCATGTTTTTCATTAAACCGTTAATTAAAGGGTGGAGAAATTTAGAATGACGTGAAATTTGAAGGCATCGCATATATTTGGATTGGAGTTTATTTTACACGGTTTGGATTCCAATACATTGGCACCTCCATGGAGTTCAACCCCTTTTAACTCAGGGTTCTCCTTTTTATATTTTAGTCATTATACATGAGGAATTAAAAACTATCCTAATTCGAAGCTAGCCTAACCGAATCAGCCTAAAGTTGTTTATGGAGTACTCTATCTAGTCCTTTGTCATCCTACGACATTGTCATTGCCACCGTAGTGTTCCATTTGAATGCTCGACACATTTCAGCTGTACTCTTCTAATGCTAGGAATTGATTCTTCGCACTTAAGTTAAGCTGAGATGCTTTTTATCACTAATGGGGTTAACCGTTACATTAAGAGCCTCTTCAATATACCCCCCAAAGGTTTTTAGGATTTATAAATAGCCCTTATGATTTTAGTATTAGTAAATAAGCTCCTGTCTTTTTATTTTAATACCTTTTGTGTCCCCAAAACTAGTAATCTTCCAACCACCAAAAGTTTTTAGAGTGAAATGACACTTTTACCCGTATCTTTATCTCTATATGAATCAAAAACTTAGACTTATTTTTCTCTAAAACTTGTAAAATTAATATTTACATTTTGTTGAAGAGAATGACCACACGTAAGTTTATGACCGTACGTAAATCTATTTTCATCAATTCAAGGCCTATTACATTAAATCCAAATCGATCATAATTACAATCAACGCATGTGCTTATAATTGATTATTATTGATTCAATCCGTGCCTGACTCACCGCTAGATTGATGAAAGTTTTAAAATACATGATTGAGCTTCATGTGCATTAAAGAGGTATTGAGAGAGATCGTTGGGACTTGAGATAAAATGATAGCATTTTTATAAATAATAATACGCTCACTTTTGTTTAATGGGTGTAAGGGCAAAGCTGTCATTTTTATAAAAGTTCAACACAAATCTCATTGTGGTTGTCCAATCTCATCAGGAATAATGATTTTGGGGATATAGAAGGTATTGAAATGAAAAACCAGGGGCCTATTTACAAATATTTTAACCACATGAGCATATTTACAAATTATGTAAACCTTAGGGGGGTATATACAAAAAAACTCTTAAAATTTGTGGATGGGTGAATGAACCTAGGTAAAGTAGCATAAAAATAAGAGTATTTTGCATATACCTCCCTAAGGTTTTTAGGATTTGTAAATAGGCCCCTGACTTTTCATTTTAATACCTTTCATGTCCTAAAATCAGTTGTCTTAATGAAAATGGTCAACTATCATGAAGTTTTTGTTGGTTTTTTTTTTTATATATTAAAATTACAGCTTTGCCGTTACATCCATTAAACAAAAATGAGTATATTATTTTACAACAATACCATTATTTTATCTCGACTCTCAATGGTCTCTCTCTCAATGACTCTCTCATGCACAAGGAGCCCAATCATTATTTTAAAACTTTCATCAATCCAACGGTGGGTCGTGGGTGGATTAGAGGAAATATATCCAATTATAATTATATCACTTTACAAAAATACTATTATTTTATCTCGATTCTCAGCACTCTCTATCTTAATAACTCTCTCATGTATATGATGCCTAATCATTATTTTAAAACTTTCATCAATCTAACAATTGGTCATGGATGGATTAGATTAATTATAACCAATTATAAGTATAGGTGTTGATTGCCATTATCAGAGGCGGACCCAGGATTTTCGTTTAGGTGGGGCTAAACTTTTGCTAGAATTTTTTCACATTAACAATAAAAAAAGAAAAAAAAATGAATTCCATAGTCACTATAACCATAGGCTCACTATAATCATAGGAAAATTGACCAGATGGGTAGTCACCGTAACCATTGGAAAATTGCCCAGATGGGTCACCCCCAAAAGTGCTCTGAAAGGTCCCAAACTCATCCGTAAAACCGTTGTTAAGTGGGAAGCTCAGATAGTAAGATTGTTTGGCAGTTGAGGAAGGATTCCAGATAAATCACCCTCCATTGGTAGGGCTGTAGAGGTGTGTTAGAAGTCTGAAAAAAGGGTCCTGCCAAAAGGGAGAAGTTCATAAATGGATATGGTGAAGGGTTAGGGATGATGGGTTTGTTGATATTTGATGAGAAAGTGGACTCATCCATGTCCCTACACCAGTTGGAATCGCATACTCAGAACATATTGCTGACAAAGAGAGCACTTAGAGGTGGACCTTTCACCAAGTTTCATTTTCCATACCTCCCTGCTTACAAGGAACGTGTTCAAGTTTTTAATGCCTAGCTGATGTTACTTGGCTTGACAGCAAGGACTGTCAATATGGTAGTCTCAAATACGCTACATTAGCTATAGGGAAGGTCATCCTCTGTTTCTCAATAGAAAGTTTACAGACAATAGGAGATGCAGCTTTTGCCATTCACGCAGCAGGAGGTGTTAGCGTCATCTTTGCACAATCTACTGATAATTTGCCCGTATCATGCGACCTTATCCCTTGTATTGAAGTAAATTATGAGGTTGGAACAGTAAAAAACAACCCACAAATCTCACTTAATCATAAATCAAATAAGAACACAAGTGAAAAAAAAAAAAAAAAAACAAAACAAAACCCAAAATCAAGTAATGTAACAAAGAATATCATAAATAAAAATCCCTAAATCAAAACAACCCTGATCCTAACCATGAAACAAAAAGAACCCTAACTTCTTTGTGCAATGCCTAAAATAATAAATGAAATCAAAGAAAATAGGGGGAGAGGGAGAGATAGGCGACATAGAAGCCATTAAAAATGGATGTCAGAGAGAGACAGAGAGAGAGAGAGAGGGAGATTTACCAGAAGCTCAAAGATCCTCATAGATGTCCGACGAGAAGTGTAAGAGATCCATGCACTCGAACGAAGAAGGGTGCAGGTTGAACCGTCGAAGGAAGAGGGAAGGTCGACAGAGGAGTTGGGGATTTTTTTCGTTCCATCCTTTTTGACATGGGGCAATGATGTTAGTCCTGTGGGGTGTGGGCCAAGGCCCAATACGATTTTAAGAGGTATTTGAAATTCTACTTGGGGCGACCGCCCCAGGTCACGATAATGTGGGTCTGCCTATGGCCATTATGATCGATTTAGGTTTAATAAGATGAGGCTTGTATTAAAAAATTAAAATTTATGTATGGTTATTTTCTCCCACTAAATATACTAGAGTCACTGATGGACCCAAGTGTAAGGGTCGGGGGGCTGAAGCCCAAACCCTTGCTCGAAAAAGACTTAAAAATTTTAAGAATCCCCTTGAAATTCTGAATATATATATATATATATATATATGTATATTACATTTTCCCCCTCCACCAATAGCCCCCCCCCCCCCCCCCCACACACACACACACACACACACACACACACACAAAGTTCAATTTTCTGGGTCCACCACTTACTAGAGTAACTATTAATATTACAAGCTTTAGAGAAAAATAAAACCAAACTTTTGAAATTATACACATAGGGATAATAGAGAGATGGGCAAGGATGTCATTTCACTCTAAAAAAATTATAATGGTTGGAAGCCTATTGATTTCGGAGACACACACACACATATATATATAATATATATAATAGAAGGTATTAAAATAAAAGAGTAAGGGCCTATTTACAAAATAAAAAAACTATAAGGGCCTATTTGCAAATCTTAAAGATCTTAGGGGGTATATTAAAAAAAAAAAAACCTTGCTCTCCCATAAGAATATTTTTTTATTTCAAGTGGAGCAAAAGGATGAGGTACTTGCTCTCCCCCATAAGAATATTTGTTTATTTCAAGTGGAGCAAAAGGATAAGGCACTGGTCATATCGCACGTGCCACACTTTCTGATAAGTACGATGGCGTAAAAAACTGCAGCAGATCGTGGCTCAGTTGTTTTTCTTTGGATTTGGTTCTGTACAAAATTGAAAGGACGCGTCGTTTCTCTTCTCCCACGTCAACGTCTGAAAGAGATTATGTCCAAGGGTTCACTCGGACGGTCATATTGGTGGACCACCTCATTGATTAAAATATCGGCTGATACCGAACCGATATCTCATTGATATATCGGTCTCGGTAAATATCGCCAAAATCTTGGCCTATATCGGCCGAAATGATCTTCATATCGGCGGAACCGATATCTCGGCCGAGATGAGATAAAAATAGTAAAAATCATAATTTTTTCATCTTTTTCCCCATCTTCATCATCTTTTCCTCTCTTCTCATCTCTTTTCTACTCATAGCAGCAACCATACTCCATCACACATCTCTCTTGGATATTTTCAAATCCCACATCTATTTTTTGAAGAAAATATTATTTAAGGTAAGAGAAAATCAACTTAAAACATTTTATTATATGTTTTTTTTTTTTTTTTTTAAATGAAGCATAGAAATCATGCTAGATCTACATACTTTCATGTTAGATCTACTCATGCACATGATTTTGAATTTTTTTTCCAATTTTTTTTTAATTTTCGGATTTTTTTATATTTGAATTATAATATATCATTTTTTAGGGATTTCATCATAAATATGTTCTTTTAATGATTCATGATCATTGTATAGTGTGTAAATGATTGATCTACATACTTTTATGCTAGATCTATATATTTAGAGTTTTCAAAATGATTTTTTTATATCTTTATTTTTTCTAAAAAAAAATATTATTACTTGTTAGAATATTTGTGATACTAAAGGATTATTAATAGTGTGTAATACACTCATACTCACCAATCTCTCTCTAGTCTCTACACTCTACTAGTCCCTTCTTATTTCAAGTAAACCATGAACTTTTTGATGCCCAAGTGCTTTATGATTTATCGATCTCACTATCATATCATGTTTCTGATTTTAATGTCATCTTCAGGGTCTTGAATTTCACAACTTATTTGATGATTGAGTTAGTATTAAATGATAATTGATATGTTATATTTATTTTCTTATATTTTACACTAATAAATTGATCATGAGCATTAATAATGGTTGCATTATATAAAATACTAGAAAAGACAGCGAACTGCGACCCAGACATGACTCATAACTTAAGGTGACCGAAATTTTGATTTATTGTTGTTACTAATGGAAAAAAATTATTGTTTTCCAGCTATCGGTTTTTCGGCATGGCCGATACCACGACCGAGATCGAGATTTTAAACCATGGACCACCTGCCCATGCCTAATGCCAGTTTCAAGCACATGGGCCCCTTCTCAGTTCGAGCCAAGTGGGGGTGAGAGGGATGTATAGAAATCTGTTATTGGGCTCATCAATATTTAATAAACCTGAATCATTCCAACTGAAATGCTATATCATACTCTCTGGTGGTGACTTATCATCAAACTCCAGCACATTATGGATATCTTGATTAATATAATCTTATGCATTAGTCATATTTTCAATTTACCGTTAGACCAATGTTCGTTGAAGTAAAATTTGAAAATATATCATTGCAAGGAAGATGATAAATTATATATTTTGAATTGTCCGAATTATAAATAGGTTAAACTCATGAAGCAGGCATTGGACACTTGGAGGGGTAGTGATCATCCTAAAACAGGGTTTGCAAATATAATTTATACCTAGCTACTATATCTACTCGCGAGAGTAAAGATATTAACTGAGTGTCGTATCCTCTGGGAAAAAAAGGTTGAATTGGTTTTTAAATTCCTATACTCATCATAATAGAAAACGAAGTGTTGATTGATGGATTTGATTTGTAAAGTAACAAATTAAAGACAAGGTTTTGATTCAATCTAAGAAAAATCTTAGGGTATAAATCCACTGTAACCTCACACAATGGTAAGTATAGACCCAGGATTTCATTATTAACGCTAAAAAAACTCGTTATGATTACAAATCTTTATAGAGTTAATAAATAAGGGATGTGAGTTTAAATCGAGATATAACCTATCTCTATGGCATAGATTATCTGAAATCTAACAGCACATTCATTCAAGCATCGTTATATGACTCAGTGTTCAAATTTATAAGATTAAAATACCAAAGAAAGTAGATATTGCATTAAAGATAATCCAATCAATGGATAGCATCATGTCATATAACCAAAAGCGTTCAAAGTAAAACCCTATAACCTATACATCACAAAAATACAAAATTAGGGCTTCATCGCAACTCTAAGATAGAGAGTTAGTTGCTCATGACGAGAGGTTGACGAAGAATCTCTAATGAAATCCCCATTGGCGCTCTTCCAAAGCTCCCAAATCAGCCTCCAGATCTTCTCCGAATATATTAAAAACGAGATTGGGGCTTTCTTTTATAGCCTTTTGGACCAAGAAATACTCAAAATGCGGAAAGAGGTGGTGTCCAGCCGGGTTGGGTGTCCGGACGCCAGGAGGCAGTGCCTCAGATGCAATTTTGGGGTCTAGCATCCGGCTGGCGGCAGTAAGCTCCGGTTCTTCTTATTTCTTGTCATTTTTTCTCTGACTTCGTTCTCTTTCCACCTAAGACACTTGTAAACATTAAAATAACATAATTAAGCTAGTTAATATCATTTGTAGGTATAACAAAGTTCTCGTTGAGGGGCCTAAATGGTGTATTTAGCTTCTCATCAGGTAGCTCAAGAATTGAATAGGACTTTTGCAGCGCCGGTCTAGTGAGAACCTCCACCCTCACCTGACTAAGAAATATCAGTGATTGCTCGGTTACTTAGGGTTTCGACAGAAAATGCGAGTTCAGAGCCTTAAATCTTCTTAACTGAGTTTTTGAGTCCAAAAGTCTACAGAAGGGCTATAGATTAATTAACCTGAATGATAAGTATAGCAACAATATCATAATATAATAATGAGAGATGCTCATCTTATCATAATAAAGTGAGAGATGCCGTCATAAGAGCATCTCCCTATAATAATAGATATTTATTTATAACTGATAATCTCAAAATACTTTAACGAACCAGCTGATCTTATCCGAAATTATTTAATGACAGGGCCTAGGGAGAAGAAGAAATGACCACGGCAGTATTTTCCAATGAATTGTACACTAAGAATTATGTAAAACATGAACGCATGAGCGTCTAATATAGAAATTTTTGAGGACCATGAATGACCATTCTTTGCTTAGCTGGATAAAGACATGATATACTATGAAGTGGCGGGCGAGTGAATTCAAGTTTCATGTAAGAGGAAAATTTTGAGATGGTGTATGCATAGTGTGGGGAGGTTCCTAATCGTCCCAAGATTATGCTTAGCTTGTGTGTTTTGGCCCTCAGTCCGGCTGAATGCATCCCGGCTATGGTGCCAGGGCACTAGCCGGGGTCAGGGTGATGGCCTCAGTCCGGCTGAGGCCGACTTCGACTATGAGCCCGGCCCCGGCGTGCATTCCGGCTGCAACTGTGAAGACTGCCAGCCGAAGCGCATGCTGAAAACGCCCCCTGCCTCCAGGCGCATGTTGATAAGACAGATGTCATCCTAGCCGTTCAAACCTCTGACAGAGCAATATCCAGCGGCTGCAGCCCCATCAGGGGGGAGGCCCAAGAAGGGATCCGATGGGATCTTTGCTGCCAGTAAGTCCAGACAGGATCAGGCCCAATGTGACTGGCATTTAATGCAACATGGGCTGATCAGACTGGCATTAAATGCTATGTGGGCTGTGATGGACCTTCATTTATTGCTCTATGAGCTGATGACCTAAGCATGAGCTGATGACCTTAGCAACCAGATCATCATGCCCAAGATATAACGTCCAGAGGCCCCCTATATATAAAAGGGGGAGAGAACAAAAACAGGTACGCAGAAGAATATACACAGATATTTATTCTCCCTTCTTCTCCTTCCCGATTTCTTCCTTAACTCAGCATCCATATTAACTGAGGCATCGGAGAGCCCTGCGCTGCCCGCAGCCAGGGTCCTTTGACCTCCTTTCCTTTTTTTTTCAGGTCTCCTAGCCCAGCAGCCAACTCTCAACAGTCATTTTGGTTAAGTCCTCCGAGGCACCCTCTAATTTTATGAGTTACAGTTTTTGCACTTACACGTAGGCTTCTCTCCCCTCTGCTGGTTTAAAGTAGGGTCTTCCTTGAAAATGGTATATAAAGATTCGTATAAAACAAGCATACATGAACATTTAATAGAAATATTTGAGGACCATGAGTATCACACGGCTGTTAGCTGGATGGGGACATTTCGTGAATGAACTCAAGTTTCTTGTAAAAGGAAATTTCTGAGATGGTCTATGCATAGGCCTCTCTCTCTCCCTCTTTGTCTAAATTTAGGGCATATTTAGATGAATGGTGAATTAAAATATGGTGACTTAGACGTATCAAATCGAAAGAGTTTGAGTTAACTTTACTTTTACTTTAACTAACTAAATCAGTGCCATACACGCCCGGAAGATGTTGGGCCCCACGTCATGGGGATTGTTGTAACACGATAGAGGCCCAACATGGAGTGGTGGCAGCACCTTTCGCCTTCTCTTTCCCTCCTATAAAATGGAGACAGATTAGAGAACCATTTTTGAACTTGCTATCTCTGGCTTTCTCTCTCTTACTCATTGTAGTCATCATCTTCCATTTCTTAAGCAGTCAATCGACTCGCAAACCCAAACCCTAATCTCTTTCTTCTTCTTCTTCTTCTTCCGCTTCTTCTTTGTCTTTGTTCGATGGGATTAAAGAGCAAAGATCCGCAGTCGGCGATGATGGATTTCCTGAGAGATTTGGGCGGCTGCGCCGTGATAGACGGCGGCCTCGCGACGGAGCTGGAGCGCAATGGAGCTGACCTGAACGATCCTCTCTGGAGCGCCAAATGCCTAATCAGCTCTCCTCACCTCATCCGAAAGGCATTTCTTTTTTTCTCATTCTCTCTCTCTCTCTCTCTAGATATATATATATATATATATATATCTAATCTACTTTTGATTCGCTATTGGTGTTTGATTCTTCTTTTATGTTAGTTTTGATGCTTTGAAATGGTTCTAGGGTTCGTTGGATATTGGGAAAATTGATGGAGAAATTGGAGGCGGTGAAGTTTTTTTCGGAGTTTGAATTCAAAACGTGGATAACTTTTTCCATCTTTATATTTATCTGGTTGGTTATTTGGATTGAGAGAGATGATAAGAAAACAGAGGAAAGTGATGCACTGCGGAGCTCAAATGTGAAGTTGCTTAGTGCCCACCCTCGTTTTTGAATCTATTCTTTTATCCTGAAGGAAACTTTTTTTTTTTTTTTGAGGGGGGTTGTGGATTTGGAGAGCAGAGGTGGAGAGAGAAAGAGGGGAGACTGAGGGCGTCCCATTCACCTCCCAGCTTCTCTAACTCCCGACGTGTAGAGCAAGTTGGATGAGGAGAAAAGTAATCCATTTTATTGTTACTAATCTGTTTTTTTACTTCGAAAGTTGGTGTAGACCATTTCTCCTCAATGGGTGGGGAAATATGCGAATTGGTTTTGTTTTTACTATTAAAAAAGTGACTTTTACCTAGAAAGCTTTGGGCATCATCATCAAGTTTAAGCTTTGTCTAAACTATGTTTGAGGCGGCTCGATTCCAATCTATTTTGAGCCTAAATCCTCAGATAGGTTGTACTTCTTTAGATGGACCATCGTTACTTCCATCATGTTGGGCATCAACTTTAGCCATGAAGCTTTATCCTTAACCTTAAGAATTGTTCACTTCTAGTTTCCTCAACATATAGGGAGAAATGATGCAAGCCATGGGCTAAAATTAACTTATCAAGAAAGGCCCAAGAAGACCAGCATAGGCCCAGTCCACTAAGAGAGCCCATAACTTTAAAGTGATTAATTACTTGCTTGTTAAATAAGGAAATTGTGGTCATGTCACATGCAAATCTTGTATTTTAAGAAATTTTTATCTTTAAGAGAATCAACTTTATTGTGATTTTCTTAACCACAAATTATAAGAGATGATCTCTAATCAACATACTAAAAAGGGAGGAGTCGTTTGGAAACTATAGTCAAATAAATAAGAGATAATTAGATAAAGAGCTAATAAAAACTCTAATTTCTAAGTTCTAATATAAAATTAGTCAATTTGGTAAAATTATAAAAAAAAAAATATCTGATTTCATGTGGTGATTGGGGGCCATCTTTTAAAAATCACAATGTAGAACCCACCATTCGCGTTATTTTGAAGATTTTTATGTGGTTATTTTCATTCGTAATACCCACCTATGAGCTGGTGGAGTGGCATAAGCTGTGGGTTTCCTCCCCACATCTTGTGTTCGAAACCGCATCAGATTTGCTTGGTGTGTTTGTGTGGGTTTATCGGGCAGCACCCAGCAGATTCGTCTTGTTGAATCAAAGATCTCAGGGATACCGACGTCATAAAAAGAATCTCCATTTTTGTCCGTAACACTTGTAAAAGCATACCCTTAGTTGTTGTTTTTTTTTATTTTTCATTATTGTTTTTTTATTTTTTATTTTTAAAATAGGAAAATTTTCTAATTTGTAAATAAACTCTAAAAATAAAAATACAATTAGAGGTTTACCAAACACTAAACGTAAATAAGCTCTAAATCATAAAATAAGTGCTTATTTTAAGAGTTTCCAAATGCTCCCATATTAGTCCATATAAAAGTTGTAGACGATCACCATTACATCAATGAATGATCATCTTTCTCTATCCCTGTGTTGAGATGGTGAAAAACCTTCTTAGCCTCGTGTAAAGACTCCTTGGCATCACTGACGTGTGAAGTCTCCATTGGCATGGCTCTAAGACGTGTGAAGACTACTTATTGATCTACTCTCCATTAATCAACGTCTTTTCCCCTATTTTGGGTTTATTATTAACATTTCTTTTTGAAAAATTACGAGAAACAGTTTTCTCTTCATTGGGATAGAGGAAACACCATTTTCTCGTAAATTAAGTTTTGTAGTTTAAAAGCAACAATTTAACCTGTTGGTACTTTTTTTTTTTTTTTGTTTAAAATAAATGTTCCAAAATGATATTCTCCTTCAACTTTCTCTTTTCAAATCCAAGCACAGTGAAGAATCACTGATAGAAAAAACTGGTGAATCTCTGGGAGAGGATTTTCCTCTAGATTTCTTCTCTTTTCATCACCTAATGGAGATTCTCCATTGTCATTTTCTGCTCGAATGGAGAGAAAATAGGTGGAGAAAACTGTTCACAACACAAATTTAAAATGTTGTCAGTTTTCTCCTCTCATTCAAATAGGACATAGTTTTCCCCCTCTTCTTCTTTCCAGTCATCTCTTATAATATGTAATATATGCTTAACAGCTTAATGTGGTTGGGTTATTGGCAAAGGTTAATAGCTAGTAGCTTCTTATCTAGGGGACAATATTTGTGATATCCGTTCTTCTTGGGGCCCATCATGTCAATCTGCTAATTTCTCCAGAATCTTGCACACTATATTAGAGTAGAATCCTAGGATGAATGTTGAACAGGGTATCAAAAATTATAGTCCTGTATCCATGGAACTACCATACCATGGACAGCATATTTCTGAGGTCTGCGTTAAGGGTTCATTTGGATGTGGTAGGAGTGAAAGATGGCATTTCCCACCAGACGGAGAAAGTTGGGAGAAATCAGAATTAGAGAATTCCGACCTTTCACTTTTAGTTTCCTTTACAGTAGCTGAGTAAATGTTGATAGAGGAAAGTTTTTTGAATGAATAATTGTACTCAGGAGGAGAAGATTTTGGCAGTGAAAACTGGGCTTTGACTACCTTTTAAAAGAGAGCATTTCTTCTATTTGAAAAGTAGGATGCCTGTGGTCCCACATTTTTCCCATAGGGCGGGATGTGGAAGGGGCAAACCAACCTTTCTCTGGCAAAAGACATTTTTCCTGGAAGGGGAGATGTAAGGTTTTTCCCCTTCGAGATGTCCTTTCCAAAAGGGGGAAATCATTGATATTTGTCCCCATGAGGCAACTTCACCCCTAGAACTATGACGGATCATTGATAGTCACCTTTGTATTCATCCCACAATGCAAAAAATTAAGAAAAGTAACTTGCCTTGGCACTAAGTGAATTTCTTGACAAGTAGGCACCGGATGGGTCACCTCTACTTTTAATTTTGCATTTGGCGCTATATTTACGTATGGTAACCATTTATATTGTCATCAGTGCGAAGTCATTTAGATCTGTTGAAGAGTTGACTTTATTTGTAGTTTAACTTCATCACCGAGTAGGAAGTATAAATTTAAATGTGAAGAAAGACCCAGTTTTAGTTTCCAGAAAGTCCAATGATTCTTTTTATGGTCCTTTCCAAACTCCTTAGCAGTGTTTTCGATTAGACGGCCCTATTTTAGTTTCGGTAGATATTGCTGCCTGCTAGTGGAAATGGTTGGGTTACTATGGATACTCAAACTGTTTCTTTTCAACTATGTTCTTTTTGCCTTTAGCAAACACTTCTATTTACATTGAAACCTTTTGGTTGTCTTTTGATCGGTTTATGGTTTACCAAACAACTTCCCATCTTTTCTTGAGGTACTGTTTTTCATTTTATCCTTATAAATTCTTAATGATTTTATCTTTTAATGATACAGGTTCACCTTGATTACCTTGAGGCTGGTGCAGATATAATAATCTCATCATCTTATCAGGTACTTCGGTTTTCTTTTCTTTTTTCCTTTTGTTATGTTTCTGATGATAAGGAATCTTAATCATGTTTTTTAGATTCTAACTTTTGACTTGAACTTTTTGGTGTTTGTCTAGGCCACTGTTCAGGGCTTTGAGTCTAAAGGCTTTTCTAGAGAAGAAAGTGAAAATTTGCTTAAGAAAAGTGTTGAGGTTGCATGTGAAGCGCGCGATTTATTTTGGAAGAGTTGTGCAAAAGAAGTTGAATGTGATGGCATTAGTAATGGAGGGTTTTCTAAAAAGCGTCGTATACTAGTTGCGGCATCGATAGGAAGCTATGGAGCATATTTAGCAGATGGCTCTGAGTACAGGTGCATTGGTTTGACTATATTCTCGTCATTACTATCACTATATTTCACCTTTTCACATGGCATACTTTTTTGGTTCATCCAATTTTGTAGTGGGAACTATGGTGACGCAATTACATTGGCCTATTTGAAAGATTTTCATAGGAGAAGACTTCAGGTTCTTTCTGAGTCAGGAGCTGACTTCATAGCTTTTGAAACAATTCCTAATAAGCTTGAAGCACAGGTAAATGATATGCTAGCTTTTATTCTTCCAATCTTTTTTCCATTATGCTGAAATGCATTTATTCTTCCAATCTCGCTGTATCTTTTTTCGGATGTTACATTGATGAACAATGTGTGGTTTTCACCTATGAGCACACCCATAGACTGTTTACTTAACCTTTCTCCTTTTCTAATTCTGCTTGCTTTTACGTTGTAGTTTGTTTGGAATATGACAAGTAATAAAAAAACCATCTATATTCATTTAAGATTAAGTCATTCAGAGTACTTTGATAAGTGGAATAGTATTTCCTTTATTTTTCTTATATTTTGTTGGAAAGAAGGATCAAGGTTTTATTTGATATTTTGGGCTTATTTCATTGGTCTATATTGTAGTATCTGAATCATCAAGATTAGGTTGGTTATAGGATATCTATTATATTTTGGATTTTTAATCATCCAATGAATCTCCAATAGCATGCCTATTCCAATTATCTGATAATGGGCTACATCCAACAGTTCTACTTACATTCTATATTTTAACAGTTCCAATCTAATGATTGCAGTATGTTTACATTATTTTTTTTTCAGTGCTTTAGGAGCCATGGATGCATATTTTAAATAGACAAGTCTCCATCTCTCTCTCTCTCTCTCTCTCTCTCTATATATATATATATATATATATATATATATATATATAGGTACCTATATGAAAAATATCCTCATCTCAACCTTTGCTCTGTACTCTTGTAGGCATATGTTGAGCTTCTTGAAGAAAATGAGATAAGTATTCCTGCATGGTTTTCTTTCAATTCAAAGGATGGAATAAATGTGGTCAGCGGAGATTCATTACTTGAGTGTGCCTCAGTTGCTGACTCAAGTAGGAAGGTCATTGCTATTGGAATCAACTGCACACCTCCTAGATTTATTCATGACCTGATTCTCTCAATTAAGAAGGTGATTACTTGTTCTTTTGGGGAGATGAACTAATTAGAAATTCCTCTCTCTTCTACTACTACTACTACTATTATTCTTGTTATTATGTATAATTCCTTCAGCATTCTCATAATCGTAATCTGCTTGTTTTTATGCATTGCTTGCCTATAATAACGTGAGACCTGACAGCCTTTTTTCTCTTGTATTGGATGGGATGTTGCACACCTTGTCATCTGTAGTGCACACTAACAGGGTTCCCACACCACACTATATACAACCTATTATCATAGTGTAGAAAAAGTAATTATTCTAGGGCTTTAATGGTCGGTATTGTCTACCTCTACCTGCTTCACCCAGTATTTGCAATGGTCCCCCCCTCTTATATGTCATACAAGAACTTTTCTGGCCTTCTGTGGACAGCCCTAACCACCTCAATCAAATTCCTATTATTATTATTCTATCGAGGCTGCACATAAGTTCCTTCTTATATGTCTATTCATAGTTCTATCTTTTATGATATCCATTTTGGCATACACATCTCACTATCTCAGCCACATTCTTAATCTTATCATTTTTTTCGATGTTCCATTCAGCAATGCAGATCTTAGCTGCTACTCATAAAAATGGCCCTTTAGACACACATTCAATGAGCGCATAGCATTCCACCAGCTTGTCTTCGTTTCTCCCATTTTTTCTAATCCTCCTTTTGCTTTATCCAACTCAAATCCTCCCTTTTGTTCTATCATTGACCGTATGTATTGGAATCTATGACAAGTGTTACTTTAGATTTTGACCAACTCATTCTTTCCACTCCTGAGCTGGACCAACTCGTTCTTTCCACTCCTGAGCTGCAAAACTTGCACCTTGTATATTTTGTTTGTGATCTGCTAATTAAACCATTTGATTTGAAAGGCCTACAAAGTTTTGGCCTATGATGTACCCTTTCTTTCCTTTTCTTTTTCAATTTTTCCTGGGTCTGACTAATGAGTAGCACACTAGCGCGTCATATGCAAATAGCATACACCAATGAATTACTTTTGAATGTCCACTGTTATATTGTTTGTAACCAATTCAAATGAATAAGGGGCTTGATGTGGAACCAAGGTGCTATCCTACATGAAATGGGAACTCATGCATCATCTTGTGCACAGTTCTAATGGTTGCAACTACCCCTCTATTTATGTCTTGTATGTTATTAACGTAGTCATTAAGAATGTATTTTTTTTTTTTTTTTGAACCATGGTGCTATCCTACATTAAATGGGAACTCATGCATCATCTTGCACACAGTTCTAATGCTTGCGACTGGATGTCTTTTTTTTTTTAATGCTCCACCAATTTTGAATTGCCTTGGCAACCTATTGATAGCCTTATTTAAATCTATAAAAACCATATATAAAATTTTGCTCTGAACTTTTACATGTATTGCCTTGATCGGAAAACTGATAATTTGCAACATTAGATTCATTACATAGGCATTGGTTGGTAACTCTTAAATTTCAATGAATTGGTCATACATTGGTTTACAGTTTTGAATATCTTCATTGTTCTTATTAGAAAGGGACTAATATGCTGCTATGCTTTTTCTCTGCTCATATGTTATTCTTCTTTTTTAATAACTTTATTAATGAAAAAGAAAAATCACATGACAAGAGGCTGAATGTATTGAAAATTATTATTTCTCCCTTTATGTGTTGCTAAGATCCTAGAGAACTTTATATTGTTAATTGTGCTTGTATATGCTAGTCACCTGTTTTAAATACTTGTCTAATCTGGAATTGTTTTTTCTCCTCCTGGCATCCCTCAACCTATCAGGTGACAACTAAACCAATACTCATATACCCAAACAGTGGGGAGATGTATGATGGCAATAGGAAGGAGTGGGTGGTAAGTTTACTTGATACACTCACAGGATGGTGTAGCATCTATATTTTGTTTGCTCTGTTCCTCACTATGCTGAAATGGATGATGAAAATTCAGTAAATGAGCCAGAAAGAGGTTGGTCGGCCTCTTTATGTGACAAAAGAAAACCACTGGGTTGCAAGTGAACTGCCCCGGAGCACGATTCACAGCTAACGAGCTGAAATGGCATTTTTCCTCCTTAGAACTCTCCATGTGATTTGCCCAAATCATCATTATGGGGCAGCCCTTCCATCACTGACCAACATTTCATGGCCTGTGGTTTTTCACCTCATTATCCTTTATTCTCCAGCATTTTTCTTGATTCTCTGTGAGTTCAGCTCATTCTTCTAAGAAGGTTTAATGACCTTATGGGACAATTATAGGAGTTTCATGTGTCTACTGTCAGACTTTTCTTACCACACACCTGAGTTCTGTGTACTTGATTTTGGAGAGATTCCTGGTACATTCATTTTAGTGATGATATAGGAAACAGATTCAAATGTTCCACACAGCAAAGCTTTGTAGTTGCCCATCCACCATATGTGCTATACAGGCATGCCATTCCACTTTCGGTATTGAGAGCCTTATTGTGGATCTGGTTACTGGTACATCACGATACTCGTGTTGGTTAGACTATCATCACTATTTTAATGGACACTATTAGTAGGACAGTTTAGAAAAGATAATGGTAAATGGTCCAATTTCAACAGCTATGTCATATAGCTGTTCAATCAGTCCTTTGTGTTCCACAATTGACTTCCCTGATCTAGATGAACAAAATGTGTTTCACATGGATTTATCAATTTGCCAACTAAATAAGAAATGTTGCCCATCTAAGAAAAAGAAAAAAGAAATCTTACGTAGTTAGTTACAATAAATGTTATAGAGGCCCTGAGTTTAAATTATTTTTCATGACTGGTAACATAATTGGTTCACAAAAGATCAAAACCGGTATTGTCAATTGTGTCCATGAGCAAGACTGCTCCCCTAATTGGACTTGCTAAATTTGTGTTTTTGTTGACACGACGTTGTTCATTTCATTTATTTATTGTGTGTCTTAGTACATGGTACTGAGTTCCTTCATTTTGATAGTCACTTCTCCCCATCTTCATAAATGAGTTAGTAAAAGAGAGAGAGAGAGAGAGAGAGAGAGAGAGAGAGCAGAGGGAAGAAAAAGAAAACAGATTTGTTTGATGATAAAATCTATAGTTCACGTTCTCTTTGTTTTCTCAACCAAATATTTTGCAGCCAACCACTGGAGTTTCGGATGAAGGTTTTCGTTTCCTATGTTAGCAAATGGCAGGAAGCTGGAGCATCTCTCATAGGAGGCTGTTGCAGAACTACACCTAATACGATCAGAGGCATATCCAGGGTTCTGCATAAGGAATCTGCTGCTCCTGCACCTCTAGCATGATCCATTATCGGCTCCAAATCAAAAACCAAGTTCCAGAGCTGTAAATGTTTTTTTTTTTTGCCAGTTAAAAGTTGCCTTTTGGCTTTGGAATTAGAATATTTCTTTATTAATATTTACCCTTGTTTTTTACCCAAAAAAAAGAGCCTGGTTTTAGTCATGAAGAAGTTCAACATTCCCAAAATTTGGTGAGGGCATGTCATGGCAATTCTTAAAATTTTCCCACCCTATAAGGCCAATTTGCAGGATCGTTTCCCCATTGGATTTTAGTAGATACTCTATGCAGATAATCTTGGTCTGGTCTAAAATACTAGAATGAGAAGGAAGTGTGGGCTATATAAAACTTGAGGAATGATCATGACCAAAAGCTCCTCCATGCTTTAGTCTGGTTGTCTCTAGCGAACAATGTGCAATTTCCCAGTCTTCATTTTCTGTTCTGCAGAATTTTTGGCTTGTCAGGTCTGTTTGTTTGCATTTAAATTTATAGGAATTCATAGTGAAATGAACTCTATCAAAGTATTATTAAAGAGGTGAGGTTATGAAGAGGGGTGAAAAATAAAAGGTGGAGATGTGGATGGACATTAACTCTCCTCTGTGATGAATTACTAGGGTGATGGCTGAGTATTCATTTCTTATCTTCTTGTCATTCTATGGAAAGGTTATTTAATGTCCTTTTTTGAGAAATTCACTTTTGATCTTCATTTTAACCACTTACGAAAATCCCATGTACTCAATTCCTATGTATTCTAACACCAAGGGTTGATATGAGTACACCATCCGAATCCAACTTCATATGATATCCTTTTAGTCATTTTGGAAATTAATTGATTTTTCTTTGAAGTCTTGAAACTGTTAATTACGACAATTTATTTTCTTGGGAGAAGGTTAATTCATCCACTACTCTTGTATTTGGTGCCTCAAGTAGCTTTCAACACTATGATTCATTTTTGACAGCGCAAGTTTACAGTGGAAACAGGGTGTCATGGGACTTCCATTGTAACAGTGAGCCTCCTTTGTTGGAAGAAGATTTGATAGATTAGTTATTTGTGAAAATCAGTGCCACCAAATGCTATCAGCTATTTCATTTAAAGAAATGAAGCCGAATAGTAAAAATAGAAGTAGCAAATGGTTCAAAATCATTATCTTTTTCCATTTCCACCAAAAACATCAGATGAAATCAAATTTTATAGGTAGATTAATTGACTAGATCTGATTTATATGGTGAGACCGGTGGCCCTTGCATAATGTCATGTGTCCCAGAAATGAGATATGGCTTTCATTATAATATGCACTAGCTTTGGCAGAACAACTTACGTGTGACTTCTCTTAAATGAATGACTTATGTATAATAGCTTTGGGACCTATTAACTCCATCAAATGCAAAGGTTGAATGCATTGGCTTGACTTCGGATTTTTTTTTTGGGTGGTGCGGTATATGGTCAAATGAAGAAGTTAAATAATCGAATTAAATCTCTTTACAAGCTCATCTAAGAGATTTCTCAAATCACGCATGTGCGGTCATACCTTCGTGCGGAGCCGTTCGAACCAGATTCACAGAACGGATGATTAATATTACCATTCATGTGTTGATAATAAATTTGATGACTTCGCATTGTACGGACTGTAATAGATGATGACCTTTTACTGTTTGTTTTTGAACATAAAATAATACTTAATAGGAGCCAAAAATAGTTAAAATTTAAATATTTTTCGTAAAACTATTTAAATAATAATGTTATTTTATTGTACGGCCTAAGATATTGCAAAGCATGATGTATGTGATATTACATGACTCTATATAGATATCATAGGAAGAATGAAGTGGGAAATACTTATACTCAAATCGCTATGGGGTGACTGTGAGGTCTAAGGGTGGCTGCACACGCAACATTCCAAACTTAATTGTGGGACGTTTGAATGAGTCTGATTGCCCTGGAGTTATTACAAGGAACAAGGCAACACATGAAGAAACTCCATAATCAAAACAGTTTTAAGATGAATCTAATCTCCTTAGAGCATATATCTTAAAATTTTAATTCAATAAAAGTGGATCCTACTGTCAAAAATATAATTAATGCCATTGCCATGCAACGTCAGTGCCTAGCCACATTTTCAATGGTTACTCATTCGATGGTGGGGTGGGCCACACTCCTATTGAAACGAAAATTTTAGAATATATCCTTCAAAGGCATGAGATTCATCATGAACGGTCTTGAATTATATGTATGTGGGGCTATGATGGATTTTAATTATCACTGGCCAGGATGATTTATTTGGAGGGCGTGGTGTTAGGCTACTCTCTCCACAACGAGCTCACAATTTCCAGAATTCCAAAATTGGTGCCCTCGTCTAGTAGATTAAACTGGTCCCAACTGAACATACGCCAGTTCTTCAGCGTGAAGGCCATGGTTCAAAATAACGGCCGTGACCGCGACAATATTTTGCAAAATATTGGCCAACATATTCCTTTTTTTTTTTTAAAGCTGAGTTTTCACTGTTTTTTCATTCCTTTCTTCTCCAAGCTAAGCCTGAGCCTACCTATCATTGTGTGTGACATCTTCAAGCTCCAAAACTCAAGACTTTCTCAAAACTTTGGTAGATTTCTCCGCGGAAAAAAACAAGGAAGTCAAGAGATATCATATGAAATAATCTAAAATAGCTTAGAAATACTTGAGGCTTGTTAGATCTAGAGTTTTGGAGCACCATATTGTAGAATTTAGTCACTTTTGGTATGTTTTATTTAAATTCCAAATATCTTTGTTTGAAAGTTTGTATAAAATACATCTATCTAAGTCTTTTATTGAGTTAAATGCTTTTGTTTGATGTTGCTCACTTGGTTTTTCTTAGATTTAGTTTTTTCAGTGTAGATCTAGGTCTTTATTTCTTTATTTTTTTTTTTTTTTATGTTGAGGCTTTTCTTGAAATCTTTTGCATTTCATCAAATTAGAACTGCACATGCACTAACTCTATTAGTATTATTGCTAGATTATAGACTTTAGAAGTTTAACATTATTAGTTTGTCCAAAATTATCATTACATTTTGTAAAATTTATGATATTTCAACTTATTTTAGTAAACACAATAATACAATCATGATATATGATATTATAACTTGAGGGGATCATTATTTTGTTTTAAAGTGTGCACTAATGGAAAAAAAAATATTTTTTTTTATCATTTTATAATATAATGGGTTTTTTTGGATACTTTTTTTGGACATGAAAATTCGCTCCTAGATGGACTGCGAACCGCAATTTGGAACACATAGTGGAGGCCCCACCTTTTTCATGATCCTGTATCACACGTGTGCAAAGATAGCACATGTGTTTGTTCAAGGAAGGCAAAAAAAAAAAAAAAAAAAAGTGCCCTAGTTATCATCACTGCTGCTGCCACTGCTGCTGCTCCTCCTTCATATCTAGTCTCTTCCCACCTTCACAAGCTATTTTATTAAGCACAGGTGCTCTCTCTCTCTCTCTCTCTCTCTCTCGTTTTTTTCCATGACCCAGTAATTGAACATGTGTTTTCTATCAATACTCAGATGGGTTTCTTATGATCTTCTTAATATAGGTTGATATATCTCTGTTCGAGCTTTCTTACTGTTTATTTTTTTTTTCTTTGTGGGTACTTGTAATCTTGGCAGAAATGATAGGAAATCGTTTTATCTGTCTAGATAGACTTCTCATACTCATTACCCAGATGGGTTTGTCTTGATTCTTTCTTCTAAGCTTGAAATATCTGCTCTTGGGTGATTTTTGCTGGTCTTTCTCTGATGGGTGCATCTGAAGTTTTCATAAAACTAAGAACTTTCAAAGGATTTTCAAATTTCGGGTCACGTCAGGCTGCAAATGTGTGCTGCCGAGTTGTTCGCCCTGTTAGTGGAATATTTTACTGCAACTTGTTGTTATTCAATGGTTTTTGCAATATGAGTCAGTCGCCGGAGCTTCCGGATTGGGTTAAATTCCCTCCGGATGGAAACGCCTGCGGCGTGGATTTGGAAGATGATTTTGTGCTTCCAAAGGGAGATGGTGGTTTGAAAGATCGGTTTGGTAGTTGGGGGAGTGTTGATTTGGGGAGCAATGCTAAATATGAGCATGAGCATGGTCAGATTTTTGATCGCGATGTCAATGAAATAAGTTGCGTTTTAAGGAGTAGATTCCAGTCCCCTGAGGCAGTTATTCGAGCTTTAGATGCTTGCAATGCTGATGTTTCCGAGGAATTGGTAGACAAAATACTGAAGAGGTTTGTCAATGAATGGGTTCCAGCTTTCGGTTTCTTTAAGTGGGCAAGCATGCGAAAGGGTTACAAATATTCAGCAGATTCTTATGACACAATGGTTGACATTCTAGGAAAATCAAAACAGTTTGATATCATGTGGGTTTTAGTCGAGGAAATGGTTCAAATTGGTGGGCTAATTTCATTGGTGACAATGAGTAAGATCATGAGACGGCTTGCTGGTGCGGGTCGATGGATGACTGCCATTGAGACATTTCATGATATAGAGCATTTTGGTTTAAGTAAGGATGCATCAGCCATGAATATTCTCTTGGACAGTTTGTGCAAGGAGCGCAGTGTTGAGCATGCGAGAGATGCATTCGTGGAGATGAGAGGGCAGATATATCCTGATTCTAGTACTTTTAACATAATGATACATGGGTGGTGCAAAGCTAGAAAGATGGATGAAGCTCACCGAACTATGGACGAAATGAGATGTTATGGATATAAACCTTGTGTGGTTTCCTATACTAGTTTGGTTCAAGCATATTGTATGGATAGAGATTTCCGTAAGGTCGATGCCATCCTTGATGAGATGCAGAATGAGGGTTGCCCTCCAAATGTAGTGACATATACTATCGTAATGCATGCTTTGGGCAAGGCAAAGGAGACTCAAGAAGCTTTGGATGTTTTTGAGAAGATGAAGAGGAGCGGTTGCATTCCTGATACATCAGTTTATAATTCTTTGATTTACATCCTGGGCAAGGCTGATCGATTGAAAGATGCCCGTGATATATGCGAGGAGATGATGAAGAGTGGGATTTCTCCAAATGTAACCACATACCACACCCTGATTTCTGTTGCTTGTGATCATTCACAAGAAGAAACTGCCCTGGAGCTACTTCAGAAAATGGAAGAGAATTCATGCAAGCCTGACCTTAAAATCTATACCCCCTTATTGAAAATGTGTTGTAAAAGGAAAAGGATGAAGGTTCTTTTTTATTTATTGAGTGACATGTTTAAAAGGGATATCAGTCTTGACTTTGGAACATACACTCTTTTGGTAATTGGGCTATGTAGAAATGGGAAATTAGAGCAGTCATGTTTGTTTTTTGAGGAAATGGTATTGAAAGGGATGCTACCTTGGCGAAACACATATGGTACACTAATAGAAGAACTTGAGAGGAAGAAGATGGGGAAAGCAAGAGAAAGGATTCAACAATTGATGTTGCAGGCAGAAAGTATGAAGCAATCTGCTGATCATCTCCATGCCCTTGATAAGCTTGAGGCTAATTAGGTTGTTTGGTCTGTAGTCATTTGGGTGTCTGCTTTAATATATTTTCATTACATGCTATTATTTCCTTGTTTATCTCAAGTTTCTCAGTTTTTGTAATATGGTGTTAGCATCAAAGATATGAATTCTGGATGCTGCATCGATCTGGATTGCAGCCTGTTCACTGCGTGAAGATAATTCACCAAGTGATGCTTGACACATCATATTTCTATGCTTGTTATTGTATTGCGATACACTTGCACATCATATTTCTATGCTTGTTATTGTAGTGTGATACATTATCACACACATATGAAGTTCGAATTTTTCATTAAAAAGTCCTATGCTAAACAACACATACAGATATGAAGTTTGAATTTTGTTTTTAAAAAATTCCTATGCTAAACAACGAAAGATTTCTTAATAAAAAAAGTATTATGCCTTACCAGAATAAAAGAAGTAGACCCAATCGAGGCTGCCAGCCTGACTACAACCTTGCCCCTAATTGTAGGTGAAAGAAGCTTTATTGTGAGACAATTGAATGGGCCAACATACAAGGCTACAAGACATTTGGACAGGGACCATTAAACAAGGGTCGTTCAAAGAGAGGGACGTCATTAGTCCGTCCGCCCCTTGTTAATCTCATGACTATAGTATTTAAATATAGAGAAAAGAAAATGCAACAATTAAAGAAAAATTACTGGATGGGATACCTGAGTTGATTACATGTTCCAAATACACAAACCAATGCGGGAATCAAAAGAAACATGCCATGTCCCATTTGTGATTGTCTTCTCGCATGTCATAATTAATGAAGCTTAGGCACCCCTTTCAATCGACCTATCAGAGAAATGCATGACAAGGAAATGGTTGAGTCCATATAACAATAACTTAGCAAGGTCCAACGGTCCCCAGGTATATGGTACAATGCAAAAGCATGCGGGACAACAACCTCAAAAGTCCCATGAAGAGAGGAATGGAAGTCTCTAAAGTGACTTTGAGATAGCTGTGGTGCACCAGCCTCTCTTAAACCACATTTAACCACGAAGTAGGACAGAATATTCGAAAATTTCATCTTGAAGCTAACAGTCTAATTATCCTGTTCATTGCATATAACTTTGGTTGGGTAGGTTTTAGGTAACCTTATGATGCAGGTCATATAAGATCTCCAGTTCTTGCCTCTGCCACCTTCTCATTCTTGTTATTTTGAGACTGATGAGAAGATATCAGGTCCAAGAGGCTATTGACTATCAGGCTTTGGATGATTTGATTAGTGATCTTGTTTTACATGTGCTTTATGGAGATCCCAGAAGAAATACACGAGCAGAGAGTTTCTGATCAAAGATTATGCAGTTCTTCTGTCTAGCTAACATCATGAGAATGGAACGCTGGAACTAGTTTTTAGTCACTGACTGTTATGTAATGCTAGGACTTTTGACATTTTCCTAATGATCACATAGGAAAATGGCTTTGTTCAAAGCGGTAAGGGTGAAGAGTCTTGGGTGGACATCTAAAACTGCTATCTATATATGTTTTTGATTTGTTGTTTCATTTTTTTTTTTTGGTCAGTATAGCTCTTGTATACTCTGCTTGGGTCCTCTTGGTTTTGTGAAGTTGACTTTGTTCACTCTTTTTATTAATACAATTTAGTTACTGATCAGAAGAAGAAAAGTAAAGAAACGAAAAACTGCTCTCTCTCTCTCTCTCTCTCTCTCTCTTTTTTTTTTCTCTTTTTTTTGGATAGCTCTCTCTCTCCCTCTCTCTCTCTCTCATGCTGGGTTCATGAAGGGCATTTTTTTTTTTTTAATTTTATAATTGAGAAACAAAAGGATTTCATTAGGAGCATGGCTGCCCAACAAGGCTATGGAGCAGCTCTAATATACTTATATACATAGAAATTAGTATACAAGGGATATAAGAAACTCAAGAATCTAAATCATTCACAACTATGAAAGTTTCCCTTTCTTCACGTGCTTTTTCTAAAGCATCTATCCCTAGGTTTTCTGCCCACAGAATGTGCCTAAATGAAGTAGACTGTTATCTCGTGTAGGATGTAAAAGAATCTCCAATGGTTCTCTATTTCACTACTTGCCCAAGATACTGCATTCCATGAATCACTTTCCACTGTTATCAGACCATGAAAATGAGAGCATACAAATCCAAGGATAGAGGCTGAACAATATTTTCTTCGATAATTGACCATCCACTGGGTAATCCAACCAACCATGCCCCTGTATCTCTTACCAAGACTGTCCAACACTCCCTGTGAATGGAAAAAGTTGCACAAAAAAGGGGAGGGTAATGATTTTGAGTTTAGTGGAGTTGCCAGAGTACATGGTATCCAATTTAAAAGAGAAAGGGAGGAAAGCACAAAGCATAACTAATTGGCAAAGCCAAGTTTCTTTTTATTAAAATCTGGATAAGGTACACAGTCAGGGGATAACAGTGATTCCGGATTGACACTATGCTCTTCACCAGCCTAATGACTGCCAATACCCCTTGTACGAACCCTAGAGATTGACTAAGATACTGGCAGTTTTCTAGGATCAAAAGGATCTGAATGGATCGCAAGTCCTCAGTACAAATGTCCTCACAGAAACCTCTGACTTGTGACTATCTGGGAGCCCGAACACTGTGAGAAAACCGTCCAAAGGGTTGCCAATACCAAGGGCTAGGATCCCTGAGGACTGAGGAGCAAGGTACACATGCCCAAAATGCGTCCAAGACTAGGTGCTAGGACTGCAAAGAGAGAGTATAATACTTGAGAGCCAAGGGGTGACAGTGCCAAGGCAAGGACCCCGATGGATGAGGCGCCTCATCCCAAGAGGTCTCAAGTAGATTGCAGGAGGCCATCCAAGGGAGGAGGGTTATACACCGAGTCTCTATGTATACAAGAGCCAAGTCAACAGGAGTCGCTAACACCGGGTTTCCAAGTAAGCCAAGGACCTATAGAAAGGAACTCAAGAGACTAATGGATGAGATAACCTTGTCCCAAGATATCTCAAGTAGATTGCAGGAGACCACCCAAGGAGGAGGGCTGTACATCGAATCTTTGTGTATACAAGAGCTAGGTCAAGAAGAGTTGCTAACCTTAGGTTTCCAAATAAGCCAAAGACCTAGAGAAAGGAACCTAAGAGACTAATGGATGAGGCAGTCTCATCCCAAGAGGTCTCAAGTAGATTGCAAGAGACCACCCAAGGGATGAGAGTTATACACTGAATCTCTGCATATACAAGAGTTAAGTCAAGAGGGGTTGCTAACCCTAGGTTTCCAAGTAAGCCAAGGACCTAGAAAGAGGAACTCAAAAGACTAGAACTTTTAAAACACCAGAGATACATAGAGAGGGTGGGCAAAAGTCCTCCAAAAATGAGGCTGGGGGGGGGGCGGGGCGGGCGGCGAGAACATGTGTGTTTTGCCTGGGCTTGGTTTTGGGTGAAATATCTATTGACAAAGGGGTGTTCTCCTCCTTGGTGAGTACGGGGATGCTCCTCGCTGCTGGCGAGTGGGGGGATATCTCGCTGCCGTTGGTGAATGGGGTACGTTCCCCGCCACTTGGCGAAGAGGGGGGGTGTCTCCTCGTTAGGTTCTTCCCGTTAGCTGAACTTTAAACTACCTTAACTTTTGATCCAATCGTTGGATTTTGATGTTCTACATAGCATGGATGAAAATAGCTCTATATCGGTAGCGATGCCACCGTAGAGTTCAAATTTATCGCCGTCGCATCCGTAGCGGCCGCTACGGGGTGAGAAAGATATGGGGTATCGAAGTTTGCTATAAAACTTATTCTTCTTCTCTCCAAGATGATATTTTTCCATGCAAGATTTTCTCCTAGTCTAGGGGAGGGGATGCTCCCTACTTACGCCCAGGGTGCTGCCTTGGGCCTGGGGAAGCACTTCCCATGAAAGGACCACCCCTTTGTGGCCTTTTTGTACTTTATTTCTTAAGTCTTTATGATACGTGTTTTTCTTTTATAGTCCTTTCATTAGTATAGAGAGCATAACTGTAACATGAACATATGTGAAAAAACACCCATTACTATTATTTTCTATTTTGATGGACAGCGATATAGGACCTCATACAATGAAGCAAACTGCCGTATACCCCTGGGCCTTAGCGGACTTATGCATGCATGTGTGTAGGGGTGGGCGTCTCATTTATCCAATATTCTCGACTAGTTCGAGTGTGGGTCATATTTTTTTGGTCGATGGTGTAAATCGCGCGGGTCTCCATGTGGCGCGGGCCACGTAGCGTTTTGGCAGGCACAGAGTCTAGCAGTCGCTCCTGCATAGGGACGTGCTGCTACATAGTGGATTGTGACGCTCCGGAGTCCCACATCGATTATAGAGAGGAAATTTGTGAATGGAGCTATATGTAGAGCTTACACCCTCGAAGTTTGCATGAGTTTTTTTGATGGGTTCCAGGATTTTCCCATCAGAAGCAAAACCGTGAGGCTCGTGGGCCAAAGTGGACAATATCATGCATGTGTGTTGGGGTGGTGCTGTACAGAATGATCACAGTTTTTGATCCGTTTGCCAGATCTACCCTCAATATACCATTGGAAAGGTCTTTCTAAGTAGATGTTTGTAGACTCCAAGATAATCCTGATCCAATCTGTATTGAGGGAGATACAGCCCTGAAAAGGTTGTCATTTGACCTTTTGGCTGGGTAAACTGCACTTATTTCACTGTGAAAAGTCTTCAAAGTGTGGATTTTTGGGCTTCCAGGGCGTGGGGGTACATGCCCATTCCCAACTTGGCATCTTTGACCATCTTTGCCATTTTTGACATTTAGACCCGGAGTACTGTACCTGCACCTCTGACCGCGGTATTTCCCAGTCCATCCCTGGTTTCCTGATCTTCGATTTTGATGCAGTTTGTGTCATTCACTTTGTTTTAGAATCCGGGACATTCTTGATGGTGTCATAACTTGAGGAAGACATTTTCCGCGATTCTTCATATTTTATGGAATCTTTGACTTTCTGCAGCATCCTCTTTTCCATTCCTTTGGTGAGTCTTTTCTTGCTTCTTTTTCTTTGACAAATTTATGTGTTTACACTCCCCTTTTCTTAGGAAACCACTAGCGATCTGCCAGGCGTGCCTCTAATTTCTTGTGGATTCACAAAGAACTTTCACTTCCCAATATTTATTTTTTGTCTTGGTCTAGGGAGTTTCTCATTGCGTTGGTTTGACTACTGTGACATAGTTCATGCAATTAGTTGTTTTTTTTCCCTTCCAGTGTTTCTTTTCCCTTTCCAATGTCTTTTTAGTCCATTTACAGACGAATGCCATTTGGTCCCATTTCTAAATGGGCCCCAATATTATGGTATATGTTACCCTTCGGTATTTGCTTGAAGGATTTGAAAGAAAAACATAGTAGTCTTGTTGAGGGCAAGTGCTCATCAATAGTGTAAATATCAGCAAAAGTATAATCGCTTTTTCATTGGGGGTCTAAGGATCGATGGCTATGGAATTTTGAGGCATGTTGTACTAAGATTTGGAAAGGGGATGGCATGAGCCTATTTTTGGGCAAGTGATGAAGATGATCCACAATTAATGAAGGATCAGATCATTCAAAAAGGAAGTTGGCTGGTGATAAATAGTGATGGAAGTGCGTACCTAGGTCTCAGAGGGGTTGGTTTCACTAAGAAACAATGCAGGGCTCTTCTTTCTTGGATCCATTGGGATAGGACACCCAAAAATAGCAGTTGGGGGTATAAAGAACAGGTTTTTCAGTCCTTGATCAATTGGTAGTAGGTGCTTTGTGATCAGTGCATACCGACAAGATGGAAGAGAAAATTTTACGGGACAGTGATTAGACCAGTTATGAGCTATGGAGTAGAATGTTGGCCAATCAAGAAGCAACACCAGAAGCAACACATGCACAAAATGAGTGTACCAGAGATGAGAATGTTGAGGTGGATGTGTGTTAAAACTAGAAAAGATAGCATTAGAGATGAGCATTTTAGGGAGCATTAAGGGTTACCATCTATAGGTGATAAAATAAGATAAACTCATTTGAGATGGTTTGGACATGTCCAACATAGGCCAACACCGATGCCAATGAGGAAAAGTCTTTCTATATAGGTTGATGGCCCACCAAAAAGGGTAAGCCGAAGAGGATGTGGATAGTAGTAAAAGTAGATCTGAAGAAGTACAACCTATCTGAGGATTTGACTTATGATAGATTGAAATGGAGAAACAGAATTATGTAGCCTCGCCCAGTCCCAACATAGTTGGGACAATGCTTTGATCAGGAGGATGATGATCAATTGGTAATGGGAGAATCATTCAACGTCAAACCTTGGGCGGATGCATTTCCCTCAATTGCTGTCGGTAGAGATGAGCTATGATGGTGAAGTTTGTCCCATCTTGAGAGAAATGCAAGCTGATTTTGCTTGCTAAAGCAGACCTGAATAGGATCGAGGTGGAAGTGGATAATTCTGTCCCCTCTTGTGTACTAAAATGGGTTTTCAACATGCAACTTAGATGGGACCCTCTGTATGATATGCAGTTGAGGTCAGGTTGGAATTATCAATGGAACTATTCTTTTGAAGAGAATCACACAATTGAGGATTGTTAGTTGATGAAGCACAATTGCAAATAGCACTAATTTCTAACAATGGATTAAAATATTTTGTTACCATCTCATTTAAAAAAAAAAGAAATGAAAAAAGATAGCTGCTGTTTCTGAAATTGTAGTGTGTTCTGATTTCTGAATTCTTCTCATCTGCCTATAAAAGCATATTGCAGGAGGCCCTGCCTTGAATGAAGATGTTGTAGTTGCATGAGCGTATTACTTTTGATGTGTTTTGCAATTATCTGTCATGTTTGATTCCTTTTCTTGCATTCAACTCTTTCAAGGTAATTGCAGCTATAACATATACTTGCTTGAATTTTTAGCTGAGAAATCTGCAAGCTCTTCATTATGGAGATCGAGCAGGATGAAAAAGAGGGTTTTGGTGTTTTGTTGAAGCAAGGAGCTGAAGCTGTGAGTTAATTTTCAATTGTTTCTTTTAACTTTGAACTCTACAGCCATGTGATTTTCATTTCTGATGCTGGTTTTATCTTTTCTAGAGGATTTTTGAGTCAACCTTTCTGGGAAGACGATCAATAGTGAAGGAAAGATTTTCGAAGAAGTACAGGCATCCAGTGTTGGACTCAAAACTAACTTTGAAACGCTTGAATGCGGTCAGTTCTCTTCAGTTTTGATTTTTTTACTCTTAATGCGTATTTTATTTAATTTATGCCTAATTAGTGTGTACCATGTAAAATGGGCTGTTACTTACAAATCAAAAAGGGCATTACAGACTCTGCCCATTACATCAACTCATCCTCTTATATTCAAATCTGTTTGGCTTGACTTGTTAATTTTATATCATGATGAATGATCAAATTTACATGCTTGCATTACAATATGATTGCAAACTATGTTGTGGAGCCCTTATAGGACTACCTTTTTGCATGGCTGATTGTGATCCTGTGTGCAGTATGCAAGTTTCCATCTAATTTGGATGATCCTAAGTATCTGAGAAAGGGTCTAAGCAAGGTCATAACAGTTACACTTCATATTTTGCCTGGACTTACAGATGAGTTTTACGTGGTGATGCAGGAAGCTAGGTGCATGACTAAAGCGAGGCGTCTTGGTGTTTATACTCCTGCTCTGTACGCAATGGACCCATTGCTTTACACCTTGACATTGGAATATGTGGAGGGGCCAGCTGTGAAAGAAGTTCTTCTAGCCTTTGGGGAGGATGGTATTATTGAGGAACGGCTGGATGATCTCGCAACGCAGATAGGGAGGCAATCGGAAAGCTGCATGATGGGGGCCTGATTCATGGTGATTTGACAACATCAAATATGTTAATCCAGAGTGGAACCAATCGGCTGGTGAGTGGGATCATCACCTATTCTGTAACTTCTTTTCACAGCATGCAAATACAAGGGAAAAAATAGTCAGGCACATTATTATAAAATGAATGCTTAACATGCCCATGTAAACGTGAACAAATATATAAATTTCTCAAGAATCAGAAACTAACTCTCTAATACTGTACTTATATGTACTTTTTACCATTAAAATATATATATGTCATATTGTCTTATGTTTATGTTTCATAAACTAAGTTGATTTGAATTCTCACACTATAAGTATATATTTATATATTAGATTCTTCAAGTGAGGGCAGGCTTCGTGCAACGGTAAGGTTGCACCATTGTGACCTGGGCGTCATGGGTTCAAAATGCGGAAATAGGCACTGGGCTGCCCTTTTATTAGATTCTCTAAGTGATGATGACACAAGCACTTTGCAAGATCTCCTCCACATTGTTTCCAAAATTGAAATTTTATCATAAATAGTTAAAGGGGTGGACTTGTATCTAATTGTATTGAGAAATCACAAGATTTTTTCATTTTTAAAAAACTAAAAAAAAAAGCAGTAGTAAACCCATTAGCTAATCCATAGCAGCATAAATATAGTGACAATTAAATGATAAAACTATATGAAGAACGTCTTTGACATATACTAGCATATTATAAATGGTATGTGTATAAATAGTTAGATAGGTTTAGGATATCAATAACATTGCAATGAAAAATCAACGATTTACAAATTTTCTTAATCTTTAAATCAAAAAATAAAAAAAAAATCCAAATCATCAATGTTACATGAAGTCAAAGAAATGTTCATGAAGAAAAAACTGAAAAAAATAAAATAAAAATAAAAAGAGTATTAGACAAAACGCATGTGCAGCAATCAATCAAATGCTTTTTCTTTATTTATCTCTAAAACTCCCCAAAATCCTAGAAATTCTTAAAACGTTTTATCAATCACTACCTGACCTTTTAAAAATAAAAACACTTAAAAACAATAAAAAAGTAAAGAAACCACTAATTTTAGCCAATTGTTCAAGGCTATTCCTTGTATAGATGAATCGCCTGAATCCTAAGATTCAATAAAGTATGTATCGAATTGTGAGATTCACCTATAAATGTTACTATTGTATAGATCGAATCATTTTCTTTAGAATTTAATATGAATTGTAGGATTTTAAAAGACAATGCTGTTGCATCCTAATTCTTTGAAGACGACTAGGTCCATGTCCAATGGTGGACCCAGGTTTTTCGTTTGGGTGGTGCGGGCGAGCAATGGTCAAGTTAAGAAGTTAAATAATAAAATAGAAATTTTTAAGGAATTTCTCAAATCTCACGGGTGCGACTGCGTTGTAACACCTAGGTCCGCCCTGTCCATGTCCGTCTCATGTTTTATGCACCTAATCTCATTTATTCCCATTCACGACCAAAACATGTTTGGAATTTGGATGCTTATAATGCATGTAGTTTCAGGTCAACATGGTCTGGTATACTTCTTGACATGTCATATCAAATTATAATGGTAGGTTCTTATTGACTTCGGCTTGAGCTTCACATCAACAATTCCTGAAGATAAAGCTGTCGATTTGTATGTGCTTGAACGAGCATTGCTCTCAATGCATTCTTCTTGTGGAAATGTGGTAAGACATAAGAAGGGTGAAATAAAGTGGGTCCTTATTTGTTCTCAATTATTATTATTCTGAATTTTCCTACTGTTTTTGTGTCCTTGAGCAGATGGATCGGATACTCACAGCATACCGAAGGTCATCTAAACAATGGTCTGCCACATTGAACAAGCTGGCTCAAGGTGAATAGCCTCACACTCGTTTTCTTTGTGCCATTGCTCGCTTATGGCTCTGCATTCATCCATTTTATACTTTCTGCAGTGAGACAGCGAGGTCGAAAGCGCACAATGATTGGTTGAGCATGTTGGAGCTCACCCAATATTTGCACATCATGGAAATAGAAGATACGCCATTGCCCCTCCAGGATAAGGATACCACAGAGACTGCCACTGAGAATTCGACCTACTGTAAAAGTTGTGGCTTTAGTTGTCTATTGCTCAAATGTATGGAATTATATGTAACAATAGGTATTTTCCGTGTGACCTGTTCCTTGATTAAATGGCCAAGATCAAACACACACGTCTGCCCAAGTCGTGGAAGAATGGGCTAGGCTTATTTAGTTGGATATTCTTCGGTTACTACCGGGAGAACTTGCCAGACTAAACCAAACCAAACCAAACAAAGCATTTTCCCACTAAGTGGGGTCGGCTATATGAATTTGATGATGCCAATCAAATCGGAGAACTTGCCAGACTAAACAGTTTTTTTTTTTCAATTAATTGTCTATTGATCAGATGGGTAGGGTTATTAACAATGGGTATCTTCTGCATGATCTATTCCTTAACAGCAGCACCCAACCTGTCGAAGTAAATCACTTTGATAGTTTCGCATAGTCCCAGAATAGAAATCAGAATTGGACAGGGTCAGACTCCATGGTTTCAATTTCTCCATGAATCTGCTGTCATTTCTCTTGGTCTTTAACTCGGATTAACATACTGTTCAGCCGGATGGGGTGATATATTCTGGCAAAAGAATTGAGATTCATCCGGAGAAAAAGAATCAAACATATTAGCTCATCTTGTATGATAATAATAGCTATTGATTGAGGCACCAAGCCCGAAAATTTATATCAGATTTGGTGTGATTAGTTCCTACGCTATTACAACCACCATGACCCATGGTTTTTTGTTTTTCAATAACCTCATGGTATCTCTTGTCCAGCCCCGCTCAGGAGCCTTTGGTCTTAAGCCCAAGGGATACTTGATTCTGGGTAGTCGAGAACTAATTCCTAGGAGTATATGCAAACCCTTCTATCCATATGCATTGAGGAAAACTATGGGAGGTGGCGAACATATAAAGGTTGTAGATGTAGCGGAAACATGGAACTATGAGAGCTGGCTACTATAAACGCAATAAGGACAGTGTCGGCTTGAATCAGGCACTAGTGTGGAGATCTGTGGTCTGTCTATGAGAGATTAGTCACGTATGATTCACTCTTCAAGACATATGATTCACTCTTCAAGATCCAAGGGCAAGGATGAACACCTTGGATTTAGAAGATGATGATGGGGAATTGTAGATTTAGTAGAAGGAAGATGAATTGCTAAAAATCGTCCAAGGGCAAGGATGGACACCTTGGATTTAGAAGTTGATGATGGGGAATCGTAGATCTAGTGAAAGGAAGATGAATTGCTAAAAGTCATGCTAACTGATCTTTCTCATGTCTATATATAACCCTTTGGCTAATGGTGTAGATATAATAAAGAGATAGAGAGTTTGATAAAACTATATCATCATGAGACTCTTTGTGAGGGGTGTATCTCTGTGAGTGGGGTCCACCCACATGTAAACTCGAGTGAACCCCATCACAAATGCCAACATTACCTCTCCACGAGGTTAGTTAGAGGTGACTTAAGAGGTGTTGGGTTGATGCTGTAACAGGCATCCTTACAGTGAGTGCATAGTGCATCTCTGTGGTCTCTCCCCAGGCTGAACTCTATGGTCAGGTCAAAAGTATCCGGACCAGACCTGATTGTTGATAGGTAAATTACTTTATATTACTTCGACTAGATCCTGGCCTGGACCTGCACCTCATGGGCCAGAATCACTCATTATATTTTTCATTAAATTCATCTTTACATACGGTCAAAATGCATAAATCACTTACACAATTATGTAATGTCATTGCCGCCGCCACCGCCGCCGCCATCCTTATTATCATGCATACTCAAGTGCTCAGCCATACTAGTACTTTGGTATGGTCCATGGCAGCTGGATTGGCCCCAATCATCAATTATACCTATAGCATGATCAATTACCAGTTACTCGGGCATTCTCTGCACATGTATAACAGGGCCCCATTTCGTCCACTTTCACACTACAATATAATGTGATCCCTACCAATGTTGACATGACAGCAGTACGGATGACTCATCATCTGATCCTGGGGCCAGGATAAGGTCATGCCATGAAATGCCTAAAAGGTCATCCAGTCTAAGGTGTATTCTGCCTATTCATGCTAGGGCCTTGTATCAGACTCGTCAATAGCAATATCAACATGGATACTAGATCAGCGCACACATCAAGATTTATGTAACCTCCCTCCGTTCATTAACCATACCCACGTTTTTGAAGATCAACAACAAAAAATTGTGAGTGGGTTGTAACTGAATCAAAATTAAGATTTTATGTTTAATGAATGGGCAATTGCCAGTTGGTTGCTCTCTTTCCTTCCAAAAAAAACATGGCGACCTGTCCTCCTGCCAACCATGCAAATATTACTGCTATAAATATGGATAACAAGCATTGCAACAAGACCTAATAAAAAACAAATGAATAAATGAAGTGTGCCACCAGATTGTCCACTCTCCGTCGCAAATGAAAAGAAGAACTACTCACTCTCCAAAGCTAAAATGCTGGTGAAGGAGCTACCAACTAGGGGGGCAAAAAACAGAAACAAGAAAAAAACGGCTGATGTAAGAAACTATTATAAATACTGTGTGGTTGCTGGGGTAAGTAGAGATGTCCGAGTCGAATGTGCAAACAGACTCCTAGGCCTGGCCATTGGCTTTTGCCATCCTAGCCTCTCCAAGAACTCTTCAATCAATCTAACAATTGAATTAGGGAAAAATCAGTTTCCAAAAGCGGCAAAATAACCACCCAAGCTTACTTTTACCACTTACAAGCTGCATATAGCTTTCTGCGAAGAAGCCAGCTCACGATCAGGAAAGCAGTCCTCCAATCGAAAACTCAACCAAACATAAAGCTCCAGGACCTTTATTTAAAGACCAGAAAAAAAATAAATTCAGTCACAAGTTATGTACCCTGAACCAATATCACTGAATGACAAGCATCTGATTGTTTCAAAACTTATTTAAGTAGTAATAACTCTCCCAGTTATTCTTCGGAATTATTCATCACCAATGAGAAAATTAAAATTTTCCCTCAACTTGGATAAGTTACCGAATTATATCTGACATTCATTATGTAAGGTCCTTTGGTCAGGCCACTCAACCCATAGAGTGGTGTTGAAGCTAAGTTCTGAATCTCTAACCACGAACCTTTCATGTTGTGGAACCCAGAAAGGCTTCCGCAAATTTCTCTTTATGGTTATAAATAATTTCACAGTGAAAAAAGTTATAAGTAGCTTGAGGGTTCGTTCCTTAGTGGTGACAACCCCAGTTAAGGTGAAGGTTAGGTCCAGTCCATTTTTATACATCAAAGGAGGATGAATCTCGGTCTATTTCAGTGGAAACCAAAACCAACTGATAATTACCTTGTGAACAGATTCAAGCTCCTTAAGTGCATGTTGTGACTTTGGTACCTCGAGTGTTCCGGGTGTAAAAATTTCTTTAAGTCGAACAATGCCTTTTTTTGCATAGTTCTCTGCAAACTGGTTCATGAAAACAGGAGAGTAATATTTGTTTCTCATTCAAACAATAATCCATCAAAGATGATAAAGCCAGATTGATCATCACCTGTATAAGACCTTGAGCTGAAATATCATCATTCATGTCTACTGGGCTGCAAATCAGAAAATTTGGGCATGGTTATCTGTCCTAAACAGGAGCTGATTTGATCAAGTGACTTAACCAAGGATGGCACAAACAGTTGCAAATGAGTTAAATCACACTGTCATGATAGAAACTTGCAAAACTACTAAAGAAATTAAAGCTAGACTATAGATAGAAGAACATCTGGTATTTGTAAAACAACATCAATATTTCTCCATTATCTGGATGTGTATTGATGAAAAATAGTTCTTTCATCAGTCTCCTCCTCTTATACACCAGTCTACTCCAGAAACTGCCATGCCAGACAAGTGTTACCTTCACAAGCATTCCAAAAGAATGGAATAAAGGGGATCGCGATTTGAGGTTACCATTGCTCTAACTAAGTACATTTTGTATTATATAGAAAACTATTTCCGCAGCATACTGCAATGACTAGTGTACACCACTTTTTTCTAAATAAACTCTCTCTCTCTCTCTCTCTCCTTTTCATTGATTTTATTTTTATTTTAAGATACAGGTTCACACCAGTGCTAGGTTCTACCTTTACCTTTCCTATTATAAGTTCACTGATGCAATGTTCTTGTAGTTAGTCTGTAATTCAGTAGATAAATGCTTTCATCATCAGCAGCATATAAGAAATGTTCATTCTATTTGAGGCCACCTTTGTGAGCTCTAGTTCACTACTAATCACTCTTTAGCACTACAATAAATGCTTATGATATGCTATAATGAACTAATATTATCATATAATTATACAGATATTATCTCATCACACCTGGCTTTCCATAGTAGAAACTTGCAATGTCTAACATAGTGACAAGAAATGTCCAGGTTTAATCAACCATGTGCATGCCTATAAAATTCTACAGAGAACATGGATTTGGGATTTTATATATTTATAACACTTCCAACAAAATTTTAATTTCCAAAGACAGCAAATATTTACCTGATACAAAATAGGTATTTATCTTGCAATCCAAGAGGCAGCTCATCAATAACGGTAGCGACTTTCTGCAATCAATAACAGATGTTTGTGCATGAATAAGAAAGAATAATTGTGGAACTCATCATGCCAAGCAAAACATTATGAGATAGTCCTTTTTTTGTAGGAGTAACATGGGGTATTTGATAATATTTCTTCCTTTTAATTGTCATTGTTTTCACATTTTGTGGCAACAGGTAGGCAAAACACAAAAACAAAATGCAGAACAGCGCTCTTGCTTACAAAGAGAATACAAGGATTATACAAGGGGAAAACCTGCCTACCAACATTTCTTCACAGTTGGAAATAAAATAGTTCGGAGATAATTTTGCCTTTTCTAGGAACTGTTCCTGCATAGCCAAAATCAGATGACAAAAAGATACGACATCAGAATTCAGATACAATTTTTTTTTACCATAGACAAACGTGTGACATGAAAATCGTGTCACATAAAGATATTGTCTGTACTGAATCTATAAACAAATTAACATTAGCAAATGAAAGGAAAGTGCTAACAATGACATTTGCTAAAAGAAAAGTATTGTGGGACATTGAGTGGGGGGAATTTTGTATGATATGGTAGCTTAAAATTACAAGTGAAATTATCTCATACTGCCCTATTCTGAGAGGAATAGGTATACCACTGCCCTTGGGCCTTGGGGGCACCTTATCCTTGGAGGCGCCCTGATATGGCACACAAACGCCACTACCCTTGGGTAAACCCTCATATGCCAAACAGAGACTACAGTGTTCTATTTTGATCCCTCCTTCCTAGAATGTGACAAAATAATTTGACTAAGAACTGCCAATTGGGAACTACCATCCAGACTCTTCAGCCAACATCACACCTGGGAATGTAAGTATCTTTTTGCTTGTTTTAATAGGCAACATGACTCGTGACAACCTTGTGATTGCAACAAGAAGCACCTTCCAACTATGGTACAGGCTTTTATGCTGGTATGCAAATATCCTACAGCAGATATAGCAATTGGTGAGTTGCTCCATTCTACCTCAGTAGATTTCTTCAAAATTTAGAACCCCAGATAATTGTCTCATTATTCCTCTCAATCCTATCTTTCACAAAGACACTACTAGCACATCAAAACAATGGGGCAAATTTGTCCTAGAGAGGAGTATCTCCAACCAATGTGTCCACCTAAAACTGAATCCTAGATCAACTACTTGAAAGCACATATGATTCATGAAAGGACTACTCACTTCGTTGATATTCCTCTAGATCCCACGTGCTGATCTGATGCTCCCAAGACCTCCCATTCTTCTTTCGTAACAGCATACTAGGTGAACAACACATTCTTCCATAGGCATTCCAAGGCATCTCCTAATCTCCATAGCCATTTCTCGTGCTCTTCTTGATTCATGAAGTGAAGAGACCTTACACCTAGGCCACCTTATTTCTTCCAACCCTTGCCGCAAAAAAATTGAAATGGAGGTGCGATTGGGGATTCATGACAACAATTAGACACCTATAGAGAGAGATCTAGAGTGGAAGCTTTGATGCAGATGGTCCCATGGGTCGACCAGCCAATGAGCCAAGCCCATCTATCTCAACCAATCTTTTGGGCTTAGCCCATTCAATTTATGTTATTTCTATTTTATTTAGAGTTGTCTTTATTGTTTATGTCTTTTAAGTGGTTGATGTTTTATTTTTTAATCTTATAATCTTAGCTGTAGGTTGTTTTAATGGTTGGGATTAGATCTAGGGTTTGTCTTTTCCTTTGTAAAGCATCTCCTGCAATGGGAAGCTTTTCCTCGCATGTGATAGGGAGTATGGTGTGAGCCCAATATTCGGGTGAAAACCTGACTTTCCACACCCCGCCCGCCCCCCTAGAAGTTTACCCTATATCCCGGCATAGTCGCCATCGCCTCTAGACGCGATCCTCCACTCTTTCAACGACTTTGAGAAATTTATGTACATCCCAAAAAATGCTTCAATAGATCTGATAATAACTTACATGAACTTAATCTGATATTTCTGCAGATTACAGATGACTTGCTGTAAGGTGCTAACAAGGATAGGTTTTTTTTTTTTTTTTTTTTTTTTTTTTAAATTAGTGGGTTGACCAGACCAGCTCGGCAGGTTGATGAGGCAGGTCAACAGTTAATTCTTTAGTAATTCTATTATAAATATATATAATTCAAATTTATATATTATGTATCAAGCTACACTTCCCCCTCCCCTATCATAGTGGATGGATCAATTTGAGAATGAGTTGTTTTTCTTATAATTAAATAAAAAAGATCAATTCCATGAACTGAATTGAATTGATTGATACTCCTAGCAACTTCGATAAATTCAACAAACAGAGTGAAAATGAATTATATTCACATTCCCTTTAATTGAATATTTTCTCTTTCTCTTTTCTATTTTTCTAATAATGATCCAAGCAAAAGTGGAACTAGTTTTTTTTTTCCCTGAAATGATAGAACAAGGAAATCTTACTTACCAGTATTTGGTGGAAGCTGACCATAGGATGTAAGCGTGAGTATAACAATAAGAGATCAAATGTAGGGAACAATCCTGCACGCTGCAGAAATAAATTCAAGGTCTCTTAGCAAAAAGATACTTAATTAATTAATAAATAATAGTGTGCATTGATAACAAGAAGTACTTATTTATTTAGAGATGGTATAGCAAAAGCTCATTTGGAATATGAACTTATCTTCCTCTTGTTGCTGGGTTAACAGCACAGTTTATCTGAGTTCTATTTTGTAGCTAGCGATTCTTAGAGTGTCCTAGTGGTGAATCGGACTACTTCCCATTACTTCCTCAATTAGATGAAAAATTCACCAAAGTCAATGGCTTGATTATTCCTTCACGAAAGTAATTTGCCTTACTAGCAACCACACCACAAATCTGGGAACTTCCAGATTTTTGGCAAATTGAGGGTCAAAGTCAGTCCATTTTAATGAATGTTTGCTGATATGGAACTCGAGGGAAAATCTTTGAGTCAGAAATTCAGATATTGGATCTTTTGAATTCCTACTAGCTGGTGAATTAATTTGAAACAAACTACAGTTCCTTTTTCAGCAATCACCTCACCTCCAGAACAGGGGAAGGAGATCCCAATGATGAGTGAAGCAAGGGTACGTCCTCAGCATCAATACAGGTTACTTCACCAACAGGAAACTTAGAGCCATACCTACCAGCCCTCCCTACAGGCAGATGACCCAATTAGCTGTCATTACAACTCACCATATATGGCAAGTAAAGAGAGCATTTCAATAAAATAATACTATATATACATGGAGAAAAAACTGAGCATGTACTTTTCACAGTTGCTGCTAAAGAGGGCCACAAAGAATAAACATAACAATATAGGAAGCAACATAGAAATCATGAATTGCTATGTGAAGATATGCTGTTCTGTCTCACTTCCACAAGAAGTAAGCAGAATGCAGTAGGTGTTGCCATAAAATATTGTCTGGCAATGATGTGTCACCCCCTTTCAATTGGTGTAGCTTTACTTTTGATATGTATGAATAACTGAAATAATACATACTACAGTGAGTAAAGGCTTAACTAAGTGGTCAATCAAGCCAATAATCAGATTGAAAGCTGAAAAAATAATTGCCAATCTCTTATTAATGTCTTCATAATTATCTTGTAAATAATGTCCAGTAAATGTATAATTTCTTATTTAAGTATAAATAGGTGTTGCCATTTCTTTTTCACTCAATCAAATGAACAATGCATCCAATCTTCGAATGCTTAGAGCTTCCATAAGTGTGTCATAATCTTTTAAAAGATATTGATTCCTGAAAAGCTTCCCAAAGCCTTTTCCTATAGAAAAATAAGGAGAAATGATGTGTATGCAGAACCTTCTAAAGGAGTCCACTCGAGGGTGACTCGACTCTGCCGGTGCTGAGTTTGACTCGACTCGAATTCGGTCAATTTTTAAAACCATGATTTGTCCATGATAGCAGCCGTTCTGGTGCTGATTTTCTAATTTCTTGTGATTGGTGAAATAGAAAAGAAAGGCATGAGGGAAATCGAAATTTTCCTTGGACCGTTTTTATCAAATCCAAACATCTATTCTCAAATAAGAAATTGAGGTTTTCATAAAGGTGTTATAGAGGTGCTGTTTGGTGGTACAACTGATATGTATTTAGGAAACCATGCCCGCCGCGCCACCCCCCAACATGTTTGAGATGGATTGCTCCTAGGGAATTAACCAATTTGCAAAGAGAGACAGAATGGCAATGCAACTATTGTTTCTGATAAGAAAATAGTCCTAAAAGTTAATTATGAATGCTATTTTTTTTTATGAAGAATGAATAAAAAAAATACCTACCAATACAGTGTTACACAGAAAATGAATGAGAAAACAGTTGCCACTTTATTGTCAACACCAAAAATTATAAACTAGAAAAACACAAATAGCAGAGAAATAACAAACCTGCAATTTGTTTGATCTCCGATACAGTGAGCTCACGCTTTTTGATGCCATCAAACTTCTTCAACGTTGAAAATATGATTCTTGAAATGTTCAGATTAAGACCCATTCCAATAGCATCACTCGCCACAAGAACATCAAACTCACTGCTTTCATCATTGAACATCATTGCCTGCAATCCTAAGGGTAAAATTTAGGAAGCTGGTTCTTTAATTCCCACCTTTTTACAACAGAAACAGATATTCAGACTCATGTTTGATGCAAAGCTTTAACAGTGTCAACTGAAAGAATATTTCATTTGGTAAGTAAGAAATGTTAGTAACAGTGTAGGTCATGTTTAACTAAGATGTTTTGAGCCAGCCAACCAAGTCGCTTGAATGAAAATATATTGAAGGAGACAGGAATAACTTCACTTGGACAAAGAAGATCAAGTGAGATAAGTAAGACTTCTAACAAAATTTAAAAAGAGTGGGTCAAGAATTTGGCCAAGGATAACTGTTACAATGGACAAAGCAGCTAATATGGTGTACTACAAACATACTGATTCATACCGATGTCATAAAGCCTCCTCGCATCTGAGCTGATCCCAATGTAGCTGATTTTCTAGGAAAGGCCACTAGCAGAAGGACTTCAAATTTTAGAGAGGAGGTATCCAATTTAAGGTAGGAAGGGTGGAAGTTGAGTGTCACTGGATGCCAGTGAGGATACTTATCTTTCTATTGTCATCCCTCTTGTTCGATTGTTGTTATATCAGAAAGGCTTTCAATCAATTTAAGATATGATATTGAAAAATATTTTCAGAAGTGCAAAACCCTACATAATATATTCCTTTTTTTCCTTGCATTGGAATTTCTTGGAACAATATACAAAGAAATCTTTCTTTTTTCTTTTTCTTTTTTATTGGTGCCATATATAAAAAAATCAGAAGAAACATATGAACAAACACACTTAAATAGGAGAAATAGGAGAAGATAAATCAGTTTCCATTAATTTCAGCTACGATAAGCCTTCACTCTTCACCACCTGATACGCGGACAAACATTAAATGGAATGGAGTACAAGTACCTGTCTTGTTCGAGTCTCTGGCGGAAGTGAACCATAGACAACAGAACAGAGATGCTTTCCTTGATTCTCAATCTTTCTCTAATAATATGGCAGAAGATAGAAAAGTCAATATACAAATCTAGAAATTGGTTGTGATATATGCTAATCAAGAAATGACCTTGCTCTCATTGATTACAAATTAGCTCTCACTGTTGGAGAGTAATCAATGATTAGCATATTCTTTGGCTTGGAGAGTAATAATTGATTACTCTTCCCCTTGCGGTTTGTTTTGGTTGGTAATAATTAAAGTTTTAATACAGATGGATGCATGTAGCAATTCTTGCAGAAAATTTTATGAAAAAGCAGCATGGGAAAGTTTGGGACAGAGAAGACCTAAGCTTCCTTAATTGATGCATGGTTAAGCTAACGTAACAAATAGCAAGATTGTTTTATCCTGACCTTTAATTTGTATATCTCACGTCGTGAAAAGGTCACAATGCAATCGCCTGTTTGTATGTTGGAAAACGACCCAAGTGGAATCTTTGAAGGAATAAGAGGAGAGAGCCTCTCATAGTATTGGATCTGGGGGAAAGGGCATAAAAACAAGAAATAATCTGATTAGGAAGGAAAGGAAGGGAACAGTAACATAAATTGGCTTCACCAGAACATTGTAGATGCCACCATAGCATTGAATTTCAACAAAGAACAACCATTATGAATCAACCTATTATATGCAAGGCAAACTTATAGACAATAAGCATAGAACCAACTTTTACCAAAATAATAATAAAAAAGAAAGGAACAGAACCAACATCAGCATGCTTTAGTATACATATAAGAGAGATCCATCTCACCAACAGTCCATGTAATCCTACAGGACCACCAATTCTAATTGGATTTTTAAGTGTCCCCAGAATCTAGTTTAGCACAAAAAGTCCATATTCTGCTTAGACAGACAACAAACTACAAAATTGAGACAGATATGATGAAAGAAACTATCACACCCATGATAAGTTAAACACCTGGATGGTATCGCCTGTTTCTTTGAGTATTTCCTGAATAAGTGGAACAGCAGCTGCATCCCCACAAAGGTGAAGCTCATCTGCACAAATCCCTAATAATGCACGTGTGAAGGAAAAACCTCTTGTTCTACATCCAACCATCTGAAAATGACATAAAATAAATAAACATGAATTTCAGTAAATATAAATAATCAACCTACTCTGGTGACACTTAAATTTCTCAACCTCACAAACAGGGTTAAAGTATGATGAGGAAAGTGCACAAAGAGCCCTCTGCAAATGCCCCGCAAATTTCAGAGAGAAAAAAAAAAAAAAGAGAACGGATGCATGGGGTTCACATAAAAATAGCAGTAAGTAATATGAAATGGAAGGAAATTAAAAATCTAACTTGATTTCAAATGGAAACTTGATAAACAATTTGTCCAAAAAAGAAACTAGTAGTGTGTAATTCTGGGGCGTACATCTCCTCTTTTGTGTAATGACTCAGTCAATCAACCATGCATTCCCTCCCTATTACCCACACACCCAAACCAAAAATATAAAAGGAATTGCCATAACGTATCGCTAACAAGAAAAGAAAAATTCCTGCTCCCTTTGCTGACAAGTGCTAAAATGCAATAGAATAGCATTAAAAAAAAAAAAGAGGTCACTAGTCAATAGCAGCAAAAGCAAGAACTATCATTTTTAGTTCCCCTCCCCAAACAAACAAGAAAAAAAATGTTCAGTACCACTGAAAAGCTGCAGATTCACTCGCAATTCTGGTTACAAACAAATGCACACCATTGAAAAAAAAGGAAAAAAAAACATTCTATATATGCCCGACCAAAATCATCTTTTTTTCTAGACTTCCTAAACAAAACAAGACCCCGAATCTAATAAAATGCTAATAAGATAAATTTAAATAAATTTAGATCTATTGAGATTCTTTCCTCTTAGATATGTAGGTGGTCCCACATGTCTACCACACAAGTTGAATGGGTCCAACCAATATCACTTAGGTTGCATTTTAACATGTGTGTGATTGCACATTTTAAGTGAATGGGCTCCTAATGTCATGAGAGGGATTTTGGCCCATGGGCTGGGCATATGGACCCAATTATCCGAAAGTTCATTCTGTCACAGCTACTCCTAGGCTGCATCATATGTCGAATAGTTTCAGACTTTAAATTCATATGGCATTGAGCTCTATTCCTTGGTTCATTAGTAGTATGAAATAACACATTGATTACATGTGCTGTAACTTCTATTATTATTATTATTATTATTATTATTATTTATAATGCGAGCCAATAGAGTGACTAGAATGAGAAAACTTCTAACAGATTCAATAATTTTAACTCAGGCAATGATAAAAGACCTAATTGACATTTAGGACTCCCATTAAACAAAAAAAATAAAAATCTATCACTATGCAATATTTTGGACTTTTGGGTGGTGTTCATATTTTCTTGGGAATTAGAAAAGAAAACCTCCAATAGAGAATATATGACCAATAACTGATACCTATTATTGATACATATTGGTGTTCCTACGTCATTATGGCCATCAATACTAATATTTTCAGCCATCCTTTTAAATGTATGATATTCAGAACAATTAAATACAAACCTACCATGAAAGTAGGCCATTAACTTTGAAAAGAGGTTAGATTGCAAGCATGAATGTTAAATAAGGTAACTGTATAAACCAATATGAAACAGTAACGTCATTTTTAATCATGTTGATAGCACTACCAGATAGTAAAAATATAAGCATATCAAAATAGGGTGAAAGAAATGGAATGAGATAACTCAAAACAAGATTGAGAATGAACGATAGTGATATAGCAGAGCATCGATCTGAGGAATGAATGTTCCTAATGATGGAGAACTAAGGAACCAATCAAATCCAAAATTGAAAGTGAAAATGGTATGAAAATAGTGAAAGTACAGTGTGTAAATGCTAAAGGCGCAAAGGCATAAGGTCAATCCATCACTCAGACAAAACCATATGATTGAGAACAGAAGTTAGGAAGAACTATATTTCGAAAAGAAGCAATCTGATAGATGACTAACAAGCAATAATTTCATTCATTTATAATAATGGCTCACAAAGAAGAATTAATAAAATAACTAAAGCAGTAGCTCTCATGTAGCTCAATCATATAAATAATGGTTTTCTTGATGAATCGTTGACATGCCTGAATTTCATCAACAATAGCACATTGGTATTCGCAGGTTACATCAGCCATTTCAACAGTTATTGCAGTGTGTTTCGCACCATCAATCTCCTCTCTCTCCTGTCCCGTAATCAGGTTGCAAGGAATATTTGCTTTGTTTAACCTCTTTGACACCTCCCATGCCAGTAGTCTTAGAGGGCCACAATATACTCCTGAAAAAATGCAAAGATTTAGTGTTAACCAGTTTAAGGCTTTTCATGACAGAACACACACACCCCCCCACACACACCCACACCATCCCCTCCCCCCCCCCCCTGTGTTGATTTTTTCATGCATACGGGGTTTCCCGCATGGTACTAAACCAAGAACAAAGTGATACTACTGAAGAAATACCTGAAGAACTCGATTGCAATTGTTTTAGTGCATGGTATGTTTTACCGCTGTTTGTTGGGCCCACATGCAAAAAGACGTTCCTTTTCTTTCTCCGAGCATTTGTGTACCATGTATGAGGACAACTGTAATTAAACACAGTTTCAGTGCAGGAAAGATTTCCACACAATGCAATACAGTAGTTCTTTCCTATTTCTAGAAGCATAGATATAGTTTAATAGACGGGCTAAGGCTTTGATGTTGATGATGATAATGATTGATACAATATAATTCAAATGAACCAAGAGCCCCAAGAAGTTCTCTACAGCAAAAATACACGAGGACAGTATCCAAAAACTGAGGGCAGAATTTAACACAAATAGATTTCAACACTATAAAAGAAGTCTCAGAATTGAGTACCCAATAAAGAAAACCAAGAAAGAACCTGAATTAAGCAGGTGCGACTTTCAAATTGATGAAGTCAAGAATGATAATTTTTTATTATTATTACCTAAAATTACTATTACATAGCTGTTGCTCAGCTGGTTAGGGACATGTGCGGTGCATGTGTGGAAAAAAAAGAAGTAATTAAGTAATCAAAAGAACTATTTAAACCAGTGTCCAAATTATCGGCTACGATCTCCTTACGTTAAGTCAGTCAAGTCGAACTTTTTTGATGTGCCGCATGAGCTTGTAAAACCCCTTAAACTACACCAAGTGCTGAATAGTGAATCAAAATTCAGTTGCTTTGGAAAGGGCCTCATAGTATCTGCAAAAACAAAAATCAGAAGCAAATCAACTGGGGAAAAAAACTTGGGATGGTTACTAATATGTCAAATTGCTTGATTACATAAAGCTTTTGATAACTTTTTTATCAGACAGGGTGGGGTTAGGTAAAAATTGCCAAGTCCGATTAGCCAATGCATCCCAAAAGCTCAAGCGATTAGGAAGCGGAAGACCAATCTATTTAACACCCACCCTCGAATGGGATGCCATTCGAATTCGCAACCCACGTGATATGTGCCTACCCACGCAACCTAGAGAAAAAACGCCTCCCCGGAGTTCGAACACGAGACTTACATGGTTCTGATACCATCAAGTCTGAGTATCCAATACATCCCAAAAGCTTAAGTTAGGAAGCGGAAGCCAAGCTACTTAACAAAAAATGTACCATTGACAAGGGAAGAACATGTGCATGTTCGCATTGTAGACAAGAAAAGGAATGACATTTTTATTTTATTTTTCCATCAAGAGCAAGAAATTTCCAATTTCAATCCCCCCAAACCATGTTCTGCAGTACTATAAAGCTGATAACTCACTCGCCATTTAGGTACAATCAAATGCAACCTCATTATCATCATCAAAACCTTGTGTTAGCTATGATAAGGTGAGGTCCATGAACTATGTTTCTCCCTTCCAATCTGCTTGGGCCAAATCCTCTAATAGATTGCACTTCTTTAGATCTATCCTTACAACTTTCATCCTTGTCCTTTTCGGAGGTGCCCCTTTTCGTTGAGGGCCCATCAACCTACATAGAATTTTTTTTCCCTCACTAGCATTACTGCTGGCCTATGTTGGACATGCTCAAAGCATCTCAAATGAGTCACTCTTAATTTATCACCCATTTATGCTACCCCTAAATGCTCCTGAAGTGCTCATTTATAATTCTATCTTACCTAGTTTTACTACACATCGATCTTAATATTCTCATTTTTTGCTACAATCTTTTTTTGCATGTTCTCTTTCCTAATCAATTAACATTCTACTCCCTATGCCAGGGTTGTTCTAATCGTTATCTTGTAAATTTTTCTTAGACTCCAAGAGCAAGTCTCCACTTCAACTATCCAGCTCCAGTCCTACGTTCGATATCCACCTCAATCTCTCGATCCTCAATCAAATGCACCCTAAACATTTTTAAATGGAAGCTCTAAAATGCAATGAATGGCATGTCATGTCCAGCCTATCCTTATGATTGTTTGCACAGGCAGCAAACACAATTCCGTTACTAGATTTGCTATGATCTTTCCACTGCAGTCTCTCTCGCTTCTACTATAAAGAAAAAACCAAAACCAAAATCCTGTCATAGAATCACTAGTCATATAAAGATCATGTTTCCCAGACAACGGGAATTCTCCACTGAATCTTTCCAAACAGGAAAAATTACACATGGGATACAGATGAACCAGTCATTCCATCGAACACCTAGCGGGTGAATGAGAACCGTCAACCTCGTGGGCTCTTCCATGGGATCGACGTAGGTTCAAAATCCGCTCTCGAAAGACAATGATAAAACAATGGATTGTACAACAACAGCAACAACACAAGCTAAAAAAAGATTCAACTGTTAAAAAGGTTTAGAATCAAACAATTCAAGCAAACATAGGCCAATCCAGAAGGTTTTAGGGAAAATTAGAAGAAGATAGCAAAGCAGAGAAATAATAGAAAGCTAGTTGAATGAGAAATTATTAGGGCTCCGAAGCGTACGTACTGGTGTGAAAGAAAGGAAGGTTGCGACGAAGAACATAAGAAGCCATTGATGTGAAGTTGATCGAGAGTGCTCGAACACATGAAATGAAAGAGGTTTCTTTTTCTTTTCTTTCTCTTTCTCTATTCGATTTGATTTGAAGCAGAGAAGAATGAGAGGCCGAACGAAGATTTTGATTTTGAATGATTAGGAGGAGCTCCTCTCGCAGCCTCACACGACATCGAAGAGAGAGAGAGAGAGAGAGAGAGAGAGAGGAGGGTCCAAAGCCTACGACTTGGAACCGGATACGGTCCGGAGATTGTGGGGGATGCTCGCTCGATCCTTGCGCTGGATCCACGCATGCGTATATGCACCCTTGGGACCAATTAGAAGAAAGGGAGTTCTGTTGGTGCCACACTTCTTTCTTCCTACATCGAAAAGAATATGTACGGTTCAGTTCAAAATGAATCTCATTCACAGGTTTCCTAGAAAAAAAAATAGTGGGTCTCAACCTAAACACCATGATGAAAATGTAATTAGTAAGACGTCACGTGACCATGATGCTCAATTAGATGGTGAGATCCATTGTCATTTTGAAATGAAACTTAAAGATACATCGTCGGAGGAAATGAGATTCATTTTTATTGGTTTAGATTATCTCTATGTGGGGCCTAAGATGGAGTTTGGGGTATGCTGTTTATTTGTAGTGGATACCATATATGATATACCTATCAGGAAACTTTAGTTAAGGGCATGTTTCTCATGTCCGTTGAAATTTGTAGAATATGAGATGTTAGAATTTTGAAATGTAGTAGAATTATGGTATTCCTAATTTCTCCGTTTCTTTCTTGCCCAAATTCCTTCATTAGAATTTCATACAACTTGGAATTCTACAAATTCTTGAATTTACGAGTGGAATTTTATATGTTTATACATTATTTGTATATATATTCAAGGCTAAAATGGGCGTGAATATATTATTTTGCACACTCAATGGCAAATTGCATCACCCAAATCTGTGGTGAAACTTAGAAATGAAGAAAATGGGACTTGTACATAAAATAAATGTGAGAAATCAAAGAACAAATCCGGTAGGGTCGGCTATTCCACACCACTTGAAAACAGGCCACTATCTTCGTGTTCTTCCCAACACCACTATCTTCATATCAATGATCTACAATATTCTTACGTTCAATGGAATTCTAGGAAATCACACTGATCAAACGATTAAGGTCATTGATCAGCAATAAGACCCAACAAGGACTTGCACTTGCACCAAAAGGAAAAGAAAAAACAACATAAAATCTTAATGCGTAAATCATGAAACCATAATCTCATGTACGCACCATGATCCATGGTAAAAGATGTACACGAGTCCTGCATAATCAATGTAACAACAATCCAGTCATCAGTTCTAAGCCGATTTCACAATCCATAGCAACTACAATCATCCAATCCATACGCATTTTACAATCCATATAGCACCCCTTATTAGATCAAATCCATATCTGATCAAAATCCATATCACCTGTTATCAGATGAACATTAGCAACTAAAATAGTCAAATCCATACCCATTTTTGCCTCTGATTTTCATCTTATCAGTGACTAGATCTGTTTTCCACTATGTTTACGATAGTTATCTCCACCACCAAGGGCTTAAATCTTATCATTTCTCTTCACCACTCTTTGTGCTCAAATCTCATCCAACGATGAGGAGACATGATCGGGTTTTACTGTAACTCTCAGTACTCATCCAAGAAGACAGTTTAAACACCTGAACCCCATCCAGATTTTTCTTTGAGTTGTGAGCAGAACCAATTTCTTCTTCCCATTCCATCAAAACCCCTAAAAAAAATGAATGGAATATATTATAATTTATATATAAAAAAAAAGGTATATAGATGAAAGGAGTGTAGTGGAATAAAATCACTGGACCTGATTTTCTTGCCATGGCTTGGAGGTCTCGATAGCCTTCTACCGTTAAGAGAGCCAGAGTTCTCCCAAATCCTCATGAAATACGTGGATTCTAAAATGTTAGAGCAAAAGCTAGCATCCGGGAATTCCACTTTTCAAAATTTCAAAATGGTGCTTGCCTCAAATGTTAGAAATTCCAGTAAATGAATTTGGAATTTCTGATTTGAATTCTGAAATTCTCTGAACATCCTAAATTCCTATTAGAAATACTTGCAAAGGAACATATCCTAAGGGACTCATTTGTACAACCACTTCTTAATAAAATTAAAAATATATAAAAGAGGTAAGAAAGTGAAACTGCTTTTTTCCATTGACAAAAGTTTTCGCGTTGAGGATAACCCTTTTTTTTTTTTTTTTTTTTTGAGAAAAGGAGAAATTAAAGACCTCAATTTTTTGCAATTATGCATTAAAGTAATTTTTGATGGAGGTTGGAATGGATTTTCCATAGAACGCAGAAAAATTGTTAATAAAACCAATTTTCTGCTAAAACCAATTATTTGGTGCACAAACTTGCCCTAACATAAGCGGAGAATGTGACGGGCCATGCAGTATAAAATACATGCAAAACTTTTTCAGAACTGGGCTGCCTTAACAGTTTGCATGCCCAAAACACAGGTGCGACTCAGTCCAAATGGCATGTCCAATTCAGGCTTGGGCTCAACCATGGTGTTGCAGTCTTCATTCAAACTATGAGATCGGGCTTGGGCTCTTAGAAATAAGGAAAACCAACATATGGTTTAGATGGTTCTTCCCGGCCCGGATTGTAGCTCTAATTCTAGACATGAGTACTTGCTCTAGAGTGTGTGAACTACCCGTCTTCCTGTTTGAGAACTGGTTTACATACCAAACTCAGATTTGGATGATTCGTTACAATCTCTGGCAGAGGACTGCATGTTCCTCTCCCAGAGAACAGGCTGCAATCATAGATACCAGAAAGGCAGAGATCACCCTGTAACAATAGAGAAAGGAACTTAATAGCAAAGATAGGGAAACAAAGTTGCCCACAATGAGAAAAGAAAAGCTCCCAAAGGGAGAGACAAACACCAACACCGTTAGGTGATCTACAGAAGCCGCTAGGCTGAACAATGCCCCTAGGCAAAGGAGAAAGATGGAGAAGAAGAGCCACTAGTCTGAAATAATACTGTTTGGTAAAGGGAAATAAAAGCTTCCAAAGGGAGAGACAGCACTGTCAGGTGATTTATAGATGCAGCTGCTAGCCTGAAATAATGCCGTTAGGCAAAGGAAAATAAAAGCTCTCAAAGGGAGAGACAGCACCACTGGGTGATTTACAGAAGCCACTAGGCTGAAATAAAGGCAAAGGAGAAAGATGGAGAAGACGAACCGCTTTTGATTAGCTTGTTGAGAAACCTTCTCTAACTAGCTCTCTCTTTTTTGGCTTCCTTTCTGCTTGTTTTAAAGCTCTCTAATGAAACTGTGTAATATTGCCGATAACACTTTATCCATCACTAATTCAAGTTTCATTTCAGTCTGAATATCTAAAACATAAAAAAAATCCCATTTTCACCAGTATGATGTGTTTTTTTTTTTCTCTTTATTAGAGAGTTAAAGAGACTCTGACCCAACCACGGAGATTAATGGATTGTTTTCAGTTCTACTCCATCCACAAATTATTTTTCAAAAAGAAAAAAAAGGGAGGATGATGTTGAAATCCATAATAAGCAATCTCGACCATTAAATCAAATCCCGGATCCGTTTTTGCTGGAAATGATGGATATAGAATTCCTAGCATTACATTACATGAATCCACTTTTCAATGGCCATAATTGACCATGAAAATTGTTTTTACTTATTACAGGTTTTGCTATGGTACATGGCCAGCTAAATTAAATAGACATTCTACCATACATGCACCATCCCCCACATAACAAATTAAAAGGTCCAGATCAGATCATATATATATATATATATAAATAGCATTTTAATAGTATCATTGTACTAACATCTTCAAGTATATATATAAACCACCGTATCATCTCATACCTATTTGTCTTATTATTCAATTATCTAAACACCACTTTCACGAAAGTGACAGTGACGACTGACGAATTGATTGAGATTTTTAGATGACAATCAACGTCCGTAAGAGGAGATACCTGCATTACATGTAGAGTAGTCTAATAGGAACTTGATATGAGAAAAGTAAAGCCCACCAGATGTTACGTGGACTTGTAGCGCACGAAATATATGTGTTAGGTTGGCAGCCGACTCGTGACATTGTGAGGCGAAACAAAATCCCTGACCCAAGATGTGAGCTCTTCTAACTTACTAGGGTCAAACAGCTCGACCACATGGAACCCATCCTCATCGAAATGGCTAACCACCTGGACCCCACGCCCTTCCAACATCCTCACCAGCTCCCGCTGCCGGTCCACAAGCGGATCCTGCTCGTGACCCACCATCAGGCACCTGGGCAGCTGCCCGACCCGATCTTCGTACTCCCCGCCAACCATCGGGTTGCTGAACTCGTGGTCCCGATCCGCCCCGTCGGGCAGCGACAGACTCCACATCAGATCGTTCGCGGGCAGCGGCAGGATCCGATCTCGGACCAGCCTCAGCTCCGACCCCGCCCTCTCCTCCCCGCCGAAGTACGGCTGGCTCAATATCATCCCGGCGATCTGGAGATCGCCGCCGCCGCTGGCTACAGCTCGCAGCGCAGCGTGGTAGGCGATGTTGCCGCCGGCGCTGCTGCCCATGAGGAAGCAGCGGGAGCGGTCGGCGGAGTCGAACCAGGGGTCGCGGCGCGAGTCGAAGCTGACCCATCGGATCGCGTCGGCGGCGTCTTCGTAGGCGGCGGGGAGGCGGTGCTCAGGTGCGAGGCGGTACTCCACGGAGATGATGATGGCGGGGATCTCGCGAGCAAAGTGCTCACAAGAGGCGTGGAAGGGCTGAGACGCCGCGCTGAAGAGGATGAAACCGCCTGCGTGGAAGTAGATGATGATGGGGAGGGAGGTGCTAGTGCAAGGGTTTTGGGGACGGAAGATTCGGATCCAGGTTTTGTGGGTCGGGTTGAGGGGAATGTCCTTGGAGAGAACGGGAGCAGCTGGAGAGGAGTTTGGGGGAGAGAGAGGAAAGATTTCGGATCTCGTGAGAGACCCGTCGGAGTTTCTGATGATTCTCAGGAAGGTGTAGGGATCGTCCTCGGTCGAGTTCCACAAATCTTCGATTGAAGCTTTTGGAATCTCCATCACAGCAGTGGCTTGGATTTTTTTTTAGTGAAGAAGAGGGTTGTTGTTTAGGATGGAAGAAGAGCAATAAAAGAGAGTCGTGAGCTAGAGACACTTATGCATCCATGAATCATGACGCGTGCATGTGAATGATCCAACAGACAAGTACCAGCTTTCCACGTCATTTTGCATGAGTTCAGCAAAAACAAAGTCATCCGGAATTCCACCCGGCCTAGTTGGTAAATTCACTTTCGTGTTTGGGAACTTCACTTACTCTGTAGAGTTCCCCAAAACAAAGTAGTCATAATTCATTTATACTTTGTTTTTTCTTGAATTTATCCTTGGGGAATGTTCATGTGCATATATTTCTCACTATAGGGTGAGGGACACTTCCATAAATGAGAATTTTTAAGTACAAAAGTGAGTTTTTAAGTATATAAGTGAGGTACACTCCATTGTCTTCATGTGCAAAAAGGGGAAGTGTCCCTTACCCTATGGTGAGTGATAGATGCACATGAACATTCCCATTTACCCTTTATTTCACTTCATTTTATATATAAAGTTTTTAAATAAACCTCTAATTAATTTAAAGTGAAGTAAAGTGTGTGTGTGTATATATATATATATATGAGAAATACTTCTATACAAGTTTTTATTACGGTCTTACGGTACAAGCCACCTAGTGTGATCTACTAGAGACCCGATAAATTATAAAATAAGGAGAATCGAAAGATCCAAATGGAGCCAACTTAGAAATCAAATTTGAAGTCAATTTAACACCTTTGGCCCATTCATCTGTGGTCTACAAATTTTATAACTTTATATAAAATAATAAAATCAACCATTCATCAAACAGTTTACTCTAATAAGATTTATCAAAACCCGATGGTATCTATGTAAATAAGAGTGGGATTGAATGGTCCGCTTAGATGAACCAGTAGTATGCTCAACTAGGTAGTTTGTATCTTAAGACCGTAAGAAAAACTTATATATGAGAATTTGTTTATATATATATATATATATATAGGAGAATATTCATGTGCATCTATCCCTCACCATAGGGTGAGGGGCACTTTCCTTTTTTGCACATGAAGACAAGAAAGTGTACCTCATTCTATGTACTTGAAAATTCACTTTTATATTTGAAAATCCCCATTTATGGAAGTGTCCCTCACCCTATGGTGAGGGATAGATGCACATGAACATTCATATATTGGGGAATGTTCATGTGCATCTATCCCTCACCATAGGGTGAGGGGCACTTTTCCTTTTTGCACATGAAGACAAGGGAGTGTACCTCACCCTATGTACTTGAAAACTCACTTTTGTACTTGAAAATCCCCATTTATGGAAGTGTCCCTCACCCTATGGTGAGGGATAGATGCACATGAATGTTCCCCATATATATTAGATTAACATTCCTCTCTCTCTCTCTCTCTTATTAAACGATCTCAGTAACTTACATTTGGGCTTGCATCATCTCAAGTACAAATGCCAACAATTCTCGGCTTTAAAATATAAGAATGTTGAAAGTAGCGGCTGTCAGGGACTGGAAAAAAAACCTTCTTGTCGCACCATCTGGATATTTTTTCAGGCTCTCTGTGTAGTCATACCTGTCGGCTTTTTTCAATGATGGTACTAGCAATTACAACTACTCTACAAATTCATTTAAAGCCAATGTTTATTTGTTAAATAGTGAAACTAGGCCCGTCAATGAGACGCTGAAACTGGGTAAAAAGCCCGGCCCGGCCCGGCCCAAGCCCAAAAATACAGGGCTTTTAAAAAAATCTGAACCAAGTGGACTGAGCTTGGACAATACATTTTAAAGTCCGGCCAAAATGGGACTGGGACTGGGCAGAAACAATCCAGTCCGGCCCGGCTCGGCCCGCTACAAAGTCATTTAATAATAATTATTTATATATTACAATGGTTGAAATAAAATTCAACTAAGTTTTCTATTTTATCTCGAATAGCTCGTGATATTTTAGCTATTCTAGTTTCTACTATTGTTTCAGAGCAATAATTTAGCACCGGAGGGAGGGTAGGACTTCTTTAAAACCAAATACGGTAGAAACATTAGTTTGTGCCCAAGATTGGTTTAGTCATGACCCAACTAGTGATGGGGATTTAGACAATGATGGGAATGTACTAACTGATGTTTTAGACATATTATAAAGAAAAATAATTTCTCTTGATTTCTTTTTTACATTGCTTGATCCATATAGGATATTCATTCTCATTCTTTTGATTGATTTTCTAATTTTCTACTTTCACTGGCCAAAAAAAAAAAAAAAAAAAAAAGAAGAAGTTTTTAACCAATCCTACATTACTTTAACTTGACTCATATAGGATACTCATTCTCATTCATTTCTATTGATTTTCTGATTTTCTACTTTCATTGGCACAAAAAAAAAAAAAAAAAAAAGTTTTAACCGTTCATACATTACTTGACCCATATAGCTTATAGGATATTTATTCATTTCTATTGATTTTCTGATTTTCTACTGTCACCTGCAAAAAAAAAAAAAAAAAAAGTTTTTAACTTTGTCATGTTGCTTGTTGCATTGCATTGCTAGTCTCGAACCAGAAAAAAAGGAAGAGGGTTTAAAGTCCGGTTTACAACGGGTGTCTAGTGACAGTAGGAATACTTAGAGAATGTTTTGCTTATGTCCAGGATTGTGCTAAGCCCAGGCCGGGGTCCGTACGGGACGAGATTTGATGTAAGCCCGTTCAATTTAGGTCCGGGATTGGACAACATCGGTAGGCCTGTCCTATTTTTGGGACAGGATTAGACAACCCAAGCTCAGGCTCGGCCTGTCCCATTAACAGGCCTAAGTAGAACTTGTCAAATTCAGTTAGAAATACACAAAAATTGCTCCAACCCCATGGATGATGAACCCATGATAATCCATGTAATACTTGAATGAGAAACTCCTCTAGGCTTGTCATTGGACTAATAGTGAGGATTCTATGAAGTCCTTTACTGGTCTGGAGTTTTTTGAACCGCAGGAATGATCAACTCCTTCTTTCTAGTATAACATTGATTCTCCCCTTTATAAAATCTATGCTGGAGGGTAAGCTTGATTCTCCATGAGTCTCTATAGGGATCTAGTTTGCCACTATAACAAAAATTAATGTAGAAAACCAATTTGTTCAATTGTTATAACTGGAATCTTCTTTTGCTATTGTTAATCAGAAAAAAAAGTCTAGCTAAAGAATGGTTAGCCTTAACAATTGATCATTGTCCGTCCCACCCAAATGAAAATCCTGGGTCTGCCATTGACTGTAAGAACTGCACATCTTACCCACTGGGATAAGAGGCCATTCTTTTGGGCTTTTTGAAACAAGGAAAACCAATATATACTTCTCTCCCACAGGTTGTAGCTGTGGTTATAGACATGATTAGATAAGTTTTTATCCAGTAATCAATGTCGGTAGGAGGAGATACCCACATGTCTAAAAAAGAGCTTTAATTGAGAAAAGTTAGCCCACCAAAGAATATTTCATGGAATTTACTGCAACTTACTCTGTATAATAATAAGAAAACTGACATTGGACTCTTTCACAAAAAAGAAAGCCAAATAGAAAAATTATTGAAAAGTTCATAAATCCATCAATAGAGTGTTAACCGTTGAAAATTCATACTCAAATCTTCCTTCACTCCAATAGGGGCCTTTACTCCAACAGAAATTAAGCCCATTTTTAGATTGATAGTGCGTGAAATACATAATTTTAAGGGTCCATTTGTGTGCATGGAATTAAATTCCTAAAACTAAGAAGAAATGGTATACATAAAAGTGGCTAATATTGAAGAAATAAAGGTAAAAATTCATGAGCGGTAAGCAAAATTGAATATCTACTTATCATATTTTACCTCTTTAATGATTTCTATTTGAACCCATTTTACCTTGAATTCAAGCTTATTTTTCATAAAGTAGTTCCAAATGAAAAAAAAAAAAAAAAAAAAAAAAACAAAATTGAATTTGCAATAGTAACCATCAAATAATACCCCTAACAAAAAATAAATCAAGGAGAGAATGAAAATAAATATATTAATCCATCACTCAACTAATTTAAATCTTAGTAAATTTAAGATTTCACCCTCAATTTTTCTTTTAAATCTCCACCTTTCACCTCTCTAATAATCCTCTCTTCCAATCCTTTAGAGAATGGAGTTTCATTTGAGAGCTTACGGCCCCAGTAATGCATTCATGAGCATATATTCAGACACAATTAAAAGGATATCATCCCAAGAAGAGAAAAACTTACACATAAAAGAAATACCTATTCTCACCACCATGAACAACCAACCAACAAACCAGCTAGTGACGGTTACCTTCACAGCTGACTCGTGACCTTGCGCGACGAAACAAAGTCCCTGATGCAGGACATGAGCGCTTCTAACTTACGAGGGTCAAACAGCTCGACCCCATGGAACCCATCCTCACTGAAATGGCTAACCACCTGGACCCCACGCCCTTCCAACATCCTCACCAGCTCCCGCTGCCGGTCCACAAGCGGATCCTGCCCGTGACCCGTCACCAGGCACCTGGGCAGTTGCCCGACCCGATCTTCATTCTCCCCGCCAACCATCGGGTTGCAGAACTCATGATCCCGATCCGCCCCGTCAGGCAGCGACAGGCTCCACATCAGATCGTTCGCGGGCTGCGGCAGGATCCGATCTCGAACCAGCCTCAGCTCCGACTCCGTCCTCTCCTCCCCTCCGAAATACGGCTGGCTCAATATCAGCCCGGCGATCTGGAGATCGGCGGCTCTCAGCGCCGCATGGTAAACGATGTTGCCGCCGGCGCTGCTACCCATGAGGAAACAGCGGGAGGGGTCGGCTGAGTCGAACCAGGGGTCGCGGCGGGAGTCGACTCGGACCCATCGGATCGCATCGGCGGCGTCATCATACGCGGCGGGGAGGCGGTGCTCTGGGGCGAGGCGGTACTCAACGGAGGCGATGATGGCGGGGATCTCGCGAGCCATGTGCTCGCAGGAGGCGTGGAAGGGCTGAGACGCTGCGCTGAAGAGGACAAAGCCGCCGCCGTGGAAGTAGATGATGATGGGGAGGGTGGTGCTACTGCTAGGGTTAGGGTTTTGGGGACGAAAGATTCGGATCCAGGTGTTGTGAGTCGGGTTGAGAGGGACGTCTTTGGAGATAACGGGAGCTGTTGGAGAGGAGTTTGGAGGAGAGGGAGGGAAGGTTTCGGATCTGGTAAGGGACCCGTCGGGGTTTCTGATGATTCTCAGGAAGGTGTAGGGATCGAACTCGTTCTTGGAAGAGCTGGTCATTTCTTCGATTGAAATTTTTGGGAGCTCCATATCATTCACACAGAACGCAAGTAGGCTGCTGGTTTTGTTTGAGGGAAGAAGAGCAATAAAAGTGAGCAGTGGGCTAGGTACACACTTGTACATGTAATAAATACCTGAAAATGGTAGGTTTGGTAGGTAGTGGCACTTAAATGGACATAATAGATATGTGAAAAAAGTGGGTAGTAGGTGGGTACGTAAATTGTCCAACCAATTAGATATGGGAAGAGGCTAAAATGATTTTCCATATTGTAGATTTTGGTCAAGTTCGGCGAAACAAATCCTCGGGGATTCCCTGGCGTTCACTACCAAAAATATGAAAAATCAATGTTTGACAATTGTGTATCTTTGTGTTTTTGGGTAAGAGAAAACACTCGACTTACGAGGATTTTCGGGTCCGAACAACTCATTGGATTTAGATATTCTCGGTTTCATAAACGTATGCACTGACGTTAATTTCTCTTAACTATACACAGTGATACACGCTAATAGTGATGTGAGATCCTAAACTATATAAAGTCTCAATGAGAAATCCTCAAATATGCAATAGTGCAAAAATTTAATCTTCAAATTTCTCAACTACTAATAAATGTGTCCCATGTTGCCATATGTAGTGGCGGCTCCAGGAATTCGAGTCAGTGGGGTCAACAAAAGATTTATTTTTCACAAATCGAATAAATTTATTTTCCTCTTTATTTATATCTGTCATCTACTTTCAATAATTCGACAAATATAATATAAAGTTTTCAAATAATCTATTTCCGACAATTTGACAAACATAATATTGAATTTTCAAACAAAAATAAACATAAATTCTCAAACAATTCGACAATTCTTCTTCCTTTTCTTCTTCTCATTTTTTTTTTTTTATTCTCTGCTGCTCGGCTGGGGCTAAAAGTCTATATGCCTAAATATAAATGTTAGGGTTTTCTCCTATTAACATTGGGAGAATACCGTATTTAGATGTTAAGTTAGGGTAAATGAAAAGTTAATGACAGAATATTTAAAAAAGGAAATTTCCTTTAAAAAATAAAAGTTGGCCCATTATTATTATTTTTATTTTGGTAGACAGATGACTCTTTAACTTAGACATTGAGTGGGGTCAAAATCTTCATATAAATTCAATTTATTGAGGAAATTTTTTAAAATAATTTTTCAGATCTCAGTAAGGTCAATCCACGTAGTGCCGCCCATGACCACATGAGTATCTCACTTCTTTCAAACTAGTAGCTCGACGCATAAAGAAGACCCATAATATATCAGTCCACGTTAGTAGTTCCTTTTTTAGTATTCCCAGCTAACGGGCTGGTTCTTTAAAGACTTGCACATATGAGGTGATAGAAACTTGCAGAGCTAATGCATCTTACCGCTGGGGTAATGTGAGAAAGTTCCTTTATGAGAAACATGATAAGTCCCTCTCCAGACAATATGCAAAAAGTAGGCACTCTATAGGCATTTTAGAGTGCACGAGGTATTTTCAAGGCATGGTCCAAAATAATGTAGTCAATTTCTTTTTTTTTCAAGGTAAATTGGCATATTATAACAGTAATGTAGTCATTTGATCACATGTAGAATGCTTGAAATAAACAAAGTACAATAATTCCTCAAAGAAATTATAGATCTTAGATCGTGTAGCTTTGTGAGTGTGAGCTATCATGACCATTGATCATTTAGTGATCTGGGTGACGTAAAATCCATACCACAAAAACTCATGTGCTCTAATTTTATTCAAAGAACCTCATAAGTAAAAGATAGTTTTTCAAATGGAGAATAGTTTCCTTAAAGGAGGCTGCCTTCCTAATAAGTGGGTACACATACTGGAAAAAGGCAAAAAGGAAAAAGAAGAGAAAATGCATCCGTCTTGTTGGGGTCTCCTTAATGCATGAAAATTCAAATGAATAGATTGCATGTGCAGGGGTCAATGAAGATGGAGTTGCAACTTAGTATCACTTTGATTAGATAATCTTAAACTTTAATTTTCAAACTTCAGTAATGGTTTTCCAAACGTAGTTTATTTTGTGAGATTTGAAGCATTACTAGTTGTTAGTTGGATCAACGTCTAATTAAGGCGAGTATTAAGGATAATTGTGAATGTCTTGGATTTGTCAAAAGTAAGCCCAGTAATCAGTGGCGGACCCAGGATTTTTATTTAGGTGGGGCTAAAATTTTGCTAGACTCTACATTTGAAAAAAAAAAAATACTTTTTTTCTTGATTTTTGCGCGGCTTTTTTTTATATTACCAAATAGCACTCGTACGTTTTTCTTTAGAAAATATGTAACTCATGGAACTCAAATAGATGCATCAAGTTAGTGAAGATTGGTCAATGAAGAGGTTGTTAATTAGAAGTACCAAAAAGTATTAGATGGATAAAAAATAATTCTAACCTAATCTCAGATACTCAAACTCACATTATCATGTTTCACTAAATTTATATGTCAAAATCAATGCCCAATGAAGGTCACTGCAAATTCAAGGTGAGTGGGTGTATGAGAAAAACTGAATATAAGAACATTTTGAGGACACCCATCATTTCCCTTTTTACTTTCTCAAAGCCTCAAATCTTTGGATAATAGGAGTAAAATTCTATCTTTGGATCATAGTGGGGTAAGAAGACATGGTAACATAAATGAATTTGGTTATATTTGGGTTTTTGTAGATATGCTTAGATTTGGTGGTTTAAGGCTTAGGGTATGGATTATGATTTTGAGGTTCAGTTTTTGGAATTAAGACTTGGAGATTAAGTGTTTTGATTTAGGTATAGAGTGATTATGAAGGATTATACTATATATGTTTGGTAGATAAAAATGTAGTAATCTACAAAGTACATAGGGACCGGCGACGAAGAGCTCAATCGACAATTGGCGCGAAGAGGTTTCAAAAGAAGAGGTGGAAGAAGAGGGAGAGCGATGTATTGCCGCAACATGTTTTCTTTTCTTTCGTTTTTTTTTTTCCTCTTTTTTTTTAATTAACGAAGCTTTACATTTGTAGGGCTATCTTTAGATATATATGACAAGTTTAAACATATGGGGCATGCTCCAAGGCCCCATTCAACTCTATGGTGTTTTCAATTTTGACGTGGGGCGACTACCCTATATCGTGCCCCAAATTGCTTGCCCCTTCACCAAAATACCATTGAAATCCATATAAATTTCAATTTTGACTTGGGGCGGCCGCCCCAAGTCAATATATAGTAGGTCCGCTAGTGCCTGTAATATAGAAAACACAACCAAAAATACTGCCTGAATATATAGAAGAAAAAAAAATGCAATTTTATTGCCAGAAGGGAATGGTAAACTATCCTAATCCATTAGCCTAGAGAGAATGATAAATTATCTAATCTATCAGACTAGGGGTTCATCCCGCGTTTCATGCTTTTCTATATTATTAAAATTTATATATTTTTTATTATATTAAAATCTCAAATTTCATCCTTGTGTGAGGCCCACTTGGAAGCATAATGATGACCGCAAGGGTAGTAGTAGGGTTTGTTTTGAAAAGTCTCACTCAAAGCCACTAGCACGAAAAAAAGGAAAAAAAAAATAAAAATAAAAGAGAACCAATATCAAATCAAAATTGGTATTTTCTTAAAGGTTTGGATGACAAAATTTTCATCATCAATTGAAATATCCTCCATAGTGTCAAATTTGGGTGGGCGATAATGAATGTAAAGGTTGTAGATTGATGATAAGGAGAGTCACATTGCCCCTTTTTATTAAAATGTAGGCCCATTCAATAACACGTTTTGAATAATATTCTGTGTCACCTGCATTCCATCGTACTCATGTACAATGATAACAAATGTTGGGTTGGGAATCTCCATTGCTGGTGAAAGCAGCTGCATGATCAATTAACAAAGAATACCATTTGGGTTATTGTTTGGCAACCTCGCTCCTTTGTGTTATAGATCATCGTCGACAGGGAATCAAAGCCACCCTAAATCTTGGTTGGTCTGATGATTTCTTCTGGATATGATGTGGTTATAGCTTGGTTTTTAAGTGGCTGAATCTACCAAAGTTTTCAGGGCCCCCTCTATTTGCTAGGTATTGAACAAGAAATTCATGATAAAATGTTCCCAACGAAGAAATATGGGAAGAGATGAAGAGTGAAGACAGTAAGGTAGAGATGTAGATCCGGATGACTTTCCAGGGAATTGTTTCATATTAGATTGATGGCCAAGTAATCTTCCACTAAGAATGCAGTTCATTTGGTGGCCAGCCAGCGCAACCATGTACTTTTGAATTCCCTTCATTATTTTCTACTCAAACTAATGGATGGAATTCGTAACATAATAATGTAAGTTAATTATCTAAGCCAGTTTCCTCAACAAAATTCCTAAATAGAAATTTGTGGATCAGGTGATTTTTGCACAATGATGCGATAGATGTCCCCCCTTTCCAAACTTCATATATATATGTTTTTTAGAATTTTGAATTTCAACCATTTAAAAAGTAGATTTTATCCTATAGAATTCCCAAATCTCGACCCGAGGTCCGGGATATTACACAACCCCCCTAGCATTCCTAAAGCTCCAACAAGATGAGGATGCAGGAATTTCACCTCAAAAACAGCTCTTGAATAATTACAAATTCTCTGAAAATGATTTCTTTGAAATCTTTGAAAGAAACAAACTCAACGGCTAGAATCGACCATGCCAAATATTATTAGTAGTTATTCATTCGTAGTCAAGATAGATGGTTTAGACAGCCAGATAAATTAAATACATGTTCTACATACATTACATATTCACATGCATGTACCATATGCACCATAACAAATTAAGACCAACAACATATAAAAATAAGCATCAAGGCATCCACGCACCCCATCCACCTGAACACAAAACAAAAAAAAATTAGCACTACAATAGTATCAATGTACTGACATCTACAAGTGTCTACTAAGCAAGAACAAATGAGAATGATCCTGCCTGATACCCCCATAAAGGTTGGGGTGTATCCCTAAGATCTCCACCGTTGGAACCACTTTGGTCAATGGAAGCCACTATATGGATTCTTCTTCAGATATTTAAATGCCACTTTGACAAAAGTGATGTTCAGCATTTGATTGAAATGGTTTAGATGAAGATGATTGGATGAGTTAATCCAGCAATCATTGTCAATAGGAAGACTGGATATTCGAGAAGATACCCATTATTAGAGTGTAACAGGAACCTGAGTAGAGAATAAAAACCTCACCAGTGAATATTGCATGGAATATTCGATCAGCAACTTTCTCTTTATATTAATATAAAGAAACTGAGTTTGAATTCTTTCAGAAAAAAGAAAAAGTGTAATATAACAATACTGAGTTTGAAATCTTTCGGGGAGATGAAAACAAGAAAAAAACAAAAAGTTTATAGAGAAAGCTCGTGAATCCATCAATAGAGATTTCGACCCTTCAAGTGGGGCCTCTGCTCCAACAAGAATAAGGCCCGCCGTTAGATTGATAATGCTTAAAATACATAATGTCAAGGGATCATTTGTGTGCATGGAATTGAATTCCGAATAATTTCTTAATTACCTTAAAGTGGCTAACATTGAATAAATTAACAAAGGTAAAGTTCTATTTATCACCGTAGTAAGCCCACATTTGGTAGATCTAATTTTTGCCTCTATTTGTCAAAATCTCTAAAACGGATAGAGACTTTGAAAATAGAGGCGTTTGGCAACATCACAGTAGATTTAGGTGGTGTAGAGAAATAGAGGTAATACCTTTATTTCCTACAGCTCAACTTTGGCTGCATGTGGAATTAGGAGGGAAAGAAGAAGAGGCGGGTGAACACTGATTATACACATTCACGCCCCAGTCCTAAAAGAGTTTTAATCACGATCCAAACCGTTGGAAATGTTCATAATATCAAATATGGCTATAAAACCAAATTTCAGCCGTTGGATCATCACCAATCTCGAGATATGTGTAAAAAGTGGGCCATTAGATACAATTTGTTGTGATCTGTGGGCTCCAAACGGAAGATCAAAACCATTAGATCTCTTTGGGAGGCTAAAAAGGGCTATGTGGTCAATTTTCAAGACTTGATGCCTTGTGAATCTCGAGATATTTGCAAAAGAAAAACAACCATTGATATATTATTCTCAATGGATTTGTCCATGGGCAGTAATGTTTTTTATTTTTTTTTCATTATTTATGGGCGTATATAACAAGATCTAAACCGTTAGAAATGTTTTTAAGATCAAACATGATCAAGAGACCAAATCTCACCTGCTAGATAATCACCAATCTCTAGATATGGGCAAAAAAAAATGAGTCATTGGATGTAATTTTGTTGATTATGTGGGCTCTAAACACGAGATCCAAACCGATAGATATCTTTGGAAGGCTAGTATGGACATATGGTCAATTTTCATGTCCTAATACCTTGTAGATCTAAAGAAATATTTGAAAAACTCTAAACCATTGATAAAAAAATGATTTTTCAAAAATAACCATAAAATAATATTTCTAATAAAAAAATAAATTAAGAGGAGATTGAAAATAAATACTCACCCGTCAACCTAGTAATTCAAATTCTAAGAAAGTTAAAATCTCTTCCGGATCTCTACTTTAGAAACTTTTCCATTTCACCTCTTTAGTAATCATTTCACCCAAGTCGTTTGACCATAAATTTTTATTGGATTTCTATGTATTGAATGCCTCTCTCACATATGTATAGAGCTCTATTGTGGGGGCTCAATTATTGATGCTCCATATGTTCTAAAATATATTCCATCATCTCTATTAGGATATCCTCAAATTTTACCTTTCATGGAGTTGTAGAGTCCCACGCATACATGCGAGCGGGAGGATTCCAACCCGCAATCAAAAGGTGGCAAAGTGGAATTGGGCAGAGATCTTATGGCCCCACCCCAACTCAAGCATTCCCGAGCAGATTCAGACATCAAACGATCACAACTAAGAAATAGTTATAATGTCAAGTAAGAAAAGTAGCAGTGATGATAAAGTAGTGACCAACCAGCAAGTGGCGATTAAGTGGCGAGTAAGAAAACCCCTTGTGGATTTGGGTCTTTGAAAATTCTGATTTTTTAGAATTTTAGGTCACCTCTTAGGATTTGAAAATTCTCATTTTGCAAATTTAATAAGTGCTAACATCAATTATTCTCAGCTATACGTACACACGTTGATGCGCTCTGATGATAATGTAAAATCCTCAACTATATGATAGTGAGAAAATCCAATATGCAAATTCCTCATCTAATAATAAATGCGTCAAAAGTTGCCACGTGATTGTCTCACTTTTCTCGACTATATTGGTAGTTTGATTGCATTAGCCATGAAAATTCATGTCCTGTTACCATCAGCCATGGAAATTCATATTTGGTGGAGAAAGTTGAAATTTTTTTTCACACATTCTCCAAATTGCTACCTTTGTGCTATCAAAATACTTTCTTATCAATAGTGAGCCCTGAAATATAGAAAACACAATGGAAAATATTAGTTTGAGTTGAAAAAAAAAATAAATCTTATTGATGATAAAAATGGTAAACTATCCTGATTCATATGCCCAAAGAGAATGGTAAACTGTCTAATCTAACAACCTAGGGATTATCCCTAGGATTGCTCATGCAGCCTGCCTTCCACTTGAGGATGATCAATAGGGTTGGTTCTGACAAGTCTTCCTCTAAACAGCAAGGATGGTAAAAAGAAAACCATCAAATCAAGATTGGTATCTTATGAAGGTCTGATGACAAAATTTCCATCATCAATTCAATTGAAATATCCAGAGTGCCAAATTTGGGTGGGCGATAATGAATGTAAAGGTCAAAGATTGAGGATAAGGAGAGTCACGGTCACGTTGGAATGTCCTCAGTTTCGTAAAAAGTGAGCATGGAAACCTTTTTTATTTTTCTATTTTTTTTTCCCCTTTTTTCTAGATTAGGAAGAAATCTGGACCTGAATCCAAATCCATAGATATAGGATCCAGAACATTTGAACTCGAAATCATGTCCTCCTATGTTTGGGCCGAGTAACTGATTAAAGGGCAATTACATTTACACAATAAAAATATATATAGATTTGACGGATATTTATCAAAAAGTTATAAAAAAAAACACACTTACTGGTAATTAATGATAAGATTAACAGTTGACACTCAATTTTTTTTGAAAGAATCAACCACAGATTGTGTAACGACCCAATCCAGGTCCGGTGCAATATTGTCTTCTTTAGCTCATGGGCTACTCGACCAGAGGACCTGGCCCAAGCGCATCCAATCTTGCCTCAAGGCTTTAAAACGCGCACACCAAGTTAGGAAGGCTTCGCACATTTAGTCTTTACTTTGGACACTTACATGAGCAATGTGGGATGTGATAGATTGCGGTATGTGTACCAATGTAAACCCTCCGGACACCCCAGAGATTGCTTTCTTATAATGGACAGCCTCACTGGCGATTGATGGATACCCAGAGGAAAATAAATTTCCACCTCACTGGCCAACACAGTGGCATATTCTGTTGCCTCGGCTTCCCTTCCCACTACGGTCTACTTACTATATTTCTAGCTCTCTTCCTTCTACCATGTCTGCAGCATGCAGGGAAGATTGTGCCACTATTTCATCCCATCGCAGAGCTGAGTAGCATCCACCATATGTCGGAGGCATGATCCCTGACCACTACCCAGATAAATCTTGTATCTCACTAGACTCTAGTGGTAGTTCCTTATACTAGCTGGTTATTGTGTCTTATTTTATTTTATTTTATTTTTAATATTTTTTATTTTTTATGCCAAAGAAAGCTCCATTAGATTATAGAAAGACAGTACACTAATGACGTGGAGCAGGGTTATTAAACCAAAATAGAGTGAGGGTCTGGGTCTTGGCAACTTGAATTATAAAAGTGAGGCTTTATTATCTAAGTGGTGGTGGAGGTTTGGTGAGGAGAGGGAGGCTCTCTGGAGGAGGGTTATTGACTTATTGTAGCAAAGTATTGTGTCACTAAGTGGGGGTGGTGGTCTAGTCCTGGTCCAAGATCCCATAGATTGGGTCAGTGGGGTGGCATTCGCTCAGTTGGGGATGCTTCAACTGAGATGGGAAAAGTCTTGTCCATAGAGGTGGATTTTGTGATAGGAGAAGGGAGGGATATGCGGTTTTGGTTGGATGACTGGTTAGGGGTGGGTCCTTTGTTTCGTTTATTTCTTACGATCTTTAGAGTGGTGACTAGCAAGGTGTTCGCTATCGGTGATTCAAATTTATATATAATTAAAATTTATAAATTTTAAATTCTCAAACTAGTTTCTTCATGATGTTTGCCCCAGTAGGAAGCATAATGATCACTAGATAAGTAGGGTTGGTTTAGAAAGAGGTGGGGGTGGGTGGTGTTGTGTTGGGATGCTAGCTAGAGTGTCATGTGTGCCCTTTTTCATAGTGTGAGACCTTTCGTAGCACGTTTAATTATCAAAAAAACTGAACAAAAGAAAATTTCTTTAGCAAAAAAAAAAAAAAAAAAAAAAAAAAGACAATTTGATGGTGTTGGTGGACCTTGTAATTTAACTCATTAACTATAAGAACTTGATAGAATGTATTGCATTGAGTGATCGTGAATTGAATACTAAATAAACAAATGGATCTTCTATTAAAGAAAAAAAAGCACTAATAATGCCCTCTACAACATCCATTAGGATTTTTTGACACTTTAATTTTTAGCTTAGATGGGCCGTTATATTTTTTTTCTTTCTTCGTTTGGGTAAGCCTTGTTTGCATAATTGCTCCTAATCAAAGAAGGGATATTGGAGATGTTGTCCATCGGAGTAGAATTCCATCTTTGTATTATAACGGGCGTAAGAAGACATGATAAAAGAAATGGATTTTGTTATCTTTGGATTTTTGTAAATACATTCAGATTTGGTGGTTTATGGCTTATGGTATGGATTAAGATTTAGAGATTCAGTTTTGGAATTAGGATTTGGAGATTAAGCATTTAGGTTTAGGTATAGAGTGATTAGAAAGGATTGTTCAAGCTTGATCCATGAGCTTTTTAAAGAAAAATAAAGCCTTCATTTTGCGAGCCTAACAGGCTAAATGCCCCCGTAGGAGGGCCCAATCGACAGCCCTACCATTTTACCACCAAGGCTGGGCGGTGACGGATGAGTCTCTGGTCATGGCATTGGCTGTGAAGACTCGCCATTGGCCCTCGACAATGTATGATAACTTTTTTCAGTTTTGTTTATTTATTGGTTTACAATTTAGGTGTAAGACATCAATGCAAGACCCAGTCCAGCCCAGCTACCTCGTTCGTAGGTCATTTCATTGCCTCTCGCTCTGGCTATGATGTTTCTTAATTGATGCTATTATATTTTCTTGCCACATTATTATCTAAATATTAATCTAATTTTGAACACACATTTTATACAATATCTTGAATCTTGAGACAAACCTCTTCACATACATAAAAATATAAGAAAGAGAACGACATTTAATAAGAAATGTTTACTCTCCCGAGTCAACTAGATGCGAGACTCAGCCGAATCATTTTATTTTAATAAGTTGTTTTTGCATTCCAAACAATATTATAGGTAGATTTAATTTTAAATGATTAATATAAATTTTTAATTAACTATACATGAGGTTTGGAGTAAGAAATAAGAAACTAAAAAATGATGACTAAAATTGTAATTTGGGAACAAACAACTTACCCACGTAACTACAGACCACGACCACGACAGAAGCAAAGAGATTAAAATCCCTATATTATTGTATGAACACATCTGCACCGTCTATATCGAGTTTGTAAGATTCTTCCCTTCTGCACATCCGAGGTGGGTCTCAAAAGAGACGAGCAGTCCAAATCACCCAAACATTTTTTCTCAATAAACACACTAGATAGAAAACATTACCTTCAAAGTTCAAACAGGCTCATGTGATAGATCTTTCATTCCGGAGATGCTGAAATGAAATCCTTGACGTACATCACGAGCTCCTGGCCCTTTCCCTCATCGAAGACCTCTATGCCATGACATCCGTCCTCATCGAACCTACACACGACGTGGACCCCCGCCCTTCCAACATCCTCACCAGCTCCAGCTGCCGATCTATCAGCGGATCCTGCCCGTGACCCGTCACCAGGCACCTGGGCAGCTGCCCGACCCGATCTCCATCTGACCCGCCATGCATCGGGTTGGAGAACTCATGGTCCCTGTCGGATCCTTCGGGTAGAGCCAACTGCCAAAGCAGATCGAGGACAGGGAGAGGAAGGACCTGGTCCTCCGCCAGCCTCAGCTCCGACCCCGTCCTCTCTACCCCACCGAAGCCCGGCTCGTTCAAGATCAGACCGTCGATCTTGAACCGAGGAGGGGCCTGCAGATCGAGGGCCCTCAGCGCGGCGTGGTAGGCGATATTGCCGCCAGAGCTGTTGCCCATGAGGAAGCAGCGGGAGAGGTCCGCGGATCCGAACCACGGGTCTTTGTCGGACTCGTCTCGGATCCAACGGATGGCGTCGATGGCGTCATCGTAGGCTGGCCGGGAGACGGTGCTCGGGTGCGAGGCGGTACTCGACCGAGACGACGAGGGCGGGGATTTGGAGGGCCAAGTCCTCACAGCCCTTGTGGATGGGCTCGGTGGCAGCGCTGTGGCAGATGAATCCGCTTCCGTGGAAGTTGATGATGACGGGCAGGGTCCGGGCCGGGCTCGGATTCGGTGGTCGGTAGATGCGGATCCAGGTTTTGTGGACCGGGTTGAGGGGTACGTCTTTGGAGGGGACGGAGCCAGGTGAAGAAGGAGACGGGTTTGGTGGACAGAGAGGGTAAGTCTCGGGTCGGGTAAGCGACCCGTCCGGGTTTAGAACGATCTGGAGTTTGGCATACGGATCGCACCCTTGGTTCTTGATTTCGTCGTCCATTGAAGTGCGGGGCTGGAATTGGAATAGTTTTCTTTCTCCTTTTTAGCTGCGGTAGCAATGAATCAATGGATACATAGACATACATCATATGGGGCCGGCAAAAGGAGCAAAGTCAAGTCAGTTTTAGAGGTGAATGGTCCAATAAACTAGTCCAAATGGGTAGGCTTTTCTTGGCCGCCCAACACGTGGGTTCAACTTGGTCGGATGGAACCTGCAAATGGAGCTGGATATTTTTCTAATTACGTCACCCATGAGACTCGGGACTCGCGCACGTGTGGAGAGAACCCCGACACCCAAACAGGTAGAGAGAACTCGTACATGTGGGTTTTTGGGGTGTCAAACCTTGGACCTCCCCGTGAGAATTTCTGCACTGTTTTTTAGGCTGGATAACTTTAAAAGTGTGAGATTGTACTTAACTATAACATGAATATTAACAATACTAGAAATAATAGACCCTTATCCACATCTAAATGGGCCCATGAGCTGAAAGTCTATATGGACCAACTGGGAAGTCCGAGCCCATGAGCTGAAAGTCTATATGGACCGACTGGGAAGTCCGAATTTCGGAATCGTTCCTACGTGGATTGCTGAGGTGGCCTACCTGGGCATTTTCATTTTCAAAGCCCGGCAGAAACGAAATCGGTGAATGTCTCTCCTCTGGTTTTCTCCCTTCCCAAATGCTCCTCCACATCGCCTCTCTCTCTCTCTCTCTCTCTCTCTCTCTCTCTCTCTCTCGGCGTTAAACGAAGGGAAATCGGTATTCTTCTCCCTCTCAAATAGTCTCTGCCCAGCTCCCTGGATCTTCTCTCTCTCTCTCTCTCTCTCTCTCGAAGACAAACACACATCTCTCTCTCTCTACGATAGCCCATGGCGCCGTTGGCTCGACAACGTGCCTCCACGTTGTAGCACCTCTCTCTCTCTCTCCCTCCCTCCCTCCCTCTTACCATCGCAGCAACTCCCCCCCTCCCTCATAGCAGACAAGCTCTGACTGGCTAGGATTTCATCTTCTTTGTTTTTTCTGGTGAGGTGCGAGTGGGAAAGTAATAGAGAAGGGGGAAAGAGGAGGAAAAATGATAGGAGAGGAGGAAGAGGAGCAGCCCGCTGGTCCTTGAAACCCAGGTATGTTGTTGTTGGTTTTATTTTTTTTTTTAATCGTGCAAATGATATTGAGTTTTCATATTGGGATTTATGTTGTTCTCTTTCCATTTATTTCATTGGTTTTTTTAGAGGCGCAGATATGAAATAAGGGGATTTGGGGCACGGTTCTGGCTAAGGGCAGCCATCTCAATGGTATCCAGCAGAAAATTAGGAGTCTTATTTTATGGCTCAAATTTGGGTTCAGTGGGGATTTTCTGGAGGTCAGCTGGATCGTTCTTGGTAAAAAAGCGGAGTTATCAACCAATGACTTGTTTGTGGGGATTTTTTAACAGTTGGCAGCCATCAACAGAGCTTTCTGCTGGAACAAAAACTGTGAGGAGATATGGGTTTGCTTTGTATTGTTTTGTTTGAAGAGAGGACCATGTTCTCAATGCACTTTGCCATTTCAAGTTTTGGGCTCCTCTATTTTTTAGTGGAATTTGTGATATGAGGATTCTGGTTTGACATGAAGGAGAAAAGATGAGACCAGTTGTGAATATATCTTACAAATATTAATTTATTAAGTACAATCTTCATTTTTTTAAAATTTATTTTATATAAACTGTGTTAGCTCCAAGGATGTTTGAAATTCTGATTTCATAATGTGTCACATATATAGACAAGAAATTCTTATGTTTGAACCATTTTTATTGGATTTATGTTAACTTGATATGTTAATGTGAGAGCGACTTGAAAGTGCTATTTTGTTACCACCAGCCAGTGGAAGTTGTGCCGCTTCCGGTGAATAAATTCTCATTTAGCGAGGAAACTCAGAATGGGATGGTAGTTCAAAGGTTTATCTTCATGAAAACTAAAACTCAGATGTCAATTGAATGATCAATTGAAACTTAAGTTTTGGGGTGCTGGTTTCATGTATTCTTGTTTGATTTTTTTGGTGATTGGGTTTTGATTTTTGATTTTTTTTTCTTGTTCATTTCCAGTTGGGTCGTTTTGGTACTACTGATTGGGTTGGCTGCTAAAGTTTCCTTGGATTTAATATCGGAGGGAGGGAGTATAGAAATGCCCAAACAAGGTCCTCGTTGCCATTGTGGGATTACATGTGAGTCCTTGCTTGTTGGCGGAAAACTTCCTTTTTTTTTTTAATATATGTACGCTTGGAGGTTTTATCTTGTTCCCAATTACATTATTTTCTGTTCAATTTGATTTTAGAATACTATGATTGTTATCTTACCATGTTGTTGGTTTAGTTTGGTCAATGGATTTTATTTGATATATTGAAACTGAATTGGATTGCAGTGTGGGTTTTTTTAAACTTGGGTTTTGCTGTTTCAATTTTTTTGAGCTAATTTGCTGATTTGGTGACATGGGTTTCCTTCGTGTCAATTTTCTGTTAATATTTTCTCCCCTTACATACTGAATGGTTTGATGATTGCACTTTTCATTTTTTGTTTGTCAATAATGAAAAATTTTTATTAAAAGGAAGGGGGAAACAATGAACATGTAAAATGAAAGAAGAAAAGGCAGGCATAAAAGACTTTTATAGTTATACTACCAACAACCAAGCTACAAATAAGAGCCTACAGAGCAGAGTAAAACTTTCTAATAAATCTCAGCCGAGTTGAAAAAGTGCCCAAGTTGAAAACATCGCAAACGTTATCGTAATTAACTGAAAAATAATAGATTTTAAGTTCATAGTGTGGACTACAAAAGCCCCATATTTCAGCCCCCCCCCCCAAAAAAAAAAACCTTGGAAAGTGGGCTAAAAAGTGCCCTAAACAGGAGTACTCAGCAAGATTTGTGCAGATTTTCTTAACCGGGTTAAAAAAGTGCCCGAGTTGAAAACATCACAAACGTGATTGTAATTAACTGAAAAATAGCAGATTTTAAGTTCATAGTGTGGACTTCGAAAGCCCCAAATTTCAATAAACAAAACCCTCAGGAACTGGGCTATAAAGTGTCATAAACGGAGGTACTCAGCAAGGTTTGTGCAGATTTTCTTAACTGAGTTGAAAAAGTGCCTGAGTTGAAAACATTACAAACGTGATTGTAATTAACTAAAAAATAGCATATTTTAAGTTCATAATGTGGACTTCAAAAGCCCCAAATTTCAACAAAAAAAAAAAACCCTCGGGAAGTGGGCTAAAAAGTGTCCTAAATAGGGGTATTTAGCAAGGTTTGTGCATATTTTCTTAACTGAGTTGAAAACATGCCCGAGTTGAAAACATTGCAAACATGATTGTAATTAACTGAAAAATAGCATATTTTAAGTTCATAGTGTGGACTTCGATAGCCCCAAATTTCAGCAAAAAAAATCCTCGAGAAGTGGGCAAAAAGGTGTCCTAAACAGGGGTACTCAGCAAGGTTTGTATAGATTTTCTTAACCGGATTGAGAAAGTGCCCAAGTTGAAAACATCGCAAACGTTATCATAATTAACTGAAAAATAGCAGATTTTAAGTTCATAGTGTGGACTTCGAAAGCCTCAAATTTCAGAAAAAAAAAACCCTCGAAAAGTGGGCTATAAAGTGTCATAAACAGGGGTACTCAGCAAAGTTTGTACAGATTTTCTTAAGTGAGTTGGACAAGTGCCAGAGTTGAAAACATTGCAAACGTGATTGTAATTAACTAAAAAATAGCATATTTTAAGTTCATAGTGTGGACTTCGAAAGCTAGAAATTTCAGCAAAACAAACCCTTGAGAAGTGAGCGAAAAGGTGTCCTAAATAGGGGTACTCAGCAAGGTTTGTGCAGATTTTCTTAACCGGATTGAGAAAGTGCCCGAGTTGATAACATCGCAAACGTTATCATAATGAACTGAAAAATAGCAAATTTTAAGTTCATAGTGTGGACTTCGAAAGCTCCAAACTTCAGAAAAAAAAAATCCTCGGGAAGTGGGCTATAAAGTGTCCTAAACAGGGGTACTCAGCATGATTTGTGCAGATTTTCTTAACCGAGTTGAGAAAGTGCTCGAGTTGAAAACATCGCAAACGTGATTGTAATTAACTGAAAAAATAGCAGATTTTAAGTTCATAGTGTGGACTTCGAAAGCCCCCAATGTCAGCAAAAAAAACCCTCAAAAAGTGGGCTATAAAGTGTCCTAAATGGTGGTACTCAACAAGATTTGTGCAGATTTTCTTAATTGAGTTGAAAAAAGTGTCGGAGTTAAAAACATTGCAAACGTGATTTTAATTAATTGAAAAATAGCATATTTTAAGTTCACAGTGTGGACTTCAAAAGCCCCAAATTTCAGCAAAACAAACCCTCGAGAAGTGGGCTAAAACGTGTCATAAACAGGGGTACTCAGCAAGGTTTGTGCAGATTTTTTTAACCGGGTTGAGAAAGTGCTCGAGTTGAAAACATCGCAAACGTTATCATAATTAACTGAAAAATAACAGATTTTAAGTTCATAGTGTGGACTTCGAAAGCCTCGAATTTTAGAAAAAAAAATCCTCGGGAAATGGGCTATAAAGTATCCTAAACAGGAGTACTCAGCAAGGTTTGTGCAGATTTTCTTAACCGAGTTGAAAAGGTGTCCGAGTTGAAAACATCGCAAACGTGATTGTAATTAACTGAATAATAGCAGATTTTCAGTTCATAGTGTGGACTTTGAAAGCCCCAAATCTCAGCAAAAAAAAGCCCTTGGGAAGTGGGCTAAAAAGTGTCCTAAACAGCTCTGTTTGATGGTTCTGTCCTAAACAGGCCAAATTTTAAGTTCCCTCTTTCGTAAAAAGCTCTGTTTGATGGTGTTTCTCTGAAAAGAAGAACGATCTCATTGAGATCTTCTTTGCTATAATTTTTTTTTTTGGCTAATCTCTTTTCACTAGGCCATTCTTTTCTGGTTTATGTAATTCTTATTTTCTGTTTACAGGAGTTCACGAAGTCAGAAGAAGAGAAACATATTTCACAACATTTGTTGTGAAGGAGTTGATGATGGGCATTTGGAACACTTCTCATCGGTTTTTTTTTTTTTTTTTTTTCAAATGATTTAATGTTCAAATAAATGTAATTCGAATGATGTAATGGATTTCATGTAATTTTAATGATGGAATGAATTCTGCATTTAAGTGTGAATGGAGATGTTGAGGAAATGATGGGAATTTATATTGGTTTAGATGTTATGAATTTGGAAACAAACATTGTCGAATTTTGCAGAATGTATTTTGTTTGTGTTGAGATTCCTTACTGCACAGAGTTTAACTGTGGAGATGTAGCTAGAGATATTTCATGAATTCTGTTGCAAGTTATCTATGATTACAATGACAGGTATTTTGTGGAGTCTAAGGAAATGTCCTGATATTTTGTTAATTTTATAGATTTTGTGACTGGTTATTGCAGTGATTGGTTATCTTCTTTTGATCCCACTAGGTGCCCGTTAAATCTGTGAACATGAACACAACCATTCACGTTTAGAACCAAACCTAGTTTTGCCTATCATATGCACATTCAACATCAACTATAATTTATTCATCAAACATCCAAGTTGTGCATTAAACAAAATCATTTTTATCAATCAATGCCAATATGCCATCTTCAAGCACTAAAGTCTTCTTCCATTCTTCATTTATAGATCAGGCCTCCTCTTTTTTCTCTAGTCTCTTACAGGCTTCCTCAGTTATTCCGGATGAAGCTCTTTTTGACATGGCAAGGCCAACAGTTTCAGCAGGGCAGAACAAGCTCCTAACTGCTATCCCCTCCCCAGTAGACAATAGAGAGGCAGTCTTCAAGCTCGAAAGGAGTAGCTCTCCTGGTCCTGATGAATTTTCAAGGGCTTTCTTCCTTAGTTGCTGGCACATAGTAGGGAAAGAGGTGGTAGGGGCTTTCACTCATTTCTTTACCCCCAGGGTGCATCTTAAGAGAAACAAATGCCTTCTTCCTATCCCTCGTACCTAAAAAAACTTCTCCTGAAACCTTCTCAGACTTTCGTCCCATAAGTCTTCTGAATTATGTCTACAAAATCATCTCAAAGATCCTGGCTACTAGACTATCCTCTATCCTTCCTCTCCTAATCTCAAGTCATCAATCAGCCTTTGTTAAAGGTAGGTCCATCCACCATCATGGAGCTCTAGCCCATGACTTAACCCAAAAGCTCAACTCTAAAACTAGAGGTGGATCTGTTTGCATGAAGTTTGACATATCCAAAGCATTTGACAAGTCGCAGTGGAACTTCCACTTCAGGGCCCTCAAGTTTTTCAACTTCTCTCCGGCTTGGATTAGTATTATGAGAGAGCTGATTTGTACCAGTAAAGGATAAGTCTTGATTAATGGTAGCCTCAGTGGTTACTTTAGCTCTACTTGTGGTCTTTGCCAAGGTGATAAATTATCTAATCTATTAGACCAGGGGTTCATCCCGCGTTTCATGCTTTTCTATATTATTAAAATTTATGTATTTTTTATTATATTAAAATCTCAAATTTCTTCCTAGTGTGATGCCCACGTGGAAGCATAATGATGACCACAAGGGTAGTAGTAGGGATTGTTATGAAAAGTCTCCCTCTAATCCACTAGCACGAAAAAAAGGAAAAAAAAATAAATAAAAGAGAACCATCAAATCAAAATAGGTATTTTTCTTAAAGGTTCGGATGACAAAATTTTCTTCATCAATTGAAACATCCTCCAGAGTGTCAAATTTGGGTGGGCGATAATGAATGTAAAAGTCGTAGATTGATGATAAGGAGAGTCACACTGCCCCTTTTTATTAAAATTGAGTCCCTTCCAATAACACGTTTTGATTAATATTATGTGTCACACTGCATGCCATCGTACTCATGTACAATGATAACAAATGTTGGGTTGGGAATCTCCATTGCTGGTGAAAGCAGCTGCATGATCAATTAACAAAGAATACCATTTGGGTTATTGTTTGGCAACCTCGCTCCTTTGTGTTATAGATCATCGACAGGGAATCGAAGCCACCCTAAATCTTGGTTGGTCTGATGATTTCTTCTGGATATGATGTGGTTATAGCTTGGTTTTTAAGAGGCTGCATCTACCAAAGTTTTTAAGGGGCCCCTTTGTTTGCTAGGTATTGAACTAGAAATTCATAATAAAATGTTCTCAATGAAGAAATATGGAAGAGATGAAGAGTGAAGACAGAAAGGTGAAGATGTAGATCCGGATGACTTCCCCAGGAATTGTTTAATATTAGATTGATGGCCGAGTAATCTTCCACTAAGGGGTCGTTTGTCTATATCCATTTACGGATGTCTAAACAGTTCATTTGGTGGCCAGCCCAACCATGTACTTTTGAATTCCCTTCATTATTTTCTACTCAAACCAATGGATGGAATTTGTAACATGCTAATGTAAGTTAATTATCTAACCCGGTTTCCTTAGCAAAATTCCTAATAGAAATTTGTGGATCAGGTGATGTTTGCACTATGATGTGGATAAGTTTTTCCAGCAATCAATGTCAATAGGAAGACAGGATACTCGAGAAGATACCCATTATTAGAAGAGCCTGAATAGAGAAAAGAAACCTCACCAGTGAATATTGCATGGAATATTCGATCAGCAACTTTCTCTTTATATTAATCTAAAGAAACTGAGTTCGAATTCTTTCAGAAAAAAGAAAAAGTGTAATATAACAATACTGAGTTTGGAATCTTTCGGGGAGATGAAAACAAAAAAAAAAAAAAAAAAAGTTCATAGAGAAAGCTCGTGAACCATCAATAAAGATTTCAACCTGTAAAAGTTCATACCACTCAAAATAATAAAAACCTCCCGTCAAGTGGGGCCTCTACTCCAGCAAGAATAAGTCCCCCCGTTAGATTGATAATGCCTAAAATACATAATGTCAAGGATCATTTGTGTGCACGGAGAATTGAATTTCTAAGAATTTCTTTAATAGCTTAAAAAGGTAAAGTTTCATGAGTAATGTGGCTAACATTGTATGGTATGACTTGAATATCATAGGGGATATTCAATATCATAGAGTTAAAATTCAAAGTTTGTAAAGTTCCATTTATCACCCAGCTAGTAAATCAAATCCCATGCAAGTCAAGGTTATATCTGTATCTCCACTGTATATCTTTCACCTTTCATCTCCTTAATAATCTTTAATTTGTTGAAATGCAAGCCTTGAATTCCTTACAATCCTTAAGCTTGTAGATTTTATTATAGTTAAAAAAGAAGAAAAAAAAAAAACGATTTTTCAAAAATAACCATCAAATAATATTTTTAATAAAAAATAAATTAAGAGGAGATTAAAAATAAATACTCACCCATTAACCTAGTAATTTAAATTCTATAAAAAGTTAAAATATCTTCTTTAGGGCATGTTTGTGTAACCCATTTCCACAGAAAAAGTATTGGTTTTATGCAAAAAAATCAAATTTAATTTCATGTGTTTGGTGCAGCAAAAATCTACGGAATTACTTTTCCGCCACGTCAGCATTCTCCATGAGAAGGCCGGAATTCCATTTTGCCATGGGGGTGGGTGGGTTTGGAATCGGACTTCCATTTCCGCATAAAAAAGGCACCCCATATATAGCCTCGTTTCCTGCCCACCTCGATATCCCATCATCATCTCCGTCTCCGTCTCCATTGTTCGTCTTCATCTCCTTTTTCTCATCTCTCATCTGCATATCTATCTCTCATAGCTCAACTTTCATCTCCATCTCCATCTCTTATCAAGCAGAGGCGGATCTACCCTTTCGCCCCAGGTCAAATTTGAAATGGCATGATATTTGATTGGGCTTGAACCTCTCCCATGTATATCTAGTAAATAGTTGCCCCACGTCTAAATATTGTGTTCGCCCCACGTCACAAAACCTTGGTGAAAACACTCATTTTCTCTTTGGACATCTTCTTCCCACCGAGAGTACCATATCCTCTTTGTATGGATTTCTTTCTACGAAGAGTCTATGATCCTCACACCGATTGAGTTCTCGTTGTCGGTTCTCTCGTTGTTAGTCTCTCTCTGACCAAATAACCCTAAATAAAGCAATCTTCCTCTCTCTTCAAATGTAGTATAATCCTAATTACTCTATACCTAAATTTGAATCCTTAATTTTCAAATCCTAATTTCAAACTCTAAATCTTTAAATCCTAATTCAAACTTTAAACCCTAAATCACCAAATCTAAGCATATCTATAAGTCCCAAGATGACCAAATCACCATTGGGCAGACTTTAAACTTCAATTCATACATAAATCAAGCCTTATGACTCAAATGTTTGGATAACTTTAGTTGCATTTATGTGGCGATTTTTCTTCTTTGCCACGAGCCTATGATCATAGGAAATGATTTTTACAACTAGGCAAGTGCAGGTAACCAAATTCCTTAAATTCAAATAAAACCCCTTCGAAAACCCAAATTGGGTACATGGATGATCACCCAAATCATCGTTGCAAGGTATCCAAACACCTAGGATTAAAGGAAATATTATGTTGTTTTGATGATGATGAATATCACTTGAATTTAGAAGAGGGAGTGAGAAGGCATTTCAATTGGACATGAGATCTAAGCATGGAAAAAGTTTTTTGTCTATTTAAATGCAATACATTTTGTGTATTGTTAATGTGAAAAACAGTTAACAAAGTCAAGTAAAAATTTAGCCCCACGTAAGTAAAAATTCCTGGGTCCGCCACTGCGATCAAGTATTTTTCCCACCAAAGCAACAACACCATCAGGACCTTCTCTCTCTCATTGAGCCCTTGTTAAGGCAGGTTAGATCTCATTGCTACCCTCGCTTGCACGCAGAGGTGAGGCCATTGCCACGCCCTCCTTGAAATCCCCAACCAACACCAGCAAATCCCTCCCCATCTCTACTCTACCCTAACTTGGCATCGCATCCAACGAATCTGTTAGGTGCTTTATTCTCTCCGATCCCATGTCCGCAAATGGGAAATGGTTTGATTATTTGGGTCCATTTCATCACTACTTCGATGACGATCTTGACGATGTTAATTGGTAGGACATATTGAGAGGTTGGATTGCAAAATAAGAGATTTTAGCTGATATGACTTGATTCAGTAGACTCGGCTGAGATTTATTGGAAATTAGCATAACCTCGGTCATTTTTTAATTAATTTGCTTGTACAGATTCAGCGAAACAGAGAGGACCCAATTGACTTCTAATGAAAACTAACAGAAATAAGACATAGATTTATCTGAGTTCTAATGATCTGGACATCAATGGACATGTACCAGAAGAATCCAACTGAAATGCATCAACATTGATTTTTGTTATGCCATAAAATTTTTACAACCGCACTAAACAACATTAGCATGGATTCACTGTGGAAAGAAAATTTACACCAAATAAAAAAATATGATTTCTGTGGAACTCCTTTTTCATGATATTCATTTATCATGGACTTTGCTGATGTGGCAATTTCCTCGTTCTACGAAAAGTCCTTGTACACAGACATGCCCTTATAATCTTTATCTTTCACCACATCGGTAATCCTTTCACCCAAATCATTTGACCATAAATTCCTATATATTGGATTTCACATGCAAACAAAGAGCCATCCATTGAGTGCCTCTCTCTCACATAAGTATAGAGCCAACATAAGTATAGAGCCTAGCCGGTCCATGTCCTCTCTTTATGTTTTATTGTGCGAAGAAGAACAATAAAAGCGGGTGGCGGCGTTGCTTTGATGTTCGTCCTTGGGATTCTGAAGAGGCTAGAAGATTTTCTATGTTGGGAATTTTGGTTTAGTATTGTAAAAAGTCATTGGGATTCCTCTCCAATTTTTTTTTCTTAAGGATGTGTAATATCCATGTTTCACAATTGTATGTTATTGTGGATTTGGGTCTCTGAAATTTCTCATTTTTTAGAATTTTAGGTCTGGTCACCTTTTAGGATTTGGAAATTCTCATTTTGTGAATTTAATAAGTGCTAACATCAATTATTCTCAGCCATACACACGTTGATGCGCCCTAATGATAATGTGAAATCCTCAATTATATGGTAGTGAGAAAATCCAATACGCAAATTCCTCATCTAATAATAAATGTGTCATATGTTGCCACGTGATTATCTCACTTTTCTCAAACTAGCAGCTCAGACATTACTATATTGGTAGTTTGATTGCATTAGCTATGAAAATTCATGTCCTGTCACCATCAGCTATGGAAATTCATATTTGGTGGCAAAAGTTGAAAAAAATTTCCACACATTCTCCAAATTGCTACGTTTTGCTCTATCAAATTAAGTACTTTCTTACCAATAGTGAGCCCTGAAATATAGAAAACACAATGGAAAATATTAGTTTGAGTTGAGAAAAAAAAACCATTTTTATTGTCGGATGAAAATGGTAAACTATCCTGATTCATCAACCCAAAAAAAAAAAAAAAAAATGGTAAATTGTCTAATCTAACAACTTAGGGATCATCTTTGGGTTTGCTTCATGTAGCCTGCCTTCCACTTGGAGGAGGAAATGGATCCGCTGTTTGGTCCAAACAGGGAACCCTATTTGGGCCAATCAGTGGGTGCCACATGGGGGAGAAATGTGAAATCAATGATATCTCATCTCCTCCACAAAATTATTTTTTTCTTTCCCATGTAGCACCTCCTTGAATCCTATTTGGACCAAACAGGGAATCCATTTTCCTTGGAGGATGATCCCTAGGGTTGGTTAGAAAAGTCTTCCTCTAGGGCGTGTTTGGATGTGTATGAATGATATAAGGTAAAGCTCATTATCCTCCACAAAATTATTTTTCTCTTTTCCTCTATGTGGCAATTCAAAAAAGCAACATCTTTTCTCCACTAAAAGACAAGAAAATTCAACTTTTCTCTATAAAAAGTCAAAAAAGATTCCATACCAATAACTAAAAATTCGTTTTCCTTGCAGGATGATTCCCTAGGGTTGGTTCTGAAAAGTCTTCCTCTCTTAAACAAGCAGCTAGTATGGAAAATAGATAACCATCAAATCAAAATTGGTATTTTATTAAGTTCTGATGACAAAATTTCAATCATCAATTGAAATATCCGGAGTGCCAAATTTGGGTGGGCGATAATGAATCTGAAGGTCAAAAATTGAAGATATGGAGAGTCACAGTCACATCGGCCCTCTTTTTCAAACGCAGGCCCATTCAATAATACGTTTGGATTATCAAAAAGTTGATGTGATAGAATAGATTCATAGAGATTTACTATCTAATTTAGAATTTTGAAAACTAAAACGACCCATCTATCTTCATTGGAAAATGGAAATACAAAAGAAAAAAAGTTACATGTCAGATTCTCCGACTCCTATGTTCGTTGCACCTTTTAGTTGGTCAGCTGCCGAGCACAAGCCGTTTGGGGTTGGGCCTGCACAACACATGGCATGACTTATGTCGTGCCGTGTCCAAGGCGGGCAGGGGCAGGGTCGCGTGCTGCCCACATGCCAGCCCACATGGCCGTCCTAAGTTTAGGTCCTTAATTTTAGGGTTTTTAATTTGAAATATAATTAAAATTCTTAAAATAAAAAGTAAATTAGGGAGAGATCCCGCAGTACCATATTATAAAGTCTCCAGTACACAGCATTAATATTTAAGACATATAGTCCCTTGCGCATGAAATTAATTCAGCCGGTGGTCCCAAAGCATATGACATCAGATTTTTTGTGACTCATTTACCCTTCTAACCATTTAAATGGGCAGTGGTCCCTAAGCATGTGACATCAAAATTTTTTATGACTTATTTGCTCTTCTAACCATTTAAATGGGTGTCATGCAATTTAAATCTGGATTTTAACTCCAGCTCATCATCTTTTTCAGATTATATTTCCAATTTAAATATAGTAAGATGAGTTTTTGATCAAATTTTAAGTTTTAAATTAGAGGGAACAACAATTGATGGAATTTTACCTACAGTGGCTTACTTGGTGCTGCTTTTTTTTTTTTATCATCTTCCCTCCTTTGGGTGCTTTTGGCTGTTAATATATATATACAACTTAGATAAATTTGATATCAAACTCATCACAGTCCAAAGCAAAGTTAAATAAAATCATTATAAATTTATTTAAATTCACTTCAAACACAGATAAATTTCATATTAGATTCTGATAAATTTTTATCAAAGCTAGATAAATTCAAACTAAATCTAGTTATACCTAACCAAATATAGTTAGATAATCTCATATCGAAATGACCTAACTTGTTTTCAAACTGGCTATGATTTCAAATACATATAAATTCATATAAACTCATGCCAAAGTTAGAAAATTTCTCATCAAAGTTAGATAGATTCACAGCAAACTCAGATAATTTTACTTAGTTCGTATCGAACTCAGATTAATTCAAAGCAAACACAAATAAATTCATATCAAACTTAGAAAAATTCATACTAAACACAGATAACATCATGCCAAAGTCAGATAACACATACAAAACACTTGTTTTCAAATTGACTATGATTTCAAATACAGATAAATTCATATAAATTCATATAAACTCACGCCAAAGTTAGATAAGTTCCCATCAAAGTTAGATAAATTCACAGCAAACTCAGATAAATTCACTTAGTTCGTATCGAACTCAAATTAATTCAAAGCAAACACAAATAAATTCATATCAAACTTAGAAAAATTCATACTAAACATGGATAACATCATGCCAAAGTCAGATAACACATACAAATTTTTTTTTTTCAAACTAGTTATGATTTCAAACACAGATAAATTCATATAAACTCATATAAACTTATGCTAAAGTTAGATAAGTTCCCATCAAAGTTAGATAAATTCACAAAAAAGTCAGATAAATTCACTTAATTCGTATCGAACTCAGATTAATTCAAAGCAAACACAAATAAATTCATATCAAACTGAGAAAAATTCATACTAAGCACAGATAACATCATGCCAAAGTCAGATAACATCATGCCAAAGTCAGATAACACATACAAAATACTTATTTTCAAACTAGCTATTATTTCAAACACAGTTAAATTCATATAAACTCACGCCAAAGTTATATAAGTTTCCATCAAAGTTAGATAAATTCACAGTAAACTCAGATAAATTCACTTAATTCGTATCAAACTCAGATTAATTCAAAGCAAACACAAAATAAATTCATATCAAACTTAGAAAAATTCATGCCACACACAGATAACATCGTGCCAAAGTTAGATAACATTATGCCAAAGTCAGATAACACATACAAAATATTTGTTTTCAAACTAGCTATGATTTCAAACACAGATAAATTCATATAAACTCATATAAACTTACGCCAAAGTTAGATAAGTTCCCATCAAAGTTAGATAAATTCACAAAAAATTCAGATAAATTCACTTAATTCGTATCAAACTCAGATTAATTCAAAGCAAACACAAATAAATTCATATCAAACTTAGAAAAATTCATACTAAACACAGATAACATCATGCCAAAGTCCGATAACATTATGCCAAAATCAGATAACACATACATATAAATTCACGCCAAAGTTAGATAGATATCAAAGTTAGATAAATTCAACAAATTCAGATAAATTCACTTAATTCGTATCAAAAGATTAATTCAAAACAAACACAAATAAATTCATATCAAACTTAGAAAAATTCATACTCATGCCATAAGATAACATTATTCCAAAGTCATACAACACATACAAAGCTTAGATAAACTCACGACAAACTCAAAAAATCTGATTTAAAACCAATTTGAATACATTTTAAAATAATATAAAATCATGTGAAATCCAGTTAATTTCATACCAAACTCATTATTTCATAAGAAACTCAGATAAACTCAGAGAAAATCGTTTCAAAGTCACATAACGTCATTTGAAATCTTGTTTATTTAATAACAAACGTTGTTAAATTGAAATCAAACTCAGAAAAATCATGTAATAAATAGATAAATTCATTTAAAGTCATGTTTAATTAATCATAGACTGAGATAACTTCACATAAAGCTTGGATAAATACATGTCAAAGTCAAATAATTTCATATCAAACTCAGACAAATTCAAACCAAAACTTAGATAAACTTATGTCAAACTCAATTAAGTTTAAGTCAAGGGGATTCGGTTGCTCGAGGTTATCGTTGAGTTGATTTTGCTTCTTTCTGCAGCTTCCTTCATCTTCGCTTTCAGAATTTTTATTTTTCTTGGATTTCAGAGTGTATGACGGAATATTTTAAAGTAGTGCATGTTTCGTAACGTATAGAGTATATAAAGAGAGGACGTTTTTGCCTTTTTGGCTCATTTAATGTTAAAAGGAGACCGCTGCCTTTTTGAGAAATGATTCAGATAACAGGCTATGAAACGTACTGTTGAGGGACCTGCCACCAAATGCCCCAATTTTCAATTTGAAATATAATTAAAATTACTAAAATAAATGTACAGACATTAGTGCTAATTTACAAATGAAAAATAAAACCTTAATTCTTTTAAAATAATTAAGGGTTTTTTATAATTGGGCCCGTGCCAAATCGTGCAATGGCCTAAATTGTAACGCCCCAATTTCGAATACCTAGATTTTCGCAAAAGTACCTCAATTTGGTGCGCTACTTTCCGAAAAATCCGAAAACTTCCAAAATCATAGTCCGTGGTGAGGTTCAATTTAAAACTTTTGAACAATATAATAGTCAATGGTTGAATTGCGGAAGTATAAGAAAGATAGCGGAAGCACAAGGTATTATATAAAATGAATTAATTAGAGGAGGGCTGAAATCCAGCCTATTCAAATCAAAACGAGGATCCACAAGAAGTGGGGCTTCACATTGCTGCCCTGACCCAACACGGCATGACTAATGCTCTGGTCCGTGCTGTGCTATAGCCAGGGCACCGTGGCCCAGCACATCCCACCCATTGGCCGTGTCACGCCCGGCTGGCCCAGTCAACATGCCGGGCCAGGCCACAACACGTTAACTAGCGTGAGGAGCCATGCAAGGTCTGGGCGGCCGAGCCCAATTTACACTCATGCATGCGAGTCATCGTACTCATGTACATTAATGGTGACAAGTGTTTGGTTGGAAGCGCCATTGCTGGTGAAAGCAGCTGCAAAATCAATTAACAAAGAAGATTTCTCTGTCATTTGGAATTCTAAAGAAAACCAGCTAAGTAGGGAGGTGAGGAACCGAGGGCTTTAGAAGGCATTAGGCATAGATGTAAATGGGACTACGCCAACTTGTCCCTGACACCGTCCCCATTTTAGGTTCCATCACATGATCCGAAATTCCGAATTGCTCTCCACACACTACTTCTCTCTACACCCACAGCCCCTTTTCCTAAACTACCCTCCCTCCCTGTCCCTCTCTCTCTTCCTTTGACCCGCCCTCCCCATCTCTCTCCCTCTCCTTTCCCCTCCTTGCCCACCTCCACCCGCTGCCACCTGCTCTCCTTCTCCCTCCCTCCCTCTCTCTCTCTTGCTCCCTCCCCCTCCGACAGTGCTGTTGGAGGGGGCGGGGTTTGTGGGTGAGTGTAGAAAGAAGTTAGGGAGGGAGAGATGTCCTTTTAGGTAATTTAACAAAGAGGTATATTGGTCATAAGAAAAAAAAAATGCAGTGTGTGCATTTAGCAGCTCTCATTTTAAATGTCCTTCGTAAAAAGTGAGCATGGAGACTTTTTTTTTTTCCTTTTTTTCTTGATCAGGAATAAATTCGAACCTGAATCCAAATCCATGCATGTAGAATCTAGAACATTTGAACTCGGAATCATATCCTGGTATGTTTGGGTTGAGTAACCAAATAAAGGGCAATTACATTTACACAATAAAAATATATATAGATTTGAGGGGTCTATTTATCAAAAGTAATAAAAAACAAACTTATTGCTAATTAATGAAAAGATTTTCAGTTTTTCCAGAAAAATAAAAACAGTTGACACTCAATTTTATATTTAAAATCAACGACAGACTGCGGTATGTGTACCTACTGTACATGTAAACCCACCCAAAATCCCTGAGATTGCTTTCTTATAATGGACAGCCTCACTGGCGATTGATGAATACCCAGAGGAAAATAAATTTCCACCTCACTGGCCAACACAGTGGCATATTCTTTTGCTTGGCTTCTTCTCCCAGTACGGTCTACTTACTATATTCACAGCTCTCTTCCTTCTACCATGTCAGCAGCATGCAGCGAAGATAGGGCCACTATATCATCCACACCGCTGAACTGAGTAGCATCCACCATACGACGGAGGCATGATCCCTTAGCACTACCCAGATAAATCTTGTATCTCTAAACTCCAATGGTAGTTCTTTATACTAGCTGGTCATTGTGTTTTATTTATATATATATATATATATATATATATTTATGCCAAAGAAAGCTCCATTAGATTATAGAAAGACAGTACACTAATGAGGCGGAGCGGGGTTGTTAAATCAAAATAGAGTGGGGGTCTGGGTCTTGGAAACTTGGATTATAAAAATGGGACTTTATTAGCTAAGTGGTGATGGAGGTTTGGTGAGGAGAGCGAGGCTCTCTGGAGGAGGGTTATTGACTTATTATAGCAAAGTATGGTGTTGCTAAGTAGGGGTGGTGGTCTAGTCCTGGTCCGAGGTCCCATAGATCGGGTCAGCAGGCTGGCATTCTCGCGGTTGGGGATGCTTCAACTGAGATGGGAAAACTCTTGTCCATAGAGTGGATTTTGTGATAGGATAAGGGAGGGATGTGCGGTTTTGGTTGGACGACTGGTTGGAGGTGGGTCCTTTATTTCATTTATTTCCGACAATCATTAGAGTGGTGACTAGTAAGGAGTTCACTATCAGTGATTCAATTCAAATTTATATATTTTATTATTTTAAATTCTCAAACTAATTTCTTCATAATGTTTGCCCCACTTGCAAGCATAATGGTCACTAGAGAAGTAGGGTTGGTTTAGAATGTACAGAGAGCGGGGGGTTAGCATGTTTAGTCCTAGGCTAATATGATATGAAGGACATAAATTGATGATCCCTGTCATGTGGGCCCTTTTTCCTTGTGTGAGCCCTTTCGTACACGTTTAATTATCAAAAAAGTAGAAACAAAGGAAGACAATTTTATGGTATTGGTGGACACAGTGTTTATTCTCATTGCTCAGCTTTTCCTCTCACTACAGTCTACTTACTATATTTCATAGCTCTCTTCCTTCTACCATGTCAGCAGCATGCAGGGAAGATAGGGCCACTATTTCATCCACACCGCAGAACTGAGTAGCGCCCACCATAAGACGGAGGCATGATCCCTGAGCACTACCAAGATAAATCTTGTATCTCTAGACTCCAATGGTAGTTCCTTATACTAGCTGGTCATTGTGGATTTTTTATTTTTTATTTTTTATTTTTATGCCAAAGAAAGCTCCATTAGATTATAGAAAGACAGTACACTAATGAGGCGGAGCAGGGTTGTTAAATCAAAATAGAGTGTGGGTCTGGGACTTGGTAACTTGCATTATAAAAGTGGGACTTTATTAGTTAAGTGGTGGTGGAGGTTTGGTGAGGAGAGGGAGGCTCTCTGGAGGAGGGTTATTGACTTATTGTAGCAGTGTCGCTAAGTGGGGGTGGTGGTCTAGTCTTGGTCTGAGGTCCCATAGATCAGGTCAGCGGGGTGCAATAAATCTCAAAAGAACGGTTGATAATGCTTGAACTGAGATGGGAAAAGTATTGTCTATATATAGAGTAGATTTCAAAAGAAGTAAATAAAATTAAAATGTGCAAATTTTGGTTTAAAAAAATGCAGATACATCAAAACTAAGATATCGCCGGATTTCCAAATTACGAATATTAGAGTGGTGACTACTCAAGTCTTTTTGTCAAAATCAGTTAAATTTAATTCAAGAAAATACAAATAAATTTCAAGAGACACAAATAAAATTCAAAACCACAAATAAATCTGCCAGAAACTCATATAGACTTGTTTATAACTCGAATAGATTTGTTCCAGAACTCAGATAAATAGCCTAAAACTCGGATAGATTTGTTCAGAACTCAGATAGATTCATCCAGAACTCAGATAAATTCATCCAGAACTCAGACAGATTTGTCCAGAACTCAGATAAATTCATCCAAAATTCAGATAAATTCATCCAGAACTCAGACAGATTTGTCCATAACTCAGATAAATTCATCCAGAACTCAGATAAATTTGTGCCAGAAGTCATATAAATAACAAAAAAACTCAGACAAAGTTGACATAAACTCGTATGAATTTATTAAAACTCAGATAAACTTCTTTCTCTGGTGATGGCGCAACACCCTCGACTGCGTTTGGATCTCACGGTGGGGTCGAGTTGAAAAAACAACCCGGCTTATGAAATAGGTTAGGTCAAACTTGACCTCGACCCAACCCTGAACTGTTGCAGAGCCCAGACCACCTTCACTGCAAACGGGTCGGGCTGACCTGGATCCAACCCAGAAAACAAACCTAGCCCAAATCGATCTTCTTTTTCTTCAAGTTTCTACAACAGAAACCCAATTCCAAAACCCTCTTCAGATCTTCTTCCTTCCTCGCTCCGGCCACGGGATGATGGCAGGAATGGCTCCGGCGAGCGACAAACGGCGCCGGTAGTGTAGGATTCCGATGATATTTTACGCCTCTCCTCATTCTGCAACAGACACAGAAGACCTCCGGTCTTCTTCTTCCTCGGTCACGGCAGCGGAGCTTTTTCTTCTTCTCCGATCGACGGTAGCGGCGTTCCACGGAATTTCTTCTCCGATCTTCTTCTTTGACAATCGTGATTTACCAGCAGATCTAACGATCTTCGCACAGCAGTGGCGTTCCACAAAGCTTCTTCTTCGATCTTCTTCTCTAACGATTGTGACCCACTAGCAGATCTAACGATCTTCACACGATTCGCGGCCCTTTCGAAATCCGATTCAACGGATCTTCTCCGATCACGCCAAATGACTCTTATTCAGGAAGAAGAGGGATAATGCAAAATGAAAGGAGGGATAATCCAAAAATTAAAATTTAAAATTTCAAAATTTTATACCTAAAATGGTTGAAAAGGTAAATCAGTCATGTAAATTATATCCGGGGACCTCTGGCTGCAAACAGTCTAGCTGCTTGGACCAGAGCCCTTAAAAAGAATTTGCTTGGACTGGAGGCTGGATAGATTCAATTCTAGGGACTTTTGGCTAATTATCTCTTCTTTTCTTTTTAGCTTAGATGGGCTGTTCGATTTTTTTTCCTTTCTTCGTTTGGGTAAGCCTTGTTTACATAATTGCTCTTAATTAAAGAAGGGAAATAGGAGGTGTTGTCCATGAGAGGTTATCACGTCTAATGCATGAGAGTTGAATTTGAATAAGAAGCTAAATATTACACATGATAACTAAGGAAATGTGATTCCATGCTATTAAGAACCCACATAAGAATTACTTGCTTAAACAAGCCCACATACAGTGGCGGATTCAAGATTTTCATTTGAGTGGAGCTAAAATTTTACTAGACTTGACATTTGAAAAAAAAAAAAAAACAAATTCTTATTTGACTTTGCTAGACTTTTTTACATTACCAATGAGCACATATACGTTTTTCTCTAAAAAAATGTCCAACTCGTGGAACTCAAATAGATGCATGAAGTTATTGAAGGCTAAGACTGGGCAATGAAGAGGTTATGATGCTAATCAGAAGTACCAAAAAGAATTAGATGGATAAAAAATGATCTCAACCTTGATTTTAAATACTCAAACTCACATTATCATGTTTCACTATATTTATATATCAAAATCAATGACTAATGGGGGTCACTACAAATTAGGATTTACAGATTCAGTTTTTGGAATTAGGATTTAGAGATTAAGCATTTAAGTTTAGGTATAGAGTGATTAGGAACGATTATACTAGATAATTTTTGCAGATAAATATGCAATAGTCTATACAGTACGTAGGAACCGGCAACAAGAAAATCGATTGACAATCGACGTGAAGAGGTTTCAAAAGAAAAGGTCGAATAAGAGGGAGAGCAATGTGTTGCCTCAACACCTTCTTTTTTTTTTTTTACCAACGAAGGTTTACATATGTAGAGCTATCTTTAGACTTATGTGGAGCAATAAGTTTAGACATGTGAGGCTTGCTCGAAGGCCCCATACAACACTATAGAGATTTCAATTTTGATGTGAGGCGACTACCCCAAATTGCGCAGCAGATCGCTCCAAATCGCTCCAACCTAAGTCAGCCTTGCACCAAGGCACCATTAAACTCAATATATATTTCAATTCTCGCCCCAGGTCACTACAACGCAGGTCCGCCCTTACCCACATATATGCTTAAATAAATCCAAATATATAAACTAAGATAAATAAAAGGGCTGGGACAGGCATAGCATTGTTCAAGCTTGACCCATGGGCTTTTTAACGGGCCAAATACCCCCATAGGAGGGCCCAATTGACAGCCCCATTACTTTACCACCAAGGCTGGAAGGTGAGGGACGAGTCTCTGGTCATGGCATTGGCTGTGGAGACTCGTCATTGGCCCTCGACAATGTAAGATATTTTTTTTTTCATTTTTATTTATTTATTGATTTATAATTTAGGTGTAAGACATCAATGCAAGACCCTGTACAGCCCAGCTACCACATTCGTAGGTCATTTCATTGCCTCTCGCTCTCGCTGTGATGTTTCTTAATTGATGCTATTAAATTTTCTTGCAACATTATCATCTAGATATTAATATAATTTTGAACACACTTTTTATACAATATCTTGAATCTTGAGACAAACCTCTTCGCATATTTAAAAATATAATAAAGAGAACGACATTTAATAAGAAATTTCAAACTCTCTAGAGTTAACTACAGGTGAGACTCAGCCGAATCATCTCATTTTAATAAGTTGTTTTTGCATTCCAAACAATATAATAGGTAGATTTAATTTTAAATAATTAATATGAAATTTTAATTAACTATGTATGAGAAGCAAACAACTTACCCACATAAACACAAAACACGACCACGACAGAAGCCAAGAGATTAAAATTTCTATTTTATTGTATGAATACATCTCTACCGTCTATATCGAGTTTGTAAGATTCTTCCCTTTCCCCCATCCAAGGTGGGTCTCAAAGAGATAAGCAGTCCAAATCACATGTCACATCCCGGTCCTGAATCACCCTGGCCTAGGGTAATTCTCGAGGTATATCACACGTACTCCTGCGTATTGTACCTGTCTTGAGCCAAATACAACACACGAAGGAGAGAAAACAACTTTCCATACTTGTAAGTTGGGACTCACTAGAATACATCATTGGCAATTAACATAGTGGAAGCTATATTCATTCATGTAAGGGTATCAAATTTTTGTTCAGTCCATTTAACATTTCAAGTTTAATACAAAAGAAATATTATACAATTATTTACACTGTTTTACAAAAGAGACTGTATAAAAGAACCCTATACAACTTTACCAAAAGTATGACCAAAGAATAACTAAACGTAAGTGTGGCCCACACAAAAAGAGGCTAGCCACACGCTCATTAGTTCTTCAAAAGTTAGCTCGCACTTCAAAAAAGACCACTAAGTAGACCCAAACTAGGGCCACTCTTCTAATCCTAAAGGTGCCTCTTGGGTAACCTTCTCTCCCTCCTTGGTCTTTGCAGGACCGGAGGCTGAACCTGTAACTGTGACACCAAAGTAGTACCATTAATATTTTACGATTAAGCAAGTATAGGCAATAATAAGGAAATACATAATATATCAAGTTGAATGTAAGACGGATAAATTACCAGATGTCAACAATAAGTATCAACTAGGCAAGTTGTGCGAAATGAATAATCTCATGCATTGTGAATCAAGTATAATGAAAACATACAAATTGGCTACTGCCTTAAGCTCATCCTCTCAAATGAGAGCGAATCTAGTTGGGATATCACCAGCGGTCCGGCCAAAGGCTAGCTCGCTACCCGGGTCTGGAGTTCTAACGCTCCAGATGACTTACTGCAGTAGTCTTTGAATAACTTAACCGAGTTTAACCCCGTCGGGTATCACATGGTCGAAGCTAAATAGTGTCGATCGATCGAATCAAATAATAATCGAATTATAACTGAATTTGAGTAAGTTTGTATTTCACTTGTCCATAATCATATCGAATAGTAATTTCATATATCATGAATACTTACTCAATACCACATTCCCAATGAATACCAAATTTAGTACATAATACTATCAATATGAATTAAATGCAATTAATCGAATCTTAATGAATACTAGTGAGGTAACTAACCTTCATATCAGAATGGATTGTCAATAAACATTATACTTCAATATGAAATGCAGTATCTTAAGGGAATCAAGGTAATTTAAAAACCAACACTAAACTATTAAATTCAGTCTTTTACCATCCAATACAGGGTAGTTTTGGAAAATCAACGTATTACTACTTTCTTAGGTGTTACTAATTATGAGAAGTACATTAAAGTTTCAAAATAACCCTCATGGCACAGTATCAGACTAATAAATATCCATTGGTCCAAATTAATAAGGTTAATAGTTCCATTTTAGGGTCATAAAGTCTCAAAGATTCCTAATTTCTTATGAGGTAGGGGTAAGCACCTTAATTGTCAATTTGAGACATTTAAGATGGGTTAAGATAGATTAAGGGTGATAATTCACCCTAAAATTGGGTAAAAAAGGAGCCCATTTACTGTATTAGGTTCGCTCGAGCAGACCCAATCCAGAAGGTGGGTCGCTTGCGCGCTTCACTTGTTCGCTTGAGTGAGGATTCCAAAAGGATGGTCGCTCGAGCGGACCCAATCCAGAAGGTGGGTCGCTCGAGTGCTTCACTTGTTCGCTTGAGTGAGGATTCCAAAAGGATGGTCGCTCGAGCGGACCCATGTTCGCTCTAGCGGGTTTATCCAGAAAGGTGTTCGTTCAAGCGATCCTTTCTGTTTGCTCGAACCATGTTTCAAAAGGCAGTTCGCCAGTTTGCCAGTTAAGAAGTTTGGTTAGGCAGTTCGCCAGTTAGGTAGCTTGGTTAGGCAGTTTGACTGTTAAGCAGTTCGGTTAGGCAGTTCGCTCAAGCTAACTGTCTAACTGGATTCAGGATTCTCATTTGTTCCTCCTTCCATTCATTTCTAACTTCTTCTCACTTCATCACCTACACGAATAGAGCTTTTTCGCTCCCTTTTCATCATACAATCTCATTTATTTCATTTCCACCATTATAAATCATATAATAAACCAAATCCATCCATTTATTAAGAATTAAGAACATTGAGTAAGGGTTTCATAGAATCAATGAAAATAAACAAGTTGTAAATCCACATTAATGTTTATACTTGCCTCAAATGAGAGCTTACAATCTTCTTACACTCTTTAGCTCAAGAAACCCCAAAATCCCCAAATGTATCAAACCATAATCACAATAATCATGGGAAAATAAACTATGAATATGCATGCATGAGTAACACTCTTTTCTAATTCAAAATCATAAGAAAAGGTCCTTGGCTCATACTTTGACAAGGAAATCTAGGTTTGGAAGCAATGAAAGGAATGGAGACGGCTTAAGTCAACAAGAAGTGGAAGCAGTTGAAAGCTTCCTAACTCCCAAGGCACAACACTAAATTTCTATTAGTGATTGGAGGAGAAGAGGAGAAGAAAAGAGAGTAGACAAAAAAGAGGGTGAAAAGGAATTGAAAGAAGGGATAAGGTTATATAAAAAGGGGTAGGTATGACAGTTTGCAAGAAAGTCCACTCCAAATACTCTATTTTCTTTTTAAGTCAAATGAGGGTCCAAATACTTATCAGTTGGTCGAATGAAGTAGGATTTCTTACGAAAATTAATCTATTCGTCGAAATACACACGATGATGTTGAAATGATGTACGAATAAAGCAAAATGTGAAAACTCATAATTACGAAAAAGCCCTTGACTATATTCAATTGAGTCAACTCTATTCCAACTCACCTTATCTCAGATCCAAAACTCAACTAACTCAGTCTATAAAGACTAATAAACACTATTTACTATAATTAGCAAATGAAAGATAATTAATTTAGCTAAAACACATTTAACCTGTACTAATCAAGGTTAAAACGAGTCGGGGTGTAACATCACTCAAACATTTCTCAATAAACACACACACACGATAGAAAGCATTACTTTCAAAGTTCAAACAGACTCATGTGATATATCTATCATTCCGGAGATGCTGAAATGAAATCCTTGACGTACATCACGAGCTCGTGGCCCTTTCCCTGATCGAAGAACTCTATGGCATGATATCCGTCCTCGTCGAACTGACACACGACGTGGACCCCACGCCCTTCCAACATTCTCACCAGCTCCTGGTTCCGATCTAGAAGCGGATCGTTCCCGTGACCCGTCACCAGGCACCTGGGCAGCTGCCCGATCCGATCTCCATCCGACCCGCCAAGCATCGGGTTGGAGAACTCATGGTCCCTGTCGGATCCTTCGGGTAGAGCCAACTGCCAAAGCAGATCGAGGACAGGGAGAGGCAGGACCTGGTCCTCCGCCAGCCTCAGCTCCGACCCCGTCCTCTCGACCCCACCGAAGGCCGGCTCGTTCATGATCAGACCGTCGATCTTGAACCGAGGAGGGGCCTGCAAATCGAGGGCCCTTAGCGCGGCGTGGTAGGCGATATTGGCGCCAGAGCTGTTGCCCATGAGGAAGCAGCGGGAGAGGTCCGCGGATCCGAACCACGGGTCTTTGTCGGACTCGTCTCGGATCCAACGGATGGCGTCGATGGCGTCATCGTAGGCGGCCGGGAGACGGTGCTCGGGTGCGAGGCGGCACGCGACCGAGACGACGAGGGCGGGGATTTGGAGGGCCAAGTCCTCACAGGCCTTGTGGAAGGGCTCGAAGGCAGGGCTGAGGAGGATGAATGCGCCTCCGTTGAAGTTGATGATGACGGGCAGGGTCCGGGTCGGGCTCGGATTCGGGGGTCCGTAGATGCGGATCCAGGTTTTGTGGACCGGGTTGAGGGCTACGTCTTTGGAGAGGACGGAGGCAGGTGAAGAAGGAGACGGGTTTGGCGGACAGAGAGGGAAATGATCGGATCGGGTAAGCGACCCGTCCGGGTTTAGAACGATCTGGAGTTTGGCATACGGATCGCACCCTTCGCTCTTGATTTCGTCGTCCATTGAAGTTGGGGGCTGTAATTGGAAGAGTTGCAGCAGCAATGATTGAATGGATACATATATATGGTGGCGGCAAAAGGAGAAAAGTCAAGTCAGTTTTAGAGGTGAATGGTCTAATAAAGTAATGAGAGTAAAAAAACTAGTCCAAATCCAAGTGCAAATTCCTCATTTAATAATAATTGTATCATATGTTGCCACGTGTTTATCCGACTTTTCTCAAACTAGCATCTCAGACACGACTATAATGTCAGTTAGATTGCATTTGGGGTATTAATATTTGCGCCCACTCAACAATCTATTGCTATGCCTATCTAAGTCAATTCATATTGTCTTATCATTTAATCCATACCATATCTTCAGAGACACTTTTCACCTCATCTCGGGACTCCAGCTGGGTCTATCATTTCTATCTCTCTCTCCTTTCTCCTTATTTTTTTTATTTCCATTTCCCTGCACTCCAACCTCACCACTTCCACTGCGCTTCCACCACTGCCACCACCCTCCAATACACTCCTCCTCCTCTTCCTCCTCCTCCTCTTTCCCTGCGCACCACACTCACCAACATACCCCTCACTTGCTGCATCCCACCAGAAAAAAATGGAAAACGGTCCTATGAAAAGAGGTATTATTTTGAGCGGTTAAACGGGAAGACCAACATTTTATAAAATCATTTTATATCCAATAGTTATTGAATATCATGGACTATCAATCGGTTGTTCAAGCCGATTTCAGCTGTCTAAAAACAATTATGAGCACAAAAGGCAACGAAAAATTCATTTTGCTTTCACATAGGTAAACTAATTAGAGGAGTCCCCAATTCATATGATATGAATTTTTTTTTCTTCCTGTCTTTATCTAACCATTAACTAATCAGGAAGATTTCCAAAAATAAAATCAGAACTCTTGCTGAGGTTCCCTCTGATCTGATACAGAGATTCATAGAAAATACTAAAACGGCATTAGGGCAACAATAAGTCTATTTGGTAGGCGTGTGGTCCACTTCCTGGTTGCCATCATGTGGCAGATGGTGTCTTCGAGCTTTGGGTGGGCGGGTCTTCTTCTGGAAGATCGGGCGGAGGAGGTGGGTTCTGAGAACTGGGTGGGGTTTGGATCGAGGGTTAAGGTGGGGTCGGGAGGAGAGGGGTTTGTGGGGAAGAGGAAGAAAAGCCATGAAAGAGGAGGAAGGAAGGGTTTTGGGTGGTGGGAGCTGTGTGCAGTGAACTGAAGAGGGTGACTAGTGGGGGCACAGTTGTGAATGGTGTTGGGAGTGGGCAGTAAGGAGAGTAACAACAGGGCTATGTGCGGGGAAGAAGGAGAGAAGATAGAATGGAAAGAAAGAAGAAAAGAACAAGGGGAGTGGTGCGGCAGTAGTGCAGGGAATGTGCATAGGTGGATTGTGTACAGGGAGATAGAGTGGTGCAGCAGATAGGTGTGAGCAGGGATGTAGTGCGCAAGGGAGGAGGAGTGTAGTGTAGGGTGGAAGTGGTGATGCAGAGGTGAGGTTGGAGCGCAGGGAAGTGGGAAGAAGAAAAAGAAGAGTAGGAAGGAGAGAGAGAAAAGGAAAGAGCCATGCTATCTGTCCCGGGTTTTGTCCCGGGACATGGCCCGACTCACTATGGGAGCCGTTGGATCCCAGAGTCTGGGATGCTCCCATGGTGAGTTGGGCATGTCCCGGGACAAAAATCACGGACAAGTAGCATTTTTGAAAAGGAAAAGATAGGTCCAGTCCAGCTGGGATCAGGCTCCCATTCGGTCCAAAGGAGTCAGGCCAAATAGACTTATGCGTGACAATAAACTCTGCTTGTACAGCTGGCAAAGCTAGAAAAGTTTTTCATTGAACTAGGTGGTCACACTCACAAATGGTGAGGTCACATCAGGTCATAGTCGTAGAGTGGGTGTAAAACTGAAGTAGGGTGGGTGTATTTAAAATCCCCTTGCATTAGCTGTGAAAATTCATGCCCTGTCACCATCAGCTATGGAAATTCATATTTGGTAGAGAAGTTGAAAAAATTTCCCACATTCTCCCAATTATTACTTTTTGCGCTATCAAACTAAGTACTTTCTTACTGATAGTGAACCCTGAAATATAGAAAACACAATAGAAAATATTAGTTTGAGTTGAAAAAAAAAAACATTTTTATTGTCGGATGAAAATAGTAAATTATCCTGATTCATCAGCCCAAAGAAAATGGTAAACTGTCTAATCTAACAACCTAAAAATCATCTTTGCGGTTGTTTCATGCAACCTGCCTTTCACTTGGAGGAGGAAATAGATCCCCTAATTGGACCAATTATGGATGGGAGAGAGATGTCAAATCAATGACATCTCATCTCTTCCATAATCATTTTTTCTTTTCTTTTCCATGTGGCACCCCATAAACCCTGTTTAGACTAATCAGGAAATCCGTTTTCCTTGGAGGATGATCCCTAGGGTTAATTCTAAAAAGTCTTCCTCTAAACAGCTAGTATGAGAAAAAGAGAACCATCAAATCAAAATTGGTATTACTTTTCCTCTAAACAGCTAGTATGGAAAAAAAAAGAAACATCAAATCAAAATTGCTATTTTATTAAGGTCTGATGACAAAATTCCCATAATCAATTGAAATATCCAGAGTGCCAAATTTGGGTGGACGATAATGAATGTAAAGGTCAAAGATTGAAGATAAGGAGAGTCACAGTCAAGTCCGGCCCTCTTTTTCAAACGCAGGCCCATTCAATACAATCCTGCTACTTGGACAGAACATTGGGACCAGGATTTTGGACCGATCCCAATGTTCTGATTGATTTTGGACCGATCCCAATGTTCTGATCCATTTAAATGGATCAGAATATTGGGATCGGTCCAAAATCCGGTCCCAATGTTCTGTCCAAATAGACTTTTTGCATTCAATAACACGTTTGGATTATCAAAAAGTTTTTTTTTGTTAGAAATTATCAAAAAGTTGATGTGATAGAATAGATTTATAGAGATTTACAATCTAAATAAAGAATTTGGAAAGCTAAAGGGACCCATCTATCTTCACCGGAAAATGGAAATACAAATGAAAAAAAAGTTACATGTCATGATTCTTCGACTCCTATGTTCCTTGTACCTTTTAGTTGGTCAGCTGCCGAGCACAAGCCGATTGGGGTCGGCCCAGAACAACACATGGCATGACTCATGTCTTGCCGTGTCCAAGGCAGGCAGGGTCGTGTGCTGCCCACTGGCTAGCCCACATGCCCCTCATAAATTTACATCCTTAATTTTGGGGTTTTCATTTAAAAAAAAAAGTTAAAATTACTAAAATAAATGTAAAGACATTAGTGCTAATTTATAAATAAAAAAAAAAACCTCAATTCTTTTAAAATAATTTAGGGTTTTTGACAATTGGGCCCGTGTCAGATCTTGCAGCGGCCTAGGTGCCCTAACCCAGCATGGCACGACAAATGCTCTAGGCCGCACGACACGGCCCAGGGCATCGTGGCCTAGCACATCCCAGGCCGTGTTAGGCAAGGCTGGCCCAGTCAACATGCTGGGCCAGGACACGGCACATTGACTAGCGTGCAAAGCCATGCAAGGCCTGGGCGGCCTAGCCCAATTTACACCCATACATGCGAGTCATCGTACTCATGTTCAATGGTGACAAGTGTTTGGTTGGAAGCTCCATTGCAGCTGCAAGATCAATTAACAAAGAAGATTTCTCTGTCATTCAGAATTCTAAAGAAAACCGGCTAAGTAGGGAGGTGAGGAACCGAGGGTTTTAGAGGCATTAGGCATAGGGAGGTGGTGGTCTCGTCCTGGTCCGAAGTCCCATAGATCGGGTCAGCGGGGTGGCATTCTCTCGGTTGGAGATGCTTCAACTGAGACGGGAAAAGTCTTGTCTACATAGCGGATTTTGTGATAGGATAAGGGAGGGATGTGCGGTTTGGTTGGACGACCGGTTAGGGGTGGATCCTTTGTTTCGTTTATTTTCTACAATCATTAGAGTGGTGACTAGTAAGCTGTTCGCTATCAGTGATTCAATTCAAGTGTATATATTTAATTATTTTAAATTCTCAAACTAATTTCATCATAATGTTTGCCCCACTTGGAAGCGTAATGATCACTTGAGAGTAGTAGGGTTGGTTTAGAATGCAGAGAGTGGGGAGTTAGCATGTTTTGAGTCCAGAGGCAATAATAATGAATATGAAGGACATAAATTGATGATAGGGTGTCATATGGGCCCTTTTTCCCTGTGTGAGCGCTTTCGTAACACTTTTAATTATCAAAAAAGTAGAAACAAAAGAAGACAATTTTATGGTATTGGTGGACCTTGTGTTTTAACTCATTGACTTTAAGAACTTGATAGAATGTATTGCATTGAGTGATCGTGAATTGAATACTAAATAAACAAATGGATCTTCTATTAAAGAAAAAAGAAAAAAAAAAAAGACTCATAATGTCCTCTACAACATCCATTAGGATTTTATCACACTCTAATTTTTTGCTTAGATGGGCTGTTAGACTTTTTTTTTTCTTTCTTTCTTCGTTTGGGTAAACCTTGTTTGCATAATTGCTCCTAATCAAAGAAGGGAAATAGGAGATGTTGTTTTTGAGAGGTTATCACCTCTAATGCCATGAGAGTTGATTTTGAATGAGAAGCTAAATATTATACCTACTAACTAAGGAACTGTGATCCCATGCTATTAAGAACCCACATAAGAATCACTTGCTCAAACAAGCTCACATATAGTGGTGGATCCAAGATTTTCGTTTGAGTAGGGCTAAAATTTTACTAGACTCGACATTTGAAAAAAAAAAAAAAATTCTTACTTGACTTTGCTAGACTTTTTTACATTACCAATGAGCAAATATACGTTTTTCTCTAAAAAAATGTCCAACTAGTGGAACTCAAATAGATGCATGAAGTTATTGAAGACTGGGCAATGAAGAGGTTAGGATGTTAATCAGAAATGCCAAAAAGAATTAGATGGATAAAAAATGATCACAACCTTGATTTTAGATACTCATACTCACACTATCATGTTTCTCTGTATTTATATATCAAAATCAATTCCCAATGGGGGTCACTACAAATTCAATGTGAGTGGTTGTGTGAGAAAAACTGAATACAAGAATATTTTGAGAACACCCATCATTTCCCTTTTCACATCCTCAAAACCTCCAACCTTTGGATAATCGGAGTGGAGTTCCATCTTTGAATCATAGTGGGGGTAAGGAGACATGATAAGAGAAATGGATTTGATTCTCTTTGGATTTTTGTAAATACGCTCAAAATTGGTGGTTTAGAGCTTATGGAATGGATTAGGATTTACGGATTCAATTTTTGGAATTAAAATTTAGAGATTAAGCATTTAGGTTTAAGTATAGAGTGATTATGAAGGATTATAATATATATTTTTTACAGATAAAGATGCAGTAGTCTACACAATACGTAGGAACCGGCAACAA